>CM076582.1:71462087-71769626 GCA_034641835.2 Pinus albicaulis | reverse complement strand
CAAAGATGAAAAAATCGCGATCGGGATATTATCGCCGAGGGGAAAAAATCGGGAAAAAATCGGCACATACAAAAATATTCATTTTTTTTCAATTTTTTAATATCTAAAGCATCTACAGCATAAAATAAATGCATTGACACATAAATATGAAAAAAAAAACTAATATATAAGATGTGTAATATCATGTCTAGTGCTACATCACACATAAAACTGAATCCTGTCCTGAATACTAAGTCCTGAGTCTCAACTCAACCTCCAAATATCAACAAAAAATATAATAATGTATCTCATATCATGAGTCATAATGTTATATACAAAGGAATGCACCAAATAACCTATACTACTGATTTCCTCTGCCCCTCTTGCGAGAAAATGTAACAGCTTTCCCTCTAGACGAAGAAGTTGGCGGGGCTGGCAATGGACTCTGTTGTGCTCCAGATCCTGAAGCACTAGGAGCTAAAGGAGGTAGACCACGTCCTCTACCGGTAGCAGGGGTAGGTGGTGTCATCTCCTCCTCCTATTGTTGCTCCTCCTCCTCCTATTGTTGCTCCTCCTCCTCCTCCTCATGAAACTCATCATTGATTCATTGCTACTAGAAATGGGATCATCAACAAGAGATACATAAACATCATCTAGCTCAAAGTCTTCAGACTTGGATTGCTCAACCTTAAAATGCGGTAGAAAAAGATTAACATGCCTAACCAATTGTTTTCCTTTGAGTGAAGGGTACATTCTTGTTAAGGCCACAATAGGGGAGTTCAACAATCAATACCACCAACATCAACAAAGTTCAACAATCAATGCCACCAACATCAAGGTTCTTAAAGGACTTCATACTCTTGATCAAATGCCAATCTCATACCCTTACACATAATATAATCAAATGGAAACAATGCAAATCCCCAAACCATGAAACCCTGAAAACCATTAAGTCTGCTGAATTTTGAGTGAAATCTAAAATTCTAGTTTCTCCATATGAAATCCAATGAGGTCGAAACCACTCTTAAACATCCTGAGTCATTTCATGGTAATGTTAAAAATAAAGGAAATATCACTTTTACTTTAAGAATTTAACATTACCATGAACTGCCAACAGGGTGTGTCAGGAAAATGAGAGGGCTGCAAAAATGACAAAAAAAAAAAATCGATTTTTGAACTTATAGGGTTGCTATTTGATGGGCCCACGATTTTTACCAAAATAATCGCGATTTTTTCGTAAAAATCGCGATTTTTTCGCGATAACGATTTTTTGAAAAAATCGTTGAAAAAATCCTTGGAAGTAAAAAATCAGCCGGCGAAAAATAGCGATAAAATGCGTGATTTTTTTCATCTTTGACCCACGAGATCCATTTTATTTTCCTCTTTTATCTTTGTGGCATCATGCCGATCGAAGTGTTGTTCTAAAGCAACAATATTCCTAGGAGTAGGATTTATAATATCATCATGATCATCAGATCCATCCTCCCTAGAACTTATCTGAAAATTTTCAAACTCATCCAAATTACTAAGAAAACAAATGACCTGCTTCTCATCATTAAAAATTTGCCAATGCCTTGAATTATCCGGAACTGAAGATCTAAAAATAATTTCCATTTTTATCTTATCTTTGATTAATTCATCAAATAATTGTAAAGTAGAAGCAGCCACAACAAGCTCATCCGCCAAGTTATTCTTTTCTTTTGGGATAGCTTCAAGGTTAATGGCATCAAAATACTCCATAATATCCCACACAACATTTCGATAATTCCTTAACCTTTGATTTTTACATGTAAATTTATTCTTAACTTGCATGATAACCAAATCAGAATCTCCCTCGATACTAAGCAACTTAATTCTTAAATCTTTTGCCAACTCAATACCCAACAACAAGGCTTAATACTCAGCCACATTGTTGGTTGCATCGAACTCAAGTCTATAAGAAAATTTGAAAATATGACCAAGGGGAGATTTTAACACAGTTCCAGCACCTTTACCATACCTAGATGATGCACCATCAAAATGCATGTACCAAACTTTATCCTTTAGGTCCTCAAACTTCTCATCAACCTTGTCATCTAAAGGAACTATGGAACTAGACATAATAGCATAGTTCCCAATGTCAGGTTGTTCCTTAATTATTTCATTATGAGGTCTCTTAGGATCTTCCACATGGAATCTTCTTTCAGGCTCTCTGTTGAGTTTCACAAACCCTTCACCTCTAGGGGAAGGAATCATGGTGATGACCACACTTTGTCAATGACCCCATAGCAGTACACCCCCATTTTTTCAAATGGGACTTATCATGTTCGAGGCTCGTGTCATCCAGATTTCATCGTCGATCGACAGTTTTTATAATGATGTAAACCCATTCTACATGTTATGATGTAAATGATCTAAGTAAGACAGTCAATGTATGTAACAACCTAGGTAAGCCTAGTATGTTGTTGATGATTTCCATCCTAGGAGGTTTTTTGTCTCACTGATTCACGTAAGTGATCGACAGAGTTTTTCCCTCCAGCCTCACCCCAAAGCTAGGGTGGATTTTATCATCAGCATACTAAGTGAGTCCTAGTGTTTCTATCGAGTCCTTGTAAAAGTAGTTTGAGCTACTTGGTCTACTAGATCATGTTTTGAGTCGCAGAATTGGGTATTTATTTGAGGGTCTATACGAATGGGTATTTCCCCTTCATGTATGTAAATGTATTATCTCATGTAAAGAGGGTTGGAAAAATAATTAAAATCCCCTCTCAGTCAATTAATTAAATTTTCTGGTCAATTAATTTAAAAAATCTTAAACCAGAAATTTAATTAATTTAGGGTCCTAAGTTAGGATTAAATCTTTAAAGGCAAAATTTGTGGGTCCTTGGAAAATGATTTTGAAAGCCCCAGGCCAAGGGAATATTGAGAATTTTAAGAAATTTTGGACCCTTGGGCCTTGTTGGTTAAGTCAAAGTCAAAATTTTGGGGTAATTAACTCAAAAATAATATTTTTGAGTTAATTAAAATTGAATTAAATGATAAATTCGTTTTTTCCCCAAATTTATAATTTCAACGCTCCTGATTAAAAGATGATTAAATCTTTTGGACGGTTGAGATTATTTTGACAAGGATCATCCAAACTAGCCGTTGGAGATTTTGTCCTATAAATTTAGAGGTCTTTGTCAGTCTTAAGTCATCCGATCTCAGAATCGTGCACTTGTTCTTAGAAGCTTTTGTAAATTTTTGAGGAATAAAGCATAAAGACTTTGGGGTTACAAATTTTGATGTTCCTTCTCGGATCTATGTGGTGATTCATTTCTAAACTCTGCTACTTTGTTTGAATTTTTATGGTTAATGGCCTTCATGGATTAATCTGCATATAGGTATCTTGTGCAGTTTTCTGAATTCATAAAATGGCATTTTGATTTTTCTGAAGGATCTCATGTTATTTTCTTAAATCTCTATCAATCTAAGGATCAAATCTAAGTGTGTAGGGAATTTTTTTTTTAAGATTGAGCGTCTGGGGAAGTCTTCGGTTGGACCAGCTGACTCTCAATAAACATAAATCTGAAAAGCTCATTATTTGTTAAATTCCAAGTCTATCTTACGAAATTTGTGATTTTGCAGGATTTTCTAGGGCTTGTGCCTCTCACTAAAATTTTAAATCTCTAAAAAATTGCGCCAAAATGGATTCAAATCTGGCCATGAGGGCCTTAGATCTGTAAACTAGTTTGTAAATTTGTAAATTTTTTAAAACTGTAAGGGTTTAATCATTTTATTGGCGTGTATATCTTCAGGATCTGACTGGTTTCTTGTAGGTTGTGGGTTTAAATCAGAATTTTTTTTAAGATTTGAACCAGATCCAGCCCCCAAGGGCCAGATCTGGCCTCAGAATCCCCCTAATGTGGGCAAATCTGGACATTATTTAAAGAGCATCAAAAATCTCAGTTTTGCAGAAGAAAATTTTATTTTTTGGACGTATTGGGTTATTCACGACATTATCCCTTGAGCACTCTGCATACGTCGGCTTCTTCTCCGTCCCTGGCCCTTCATATTTCAAACCTTACCATTGTCCACGATTTATTTGCATCAAAGCTTACGATTATCTACTTGTCGTCTTCATCGTTGACCCCGTCTCCTCTGCTATCCATCCACACGGCATCCGTTGCCTTCTCATCTCAACCGTCGAACCTTGCTCGTTGCCCACGCATCCCCATTTGCCGTCGATTAGCTCTTTGCCATCCAGTGTCCGTCCAGTTCTCACGTCCAACCTGCACGTTAAACCAAACCCACAAAAAAAAAATCGCGTTAAATTTTCTAAAGCCAGCATTCTAACTTTAAATGAGAATTCGTTTTCTTTGATAGCATTAATTTATTTCGATTTGATTAGTTAGGATGTATATTTATTTTGATTTTTTTTGGTTAGTCATAAGCTTAGACTTTATTTCATTTAAATTTAATTTTTGCTAGATTTTAGTTAGGCTTTAGTTTTTTTAGATTTTAGTTTTAATGTGAGTTTTGCTTTAGATTTTTAATCTTTAGGACTTAGATTAATTCGATTTTCTTAAATATTAGAGTTAGTTTAATTTTATTTTCTTTTAGATTTTAGTTAAAGTGTGTTGATTTCTTCTTTTTTTAGGAATTTCATTTTAATATTTAAAAAAATTTTAAAAATAAAAAAAAAAAAAAATTTGGAAAATCTGAAAAAATATTAAAAAAATTTCCTATAATTGAAATAAGCCTAAATTTTTCTATCTAAAGTTTATTTGTGGGTATTTTAATTTTATTTGGGTTATAATTGAAGCATCATAATTTTAGAAAATATTTCAAGCATTTGGCATCGTTTCATGATAAGCTTTGTTGATTGGCTCAGGTATCTTAATGAATGATCGTGGCACTTTCTATTGAATATCATTGTGATCATTTAGCAGCAGTTATACATCTAATACTTACCTTTAATTGCATAACGGGATCTTGTTTGACTCCATAAGGCACTGGTTTTAACATAATAAATCTGTGAAATCTCGTTAATTCTATCAAGTATTTGGTGTTTTAGCTCTGTCTCCTAGATTTTTCTTCTTCATTTATAATAGGGTCTACCTCCCTTAGCTTGCAAAGGAGACAACTTAAATAAGAGAGATTGGGGATGAGGGAAATTGTGACCCACATGAGCCCAGCCAGATGATCGCGGTGCCTTGACAATCTGTGTGACAACACATAGCATAAGACAATTCATCTTGAATACTTCCTCCTAGATCAAAGACCCATTTTCTAGATAACAACATACCCCAAGCATCGAGGAACATCAATTACAACTATGTCCATAACAATCATTATGTCAAGGTAAATAGATAAATGAACTTGTAAATCACTTGATTAACCCATGAACTTCAATTTTCTTAGAATCCATGGCACATATGTTGTAAGTATGATCTAGGAACTCTTAAATTAAGTTGTTCCATGACCCTCTTGGTCATGACACAAAGATTTGAAAGCACTAGAATCTAGCATACAATTATTCAATTTATAACCATTAACCATGCAAAGCAACAAAAAAATGGTTGATGCTCCTTGTTATCTAACTCCATTTTTTTTGCAAATATATAGGGGCATCTTGATAAGCAACTTCAAAGAGTCTTATCTTGAGCAACATTAACATGCGAAACTTGAGGACATCTAAAACCTTAGCCCTACGAGTGGGAATATTCAACACCCTCGTGACAAGCACCAAAGATCTTAGCATTATTCAACCATGCTCCCAAGTCAATATTTAGACCAAGACTAGGATTAAAAAATCGAGGAGAGTTTGATTATTACCTTGATCTTTATCCCTTCTCCCGATAAGTTAATCCTTTGTCCTTCTGCAATTTCCAATACTTGATCCGGAGAAGGCTTTTCACCAAATAATTCAATCATCAAATCCTTTTCATGATCAAGATTATTGATACTATGCAAAGATGCAAAAGGCCTAACACCTTGACTATTTTCCTTGACTTCCATCCAATCTTCCATAGACAAAGAAAACTCCCTTACCAACAACATTTATCGATTACACCCCCAAACATTCCACTATTCATGATTCTTTTAATAGTGGGACAAAGTAGCACACTCCTCATGAAGAGCATCACAAGCTCTACAATAAGGTGGAGCTTCATCAACTAGATTAGTAGATTCAAGCGGATTAGGAGGTCTCTTGCTCACTAAGTGTAGCCTTTTTTTTGCTAAGTATTATTACCTCGATTATTATTATTATGATTCCTAGGTTGGGAAATTTGCGCTTGAGCCACTTTCCATTTGGACAAACCCTAGGCGCAAAGAAGTCTTATTTACTTAGCATGGCCAGGAGATTAATTTCGACTTGGTTAAGCTCCATGCTTTCAAGCTTTTTCATTAACTTTCTCATGAGGGTCATCATCATTTTCCTAGAGGCTCTTTACCTTTAGGCCCTTTCAACTTGAGTCACAACCACTATCAAAACTAGGAATTTGAGATTTCCCTAATGCCCTTTTGTCCCTTTCCAAGTTCTTGACTAAAGATTGGCAGAGCCTTATAATCAATAGTCTTAGCACGTCTTAGCTCATATGAAGTATCATAATTAAAAGCGTCAATGTAAAAATTCGGAAAGAGATCCATCAAGAAGCCTATGAGTTCGAGATATTTCCTTAAGGATACCATTAAATCTCTGTTAAATTCTTCAATCGTTTCATTTTTCTTTTTCTTTTTTATGGAATTTGATATCTTTTTCACCAAATGCCTATCTTCCCTTTTATCACCAAACTTATCCTTAAAGGCAACTAGAAGATTGATTCAAAAAGTATCAAATGAATTATTAGGCTTTTAGGTAAACCATTCCATAGCATCTTGCTCAAAAGTAAGAATACAAAGCTTCATTTTTACATCCTCAAAATCGTTATTTAAAACCCCCCATTTATTCCACCAACCCGAGCGAAAGAAAACAAGTGAGCTTTGACACTAACCACATTATTTCCACTAGAAGTAGGTAACCTATACATACCATGTTCGGGAAATCATTGGGATAACCACAGAACATTAGCAAAGTTACATGAGGCAAAGATATCTATGATATCTTGTGACAAGATCACAAAAAGAGAATGGATATCGAGAGAGAGCTTCACTGCTTGAGATTAACAATAAGTGTACAAAGAAGAGAGCTTGTGTAATTGGACTGCGAGAACCTTTTCGGGATGCGGGTAGGATTAACCAAGCTACTTGGATGTCTTCTAGTACAAATTCTGTGGAAAATGAAGAAAAATGGAGTCGCCACTAAGACAAGACACTAACTCAAATACGAGATGAAAGACGAAGAAAGAGATGAATGTTGTAAAGCTAAAGTCCAATAAATTGGTCCTAGAGCAATGGCACCAAAAAAATGTTGTCACACTACGGAATGTCTAGGCACCGCGACAACGACTCGGAGTCGAGGTTGTCACCCGATCCCCGAATCTCTCTATTTAAGTTGTCTACTCCTTGGCGACTAAGGGGTAGACCCTAACGAAATGAAGAAGGGAGAAGCTGGATGGAAACCAACCAATTCGGGAGACACAATCAAATGACCAAGTACTTGTTAAGATTTAACGAGATTTTACAAATTCAATTAAATTAAAAAGTTTGAAACTAGCGCCTTATGGAGTCAATTATCCCATTACGAAATTAAGATCAAGTAGTTGATGGATAACAACTACTAAAATGGACAATTATCCTACTATGAAAATACCAATCCACCACGGTATTCAATTCTTGAATTAAAAGCTCAATTTACCAAACCCATTCTTCAATATTATGCATTAAAAAATGTTTGATCTAGGAAAGAAAAGACATGCAACTTATCATCACTTGAAAAATTCTCAAAGTTGACTAGGCAATTAAAATCAATTTCAAGCAATTAAAACCACGGTTAGAGATAATTAAACGACCATCAATCCCAATAGATTATAAGCATGAAGAAATACTTTGAACCAGGATGCGAGATTTAAACAATTTAAATTCCAGAAAAAGATCTTATCATGAAAGGACCATTGAATTCAAATGCTAAACATTTCATACAATTTCTCGAATTAAAAATGATCTTCATAGTAATTCCAATTCGAGAAATTTAAATCTATCCTATAGTCACACTTTAGATAAAAAAATTCACCTTTAACTATGGAATAATTTAGATTTTTCTTTTCTTTAACACCCTAGACCACTTCCAAACGAAATTTTTTAAAACAAAAATTCCTAATGTTAAAAGTTAAAATAAAATTAATTTTTTTTGAGAATTTTTTAAGTTACCCATTAAAAGTTTTTGGGCCTTTTTAAAAATTTTCAAAAAAATAAATAAATAAATAAAATCTGAAGTTAATGAAAATACAAAACTAAAATCTTACACTATAAAAAGAAAAAAATGAAAAGTTTAAAATTTAAAGTGTTAGATATTTATTTTTAAAGTTTTTCCCTAAGTCTAAAGATTAAAAAAAACTAAGAAAAGTCAAACCTAAAAAATTAAATTTAAACGTGACTTTATGCAACCTAAATTAACTTCAAAGAAAAATAAATCAAAAGTCGAAAGTCTAAAAAAAATTAAATTTGCATTAATGTTTTGTGCGGGTCGACGCGACGTGAGGCGACGTGCGAGTGATGAGGACAGTTTCGTAGAGAAGATGGAGCTTAGCAACGATGGGATGAAGAATGGAGTAGTGGACGAGTGTTTGTAGGTGAAGGAGGGGTTGCGTGAGGGGGCACGACATGTGCTGAGTAAAGGGACACACACGAGAAGGCGGTGATGAAGAAGAGCTTACGTAAATGGGGGGTAAAGAGAAAGCGGCGGCAATAGGCAGCGGCGGGCGGGAGGAGACGCACAGCGCGCTAATGGAGAGAGGATATGGAGAAACGCAAGTAGCGGACGACGAGACGGTGAAATGGAGGGATCAGGGTGCATGAAGGCCGGCGAGGAAGATGGTGCCGCATGGAAGAAGGGAATGCACGGATAGGATGAAGGAAAAAAGCGATACTGACATGAGGAAGACTTTCACGCAAAGACAAGAAGAATGAGGAGCGAGTGTGGAAAGCAAGGCAATAGACAGAGCAGCGAAAAATTTTTCAGGCACACACCAATTTCTCCTTTTACCTAGCGAATTAAATTCGATTTAAAATAAATACACCCTGCGACTATTTAATCCCTAAGCGAGATATTGCCCGGATCTACAACCCAAAATGATCTTGAGGCCATAGAAAAGGAACATCAAAGTCACGTAACTCCATAGTCTTTACTGTTTTGTTGATCAACAAAAATTACAAGAGCTTCGAGAACAAGTGCAGGGATTCAAAGATCGAATGCAAATGACAGACAAAGACCTCTAATTTATAAGATAAATCTCCAATGGCTAGTCAGGTTGATCCTATCACAGTAATTTCGATCGTTTAAAAAGAATTAATCATCTTTTAATCTCGTCTGTCAGAAATTATAAATTTTTGAGAAATTAGAATTTATCATTTAATTCATTTTTAATTAAGTCAAAAAATAATATTTTTGAGTTAATTACCTCAAATATTTGACTTCGACTTAATCACAAAGGCCCAAAGGGTCTAAAATTTCTCGAAATTCTCAATATTCCCTTGGCACAGGACCTTTTAAAAATTTATTTTTTGGGGACCCAAGAATTTTTCCTTTAATTAATTTTAAATCACCTAGGACTTAAAATTAATTAAAGTTCGAGCTTACGATTTTTAATTTAATTTGGCCAAAAATTTTAATTAATTGACGATGAGGGGATTAATTATTGTTTTCCAACCCTCTAATACTTTAGCCATGGTATCTAGCTGTGAGGGACCATGCACTAAAATATTTCACATCAAGATATTACATTTTGACAAATGAAAGGGGAAAACCCAATTGTAATAGACCCTCAAATAGCGACCCAATTATGCGACTCAAAATATGATCTAGTAGACCAAGTAGTTTATAATAAGAAATAATCTAGCCAATCGGTTAGGATTATTCCCAAACTACTTCTACAAAGACTCGATAGAAAAACACTAGGACTCACTTAGTATCTTGATGACAAAAGCTACCTAGCTTTGGGGTGAGGTTGAAGGGAGAAAAACTTCTACTAGATCACTTGTGTCGAGAAACACAAATGAATCGAGTGAGACAAAAAAACCTCCTAGAATTGAAATCGTCACCAAAATACTAGACTTACCTAGGTTGTTACATACATGATGGTCTTACTTAGATCATTTACATCATAAACATGCGAGAATGGGTTTACATCTACGAAAGCCGATTACGTGCTTTCGAGGGGCCAAGAATCCAGAATCCTATGTATCCAGGATACGATATGGAGGGATTCATACATGAGTTCTCCGGGATTCGTCAGTATGCATGCGGTGGTGCGTCAGATCTCGACCGTACCACAGTACGGATACTGAAGCAGAATCCCCGTACGGTTGGATTCGCGCGGCCAAAAAGTGCGATTTTGGGTTATAAAATTCGGATTTGTCTCATTCTTTCTCACGGATTTTTGTTTGTGAAGTGAGCAAGGAGCAAGGGTTAGCAAGGAGAAAGGGTTAGCAAGGGGAAAGGGAATTTTTCAAAGAGATTCCACGCATCCGTGGGAAGTGCTACTTTGTCTCTCTATATTTTGCATTTAGTTTGTTGTTAGTGTTTGCATGTGCTTATGTTTTATATATTTGGTCATTTTGTTTATTTTTACGGTATTCATGGCTCAATCAAAGGCGACGAAGACGGGGGCAAAGAAAGGGGAAGAATGTCCCCATTGGAGATGCCCCTCACGTGTCCTCGTTCCTATCGGGAGTGCCGCAAGTATTCCATCTATTCGCGGTGGAGGCTGCAACAACAACGAAAAACAAACTCATGACCCCAAATACCCATTGTGGAAATATGTGACAAGAGACGCAGCGGGCGGGCAAAAAGGGAAAGGGAGGATCAAATTGTTCATGGAAATGCAATATATGCAACGGCCATTTCACTTCCACATATTTAGATGTGAAAGCTCATTTGTTGGGTTTGCCGGGTTGTGTCATTAAATGTTGTACATCAATTGATTTGGAAAAGAGGAAGGAATTGGAGAAAGAGCAATTTGTTGGTGCGGCAACTATGGCATCAAAAATCAAAACAAAACAAGAATGATGACCCCCTTCCATTCTTAAGGAAAAGCAACAACAAGTTCCCTTTTGAGAGTTTTAGTAGGGGACAATCGATCAGAGCAGAGAAAGGCAAGCTACTGAGTTGGTCTAATGGACAAGATTTTTGAAAAAGAGAAGAGGAAGGAGCTTGATCTCACCATTGCATTTTTTTTCCATCAAAACTTCATATCCTTTAATGTTGCACGGTCACTACTCTATTTATTGAGATGTGTCAGGAGCTCTTAGTCATGGGGCTCCATCGGGGTATGTGCCTCCTAGGGTCGAGAGAAGCTCGAAGAACCACATTGTTGACAAAGGCAAAGAAAGAGGTGGACAAAATGCTTGAGCCTATTAAAGTCGGCTATGGCCAACATGCGGGGTTAGCATTGTCTTTGATGGATGAAAAGATCCCGAAGCACGCCACCCACTCATCGACTTCATGGTGTCATCCTTGAATGGTCCAGGATTTTCTTGAAACGGTGGATGCACTTGGACCCGAATTACAAGGATGCACAATATATGAGTGAGTTGATTTATTAAAATTATTGAAGATGTAGGTGTCGATTCTTGTGTGCAAGTCATTACGAGATAATGCACGTTTGCTTTGCAAGGTCTTGGCATGATTGTGGAAGCAAAATATCCACAAATATTTTTGGACACCTTGCATTGTCCATTCATTGAACTTGTACTGTGAAATCTATTGGCTCTGATGTGCTTTGGATTGGAGCCATTATTGAGGATGCGGCATATCCGTAACTTTGTACAAAACCATACAAATGCCCTCACTATCTACTAAGGAGTACAACAGATCTATCATTGTTGAAGATTGCAAATACCTACGGTTTGCCTCTTCATTCATCATGTTGAAGAGGTTGAGGGGAGAGTCAAGACGCTCTTGGGGCCCATGGTTATTTGAGAGTTTTGGTCTTTTTGGAGAAAGACGGATCAAGCGACCTCGAAAAGAAAGTGAAGAGCCACGGTGTTGGATGATGCTATGGTGGGAGAAGGTAGATCTAGTTATTTAGATCATGGAGCCTATCATTTCCCTTGCTTTGATTTGCGAGATACTAAACCAACCCATCCTAGGAGAGGTTTAATGAGGGATGGGATTCCATGATTGAGTCTGTGAGGACCATTGTTTTACAAAGTCAGTGCCCAGAGTATGAGACATCACCAGAGGCCTTCTTCACCGGCATACAAGATATTCTTGTCAGCAGATGGGACAAGAATTGCACACCTTTACATTGTTTGGCTCACTCCTTGAACCCAAAATACTACAGCCATGAGTGGCTGAATGGTGGACCTTCCCGCAAATTCCCTCCTCACATGGATGGTGAAATCTCACAGGGGAGGAAAGATGCATTGAGGAGGATTTTTTAGGAGAGGGCATCCCTTGATGAGGTGGAGGATGCCTTTGCAGAGTTTTCCACTGGCACTGGGCGATTTGCAGGCTATGATGTGATTCGAGACAGGGGGGCTAAGAAGCCCTATTCTTGGTGGGCAACTCATGGGGCAACAAGCCCTCCTCTACAGCAGTTAGCCATGAGGCTCCTCTCTTAGGTGACTTCATCCTCTTGTTGCGGGAGGAATTGGAGCACATATGGGAATTTGTATAGTGTGAAGAAGATCAAGCTTGAGCAGTCCAGGGCAGAGACAATGGTGTATGTGCACACCAACCTTCGTCTCATCTACAGGCAGAGGGAGGATTGGTTGAAAGGAAAGACAAAGATGTGGGATGTCTTTCCTGATGATATGGGTCTAGACAACAGCGTTGAGTTGGCATTGGCCAACTTGGATCTCAATGCGCTAGTGCTAGAGCCTGTCAAATTTGATGATGGAGTAGAGGCATCATCCTCCACACCAGCAGATGCAGAGATGACAGAGGAGGAGGATGCATCAGAGCCAGAGGAGAGCAGTGGTGAGCATGATGATCGAGATGAGGACAGTGATGTTGATTATGATGATGAGGATTGATGACTCATTGAGGCTTCAGGCTTGTAGTCTTGTAGACTGTAGTTTTTTTGTATTTTCTATTTCTATTTGCCATTGGCAGTGTACTTATGTAACACATTTTGATTTTGATGACTTAATGAGAAAACTACAGTATCTTACTATCTTGTCTTTCTGAGTAAATTTGACAATTGTATGATGTATCAATGTATCAAATTTCAATGTATCATGTATGAGTATCTAAGATCTTAAATCTATGTTTGAATCAATGAATTTGTGCAAAAAATATCTAATTTTTAATATATATATATATATATATATGTTAATAAAATAATATATAACGTATCGTATCCTGGATGTTTCTTGTTCCGGGGGTCGCCGTATCCCGAATCCGATTCTCGAATCCCCGTATCCATCGAATCTCGAATCCCCGTATCAGGTGACTTAGGTTTACATCATTTATAAAATTGTCGACTGACGATGAAATCTGAATGGCATGAACACCTCAAACATGATGAATTCCATTTGGAAAAATGGAGGCGTACTGCTTTGGGGTCGTTAACACAGAGTGGTCAACATCCTAAAAATCTCGTTTGAGGGTGTGGATCAGTCAATATTTTGGCTTTAGAACAATAGGTTAGCTGCAGATCTATATTTTCTCTATCGGGTTTTCCAAATTTGGAACCCAGATTTGGTATATTCCAAAAACTCTTAATAATAAAACCCTCCAGCAGCCAGAAGACCGGTTTTCCCGCATTGGGTTTTTCTGAGGACTATTGTCCAGAAAATCCTTGAGTCACTTTCTCTATGTGTGCATGTACTTTTCTGTTTTAGATCTGAATTGGTGAAAGTCTGTTATGTGTTTGCTTCGATGTTAATCTGAAGTTCCAGCATTAATAACTTAATTAAGTAGGAGAAGCATAACTAGATCTAACAGTAGATTTCTGCATAAGTAACATTCAGAAATTTTCACAGTTTGGATCTAGTTGCCCAAAATTTACAATCCCTCTCAACTAGGGAGAACTCCATCTATCCAACTGTGCCATCCAGAGATCAGTACCACAGTGTACCATCATATAGCATCGTGCGTCCTCCTATCGTAACTTGCTTTGCTGGCTCTCATTGCAAATAGAACAAAAGGTGAGTCACAAAGACATCACACTCTGCTGACCCGAAGTTAGCTTAGAGGTTAAAACCTCTCTTGGACTCAAAAAGTGTCTCATACTAACCCTAAGTTTGTTTACTAACCCGAATTCAGTTTAGAGGTAAGAACCTTATCATACTTGATCCCAGATCAAGGTGTTGGACACGTGCCATCCTAGACATAGAGAGTACGACAATCTCTGATGCGTCCATCGGTCTTGCTATTGGTCTCTATCCACATTTCCCACCTCATTGGCCAAATGACAGGTACTTCCCATGAGTCCAAAACTCCATGGGTAGGATGTGTGTCGGGCATTGATCAAAGAGAGGTGAACCAACTAAATATCATAGCGGTGGGGTAGAAGCACAACAAGGTTTAGCAAGCCTAGCCCCGTGTGTGCTTATAACTCCAAGAAGCTATCCCCAAGCCCCCTAGAGATCCCAAAGCTCATAGTCCAACTCGAACAGGACCCTCAGAATAGGGTCTTTCCATGATTCCAAGCTTCTCACGGAAGGTTAGGAACTTGACCTTCCCCAGGGGCTTCGTGAAAATATCCGCAACCTGCTCATCAATTCCTATATGATCGAGCCTTACGGCGACTCGCTGTACCATATCCCGGATAAAGTGGTACTTGATATCAATATGCTTGGATCGATCGTGGAACACGGGATTCTCAGAAAAACGAATCCCACTCTGGTTATCACAAAGGATAACGGTGTTATCTAGCACATGCCCAAACATCTCACTGAAGAGCTTTCGCAACCAAAAAACTTCACAACAAGCCATACTCGCTGCAATGCATTCGGCCTCAGCGGTGCTCAAAGCCACTGGCTTCTGCTTCCTTCTCATCCAAGATATCGAAGCAGAACCAAGGTGAATCAACATCTAGATGTGCTCTTGCGATCCACCACACTACCAGCCCAATCGACATCAGTACATCCATGGAGTCTCAAACTCCCGGAAATGTATCTCAGCCCATGGTTGATTGTGCCTCGAAGATATCTCAATAGATTCTTGGCACCAATCCAGTGAATGTGATGAGGATCAACCATATGTTGACTCAAAGTGTTCACGGCGAAACATACGACTGGACGGGAGTTAAATAGGAACGTCAGGGCCCCCTCAAGTTGTCGATACTCGGTGGGATTTCCCAGCACAGGCCCAGCAGTGTTTCCACACAACTTAAAGTTGAGTTCCATCGGTGTCTACACTGACTTACAATCCACCATACCAAATCTCTCTAGCAGCTTCACGACATATTTTCCTTGAGAAAGGAAAATCTCACCTGGCCTCTGCTAGACCTCCAAGCCTAGGAAGTAATGCATCAGTCCTAGGTCTTTCATCTCAAACTCGGAACCTAGCTCCCTCTTACACTGGTGAATGAGAGGGTCAGCACCTGTCAGGAAGAGATCGTCCACATAGAGAACTAGAATGAGAGACCTTTCTCTATCAACCTTAAAAAAAAGATTATCAGCATTACTTCGAGTGAAGCCCGGCTTCATCAAGTAGCTATCTATTCTCTCATACCAAGCCCTGGGGGCTTGCTTCAACCAATAGAGGGCTTTCTTCAACCTGCATACATAGGTGTCTCTATCTCGGACTTCGAACCCCATAGGTTGCTCCACATACACCTCTTCCTTTATAGAACCATGCAGAAAAGCAGTCTTCACATCCATCTGATGGAGACTCTATCCCTGCGTTGCAGCTAGAGCAATGATAGATCCGATGGTGGTATAGCAAGCCACAAGTGCAAATATATCATCAGAATCTATGCATTCCTTTGAGAGAAGCCTCGGGCAACAAATCTTGCCTTGTACTTTTCAGCACTACCATTAGATCCATGCTTGTTCTTATAGAGCCATTTCGAGGTGACAACAGATATGTCCTCCGGTCTCGGGACCACTTCCCAGACATCATTTTTCATAATGGACTCATATTCTTCGTGCATAGCATCCTTCCAAACTTGATGCTTTACGACTTTTTCAAATGATCCAGGCTCAAATTGTACAATTGTACTCATGGCTGCTAGATACCCTTGGTATCTATTCGGCTTCTAGCTTTCACGTAATGTCCACCTTGGGCCAATATGTCTCTCGGCATCTGCAAGAGTATCCCTGAGCCATGAGGGTCTTCTCTTATTTGAAGGAGGTTAATCAATAGGATCCATAGGTCCTTCAACATCGGGCATCGGTTCAGCCTTCAGCTCTTCCTGCTTCCCTGCTTCTTCATCTTCTTTGTCTTCCTTGGAGCTAGGAAGATTTCTCACTTTCTTGGGGCAGCATCTTCATCAAAGGTGACATCGTGGCATATCTCCACTTATCTTTGACCAGGCACATAAAGTCTATATGCCTTTGAAGCTTCACTGTAGCCCACAATCATTTCCTTCTTTCCAAAAGCATCCAGCTTGCTTCTCTTTTCTTTCGGCACATGAAAGTAAAAAGGACAACCAAAAACTCTAAAATGAGAAACATCAAGTTTCTTACCAGAGAAGACTTCTTCAGGAGTTTTGGAGTCCAGAGTGGATGTGGGCATCTATTTTGAATGTACACAACAGTGTTCGCAGCTTCTCCCCGTAGAAACTTCAGAAGACCTTGGTCACATAGCATGGCGCGAGCAGCTTCCACAATGGTACTTTTATTTCTTTCAGTAACACCATTTTGCTCAGGAGTATACGCAGTTGTGGTCTCCCTCTTCATGCCAACTTCTCTGCAAAAGTCTTTGAATTCATTTGAATCATACTCGGTCCCATTCTCGGTCCTCAAAACTTTGATTCTCTTCTCGGTTTGATTTTCCACCAAGGCCTTGAAGTCACGAAACCATTTGAATGCTTTGTCCTTCTTCTTCAAGAAATATATCCAGGTCTTGCGGGAGAAGTCATCTGTAAAAGTCATGTAATAGGAACATCCTCCCAAGGATGTCACGGGCAGCATACCAAATAAATCAGAATGTATCAACTGCAAGATATCAATTTCCTTTCTGACACTTGAGGGGAATGGTCCCCTTGTATGCTTCCCTTTGGCACAACCCTGACAAATACCTTCATGATCATCTCTAAATTTGGGCATCCCCGTCACCACCTTCCTTGCTTTGGGAAGGGCTTTGTAATGAAGGTGTGCAAACCTCCGGTGCCATGACTCTGTTTGACGAGTTGTATCACATGACATAGCCCCCAATGGCCTTCCTCCAGGCTCCAACCTGATAGAGTGTATCAACTCTAAAACCAATAGTAAGAGCTTCCTTGAAGTTCTTCTTCCAGATGCGTACCTTTCCATCAACGAATGCCACCTTGAACCCTTTGTCTTCCATTGCTGAAATAGACACAACATTCTTCTTCAAATCAGGTACGTACAACACATCTTGTAAAAGGAGGACTTGCCCTTGAGATAAATGAAGGTTCACAGTCCCTGTCCCTTTCACGAGATAGGTGGCATTATCTCCAAGGATAATTTTTAGATTAATATCCTTCTCAATCAAATTATAGAGGTCTTCTTTACAACCAGTGAGGGATAATTCATTTCCCTTATTATCAACAACATTAGACTCATTGTACCTGGAATTTCTTGACCTCTTGAAAGGTTTCCCATTTCCACTACGATTAGAGGGAGCCTTGCTTTTTCCTTTGAACATGTTGTTCCTTTGATTGCCATTCCCCCTGGAGTTGTTGTTGTCATCATCCCTGGGAGAGTCCCTTCTATTAGGGCACTCTCTTGCATAGTGACCAAACTTGTTACAAGTGTAACATCTTCCCTTCCTTCCTTTGTGCCCCGGTCTTCCATGGTTTTGATTTCTCGGACCACCATTGTTCCTCTTCTTTGCATGAGCAGTGAAGGCAGTAGGGTCACCTCCATTTCCATTACACGGATGATCTCTCTCCATCCTTCTTGTCTCCTCTTGAGTGCATCTCTTCAATATTTCATCAAAATCAGGAATCACATTATTATTAAGAATAGTGGTATTGAATATATACCAATCACGAGGGAGACCTCCAAGCGCAATGAGAACCATCTCTCGACCAGCTATTTCTTCTCTAATAGCTAGAAGATTGTTCATGATTTCAGTGAGCCTCATAAAATAGGATTGAATGGATTCATCCTTGCCCTTCTTGATATTCTTCAATTGATTCTTGAAGAAAATAACTTGATTAACATTGCTATGCTAAACAACTTATCATACATCTCTTTAGATGTGCTTATCTCAGACATATAAGCAACCAAGTGCTTATGAATAGAATCCTGGATAATCATCTTTGCTTTGATTTCCCCTTTTCTATAATTCGTCTTTGTGGCAGCAGGTGCATTTGATGGAGGCTATTGAATCTTCCCATGCACATAGTCCATGACATCTTGATCTTGTAATGCCAAATCTAAGGACATCTTCCACGCATGATAATCAGACTTATCATGCAACTTATCATCAGACTTGAAACCCTTATAGGTTGAGGAAGCCATTGGTCCTTGATAGGATTTCTTCTTCATTGATTTCTTCTCACACTAGCTTGGACTTTGTCTTTACCTCAGCTCTGATACCACGTTAAATTTAGATATGACATGGAGTGTTCTATGCTTAATGCAAATTTACTTCAATCTTTCTTAGGCGCGATTCAAATTAGCAATCACATAAACATGAAAGTAAAATGTTGATAGAACACAATAATAGATCAACGGAAGACAAGCCAATAATATAGATCAGATTTTACAATTCTTCTTGTCCAACAAAGATATAGGATAGTGTGTGTTACGGCAATCAACAGGATGCATCAGCCAACAAAGACTTTCTTAGATTAGCCAACCCTCTAAGTGTCACACACACAGCGCTCAAAGACGGCTCATCAAAAGTCAACGTTGGTCAACCAAAAGTCAACGCAGGACAGTCAACAAAAAGTCAATGTTTGAAATTAGGCTTCTCATTAAATCGTTGATCCTTTTTTCCTCGATTTCAGGCTCAATTGTACAGCCTTCAAAAATTGGAATTTCATCCAATATTGGAGGTCAAACAGTCAACACTGGTCAACTCTCAGCAAAACAACCCTAAATAGATCTACATATTTTCAACAACTTCAGCTCTCCACTTGTGAAGGAAAGAGGCCTCCAACGGCTATCGAACCAATCAGATCACAATGAGAGAATGTGTGATGAGTTGATGAACAAATGACCTCCAAGTCTCTCCAATTTATATCCATCAGTGAGGGTGTGTGACACATCTATTAGGTTTGTGAGCCTACACTACAAATCTAGCCGATCTTGCACATGTGTGGAAAATAAAATCAAAATATATGTTCTTCTCATCCAAACAAGATTATCTTTAGATCAATCTTACACCTCTCCAAAAGAGGAATCCATCAAAAATATAATCATCATCATATGCGCAGTGCAACATGGAGTTTGGACCTAATTGCCCAAAACTAACATTCCATGAATTATTCAGAAAATAACTTGGGAAGTTAAATAAACAAGTAGGAGAAGTAAATCATATTTACTGTAGTAGGATTTTTGTTTAGAGGATTCAGAAATTTTAACATGGTATCAGAGCATTTGCAGATTAGGAAGAGTTGAAGCCATCAGCAAAAGACCGAAGAAAATATGCTGCAGGAAGGTAGTTGTCCCGAGTGACAGCACAGATCAAGAGAGAGGCAAGGAAGGGTGACACAGTCACCTGTGGAGCTCATGCAGAGCCTGCGTCACAGAGTAGAAGTGACGTTGTAGCTGCAATTGTGGCAACGCAGTGTTTGTTGGGCCAGCATAGGGGTTTCAAGCCTCCGCCTTTGTGGTTGTCGTGGCTGGAAGTGTGTATCGTTTTTCTTTAGTAGTTGCAGGTGGGGCATTGTTTCTGTTGGCCCAGAACAGTGTCTAGCGGGGTGTGGCAAAGTAAGGGGAAGGAACTCCTCAACAGACTTCTTGCCAAGGAGTCTAGATCCAGTGTTGATCAGCAGCAAAGAGTGACCAGAGAGGGTTTATTTGACATTAGCTGGTAGAGGATTTTCGGGAGGTAAATCGTTTTTCAGAGGGAGCAGGTTCTTTAGAGAGTTTCTAGCGCCAAGAAACTCGGATCCGAGTTTGTTGGGGCAGCAGCAAAAGAAGGAGAAGAGAACCAGTTTGACATATTTAATTAAGCAAAGATGGCCACACATGGACTGAGGGATCAAGACAGGTTGGATGGAGCATCCAACTTTGTCATCTGGAAGGCCAGAATCCTGTCAGTATTGGACGAGCATCGTGTCAAGCATCTCGCCGAGAGCGCAGTTGTTGTTTCTGTGGACGTTGATCCACTCAAGAAGTATGAAGAAGCTCAAGCGAAGGCTAAGCGCTTGATCATGGATGAAGTCAAGGATCATGTGGTCCCACACATTGCTGAGAAGGCAACAACACATGAGATGTGGACTTCTTTGACCACATTGTATCAGGGGACTTTTGTTCAGAGGAGGATGCTTCTTGAGAATCAGCTCCGATTATTCCAGATGCTGAAGGGAGAAGAGATCAATTCCTTCCTCATTAGATTGAAGGTGATCCGTGATCAACTGGTTGTCGTGGGGGCCACACTTGATGAAGGTCTTATGGTGAGGACTGCTCTGAAAGCAGTTTCCGATGAGTGGGAGAACGTTTTCCAAGGAATTTTAGGCAAAGCAATGCTTCCAAGTTGGGAAAACATGTGGGCAGTTCTTTGACAATAAGAGATCAGGAGGATGACCAAGGCGGGCATGAGCAGTAGAAGGATCAAGATCAAGAAGGAGGAGGAGGAAGATGCAGCTCTCGCATCTAAGGGACAGCATGGGCAGCAGAGGAAGAAGAAGAAAGATCTTTCAAAAGTCAGGTGCTTCAGGTGTGGTGAACTAGGACATTTCGCCACACAATGCCCTCAGAAGAAGAAGGGTGAAGACAAGGCTAATTCAAAGGTTGTCGTAGCTAAGGACGATGATGGAGATGATGACGATGTGGCCATGAGTGCTCATGTGCCTTGGGTGAAGAGGTGGGGCGACATTGATCTGTAGTTCTTTCGAACTGCAGTGTGGATCAAGATCCTTGAGGTGCCCAAACTCTTGGATCACATACGAGCGACAAGAGCCCTTAATGACAGTAGCAGGATGACTCGACTCAGTTAGTGTGAGCATGATGGGGCAGCATTGGCAGAGCTAGGACACTGATGTTTTGAGCAACACAGAGCAAAGGCAGCAGCAGCACAAAGATTGATGGATTTCAACAGCGCAGAGGCAGTGCTAACGCAGTGCACAATAGCAGCATCACAAAGCTTTAGAGCATCAGTGCAGATTAGCAGCAGAGGGTGCTTTAGTATCGAGGTGCACTCAGACTGACTTGTATGTCAAGTCTTTGGGTGATTTTTTCAATTGCTTGCTTCTCAGCAACTGAGTTGCAGTGTAGCAGTTAGCAGTGGCAGTGCTATAGGCAACATGATGCAGCATTTGAGAGGGAGCTGCAGTATAGATGAGGCAGTGTCAGTGGCAGTGACATGGGCAGCAGTACAGATAGCAGCAACATCGTGGATGAGGGGCAACAGCCGAGCATCAGCAGCGTAGAGGACTGATGTCGTGGATCAGGGTGATGCTTCAAGTTGAAGTGTTGCTAGAGCACATTCCTCGCTAAGAGGGAGTGTTGATTTTTGGGTAGCATCGGATGTGCTTTAGCTCCAAAACTTTGTGGAGGGGCTCGAACACATGGGTTCTCCAAGACCCATAAATCATTTGGAGAAATTCCACCTGGAGCTTAAGTTATTCAAATAATTAATTATTTTAACGGAGACCCTAAGTCTAACTTAGGGAAATTAAATAATTAAAGTGAATTAATTTAAACATGTGGGTGAGAATGTTCTAAGTGACAAGGATCAAGTCTTTTCTAATATTAACCATCGATTAGAGATTAGATCACGGTCGTTGATTCGTTAACTGGAAAAGTATTAAAGGAAGGCTTGGGATCAGTTGGAAGGCACAAACACAGAGTAGTAGCACTTGAGCTAAGTCGAAATTCTGGGGCGTGGTTTGCTGAGAATTTCAGAGTGAGCTTGCAGTGCAGTGAGGGGCAATTCGGCAACGGGACTTTTATCCAAGGCCGAGAATACAATAGCAGAGAGGCAGCGCAGGCCCAGGAGGGGTGACGCAGAGCCAGCAAGAAATCATTGGAAGTTGAATGCATTGTTTTTCTAGCTTCTCTTTGTCATCTGACATCAATTCTTGAATATTGATATAAATTGCAGACATCTGAAAACCAGGTTGCAGCAGTAATAAACTACATATGAGTCTCTAAAATTGGCTAAGTAACTCTTATAGTTCATAATTATTCATGGTTGAAGTGATTTGGAATTAATTTTGGTCATTGGCATCTAGTTGCACTCTTGCATTCACACACATAAGTGCTCTCTTGGATTGATAATTGTTAATGAGATATGCGCTTAGTGACAATGTGGATTAATGCTCTTAACTTCTCATTGCCATTATTGTCATTGGATAGGTGGATTCATTGTTTATTGTTAAATCATAATTAAGACGTCTAATTTTCTCTCTCATATATCTAATTGGCATATTGGTGATTTGTTGATTATAATTTTGAAGATTGCGAATTGTCTTATTGTTTATCACTTGAGCAATTGTCCATTAGCAGCATTTTCTAGCACCGTTAAGTTTTGAGCACTCCTTGTGGTTGAGATTGACATTTATCTATTGTGTAAGTACTTCATTGTTCATTAAAGATCAATGTAATAAAGTACTAAAGAACATTAAGTAGTCTCACCTTAAGAACACTCATACTTTGCACTTGTATCTTAGGACTAGCCTCTTCCAAGCATAAGCTTGGTCGAAAGAGATACAGGCCCACCTTTCTCACCTAGCTTGAGAAGCCTAGCACCTCTTTGGTGGTTAACACGGTGACCTTGCAATCGTAAGAGCCAGAGTCTCTCAATGCCGGAGGCATCGGGTGGTTAGAACCTAAGGGTAGGTATCGTTAATCAAACCTCAATTTGCTTCCCCTTGGCTTCTCTCTCACAACCTACTCTAAAGACTAGCTTCAAAATAGTTAAGAAAAAGGATACACCTAAGATAGGCATATAACTTAAAATAAACCAAGATTTTGCATCTCACCTAGATTGTAGGACTTGCATCTCATTTAGGATAGGGAAGCATCCTTAAGCAACAACTGTTAATCCGGTAACTCGGTAAATAATTTCTCTTAAGCAAGTAATTTACTCCATTTAAGACACTAATCTTCATAATAAATCTAATCAAATCATTTAACTTGTTAATTCAACCAAGTTGCTAGGTCATTCAGTTGTCTCCCGGATTTGTTGGTTGCCAACGAGTCTCTTATCTTCACATTTCATGGGGACTACCCCCCATAGTTTGTTGTAGGGAGACAGCTAGAACGAAGAGGGTGGGGATCCGAGTGACGACCCCCGTCCTGAGCATTGTCTCATCTTGCCTGTACAGTTTGGGCGACAACACATACACTTTGACAAGAACAGACACATCTAAAGATTACCAAAAGTCCCTCTGTTTTCTATTCAGAAAATTGTGAACAAATGATCCTCTTAATCTTCCAACAAAGCAAATGTTCTCTAATGACTTTTTGGTGCACGCCCTTATCAACTATTAATGAAACATCCACAAGGAAGTGCTCTTTCTCATCATCAAAACCACATTCTATAACAGCCTGAACCTCCCAGTGAGGAATCTCTAGGTCATAAAGATGGAGGAAAATAACACAAAAAGGATAAAGACAAGGTGCTAGCCAACTAGGGGATCAGCAACCCAAAGAGAATGACAAAATTGATAACAATGAGTTAACATGTGAGTTCCCCATCCTGAACACAGATGATTAGCCATATAAATATGCAGAAATTTTGTTTTCTACCTGTAATATTCCTCGTGGGATATCCTCAAACACAAGCAAACTCCAACCAGAGATGGACTGGGAGGGCGTTTACCAGATATGTCGTCTCTGAAAAGAGGACGAGATTTGGAGGCTACTTGGCCCTTTCCAGACTCTGTCTAAGAGTATAGGGGAAAAACGCACACAAGTGGTATAGTAGCTGAGGTGCTCAAAGAGAAGATAACAGTAGTGCAAGCATACAATAGCATATACATGGAATATAAGCAAATACTCAAGAAATGCAGAGAGAAAGGCTAAGCCATTTTATTATACTGAGTAATGGAAAGAGTACAAGAGGTGATCAGAAAGATGGCACCTCGACTTGCACAAGGCAAGTGAAGAAATACACTCAGAATGATAAGGGAATGGCCTCTCTCTGAACTGCGTCCAAGCTGCCGGAAATCTGCTGTGCTGCTGCTACTGCTGGAATCAAAATGAGGATTTGGGGCTGCTCCCCTCCTCAGAAAATGCCAGAAACTCTGGAATCAGCCTCTGCTCAATAAACCTAGAAAAGCCCAGAAAGATTTTTGAAAATAATCGACCCCCGAAAATCACCCCCTTGAGGATCTACGCTATCCCTCAAGGCTCTGCGCTGCCACTGGAGAGCTTCTCCAAAACTCCACCCAAAACTCTGCCAAAATCCTCCAATATGCAAGGGCTGGTCCCTTGCTCAATCTCCAAGTTCAAATCCTCCAAACAATCCCACTTTGAAGCTCCCACCAAAAGAGACTGCGTCCTCCCTCTCAGACTGCGTAGTCACCAAATGCACTGCTCCTCCGCAACTCCCACAAATCGATCCTCCCGCAAAAAGACTGATGAAACTACCTTGCCCGAGTAGGCACTCGAAGTCCCCCGGGGCTAAGGGTAAGATCTCCGAATGGAGACACTCAATGCACTAAACAGTGCTGCAGACAGGCTAAACAGCCAGCGTGCTCAAGAAGTCGAAGTGACTAGCTCAAATGCATAAACTCGAATGCTCAAATGAGGAGGCTCCTCCCTCTTTTATAATGTTGGTCTCTCCCAAAACCCTAAGGCCCATCTCCTGCAACGTAGCGTCCCTTTTGCCACATGCTCCTCTCCATCTACGCAGTCCCTCCAAGTGTATACGTGGGCCCCCTCTCTACGTGGTCCTTGGCCCCCCTTGGCTCCCTTTAAGTTACAACGTTGTGCTACTAGGGAGTGACTTTTATTCCCAAAGTGAGTTATGTCCCTCGTTACTCACCTTTTTATTTATAAATAAACTATAGAAGGCAAAATTGAGCAAAATCGAATATTCCAATTAGCCATTGCTATTTAGGAATATTACATTCTCCCCCGGAAAAATGTTGCTTGTCCTGAAGCAACTGAAGTGATAGATGCTGCAAAATTTTTTCACTCTCCCAAGTGGCATCCTCATCCGGCAAATTCTTCCACCTCACCAAGAATTCCCAGACCGTCCTGCTCCGTAGCTGCCTCTCTCTAGTATCAATAATAACCTCTGGCTGCAACACCAAATGCCCCTCATCATCCGTGGGTGGTAGCTCATCTGTCACTGTCACTTGCTGCCCCAGTGCCTTCTTCAGGCACTATACATGAAAAACGTTATGAATCTTGCTGCCTTGGGGCAGCTCCAACTCATACGCAACCTGTCCAATCCTACGTATCACCGTGTATGGCCCATAAAAGCGGGGCTTGTGCTTCGCCGCTCCCTTCTGCTTCAGTGACCACTGTCGGTATGGCTGTAATTGCAAGTAGACCAAGTCCCCTACCTCAAACTGTCTCAACACCCGACCTCTGTCAACATACAACTTCTGTTGGTTTTGCGCTATAGCCATATTATCCTTGAGAGCTCGGAGAATATCCTGACTCTCTTGGATCCAAATCTTGGCTCTTGGAGCCTTGCTAGCACCAAACATCACGTCAGCAAAAGCCAAAGAATGATATCCATACAAAGCGTAAAATGGTGACATACCAATGGACATGTGATGTGTAGTGTTGTAGCAGTACTTCCCCAGATGCAGCCACTTCAGCCATGCTCGCTGTTGCCCACTGACATAGTTACGCAAGTAGCCCTCCAGCCACTTGTTAACTATCTCTGTCTGCTCGTCCATCTGTGGGTGATAACTGGTACTCGGTGTCAACTTCGTGCCCACCAACCGGAAAAGCTCCTGCCAAAATCCGCCCATGAAGCAGCTGTCCCTGTCACTGATGATGGTCTTAGGAAGACCATGTAGCCTAAAGACCTCTCTGAAGAACAGCTCGACCACCTGTGCTGCTGTGTAGTGTGTTGATATGGCGAAAAAATGTGCATACTTTGTCAGTCGATCAACGACGACAAAGATACAATCCTTGCCCTGCACCATGGGCAACCCTGTGATGAAGTCCATCGAAATACTCTCCCATTTCCCCTCCGGAATGGGAAGAGGCTGCAATAATCCTGCGAGATGGCTCATCTCCCCCTTGTTCCTCTGGCAAACATCGCACTCCCGATGTGCTGGAGTACGTCCTCCTTGAGGCCCTTGCATGAGAACCTCTCTCTAATGGCCCTGTAGGTTTTGGTAAAACCCTGATGGCCGACCAATGGTGAATCATGTGATGCCTGAAGTATCTTCTTCTTGAGCTGAGATCCCTCAGTCAGAAGATCCGGTCCCTGTAGTAGATGATCTCATTGACCACCCTGTACCTGTCATCCGCCACCTGCCCATTCAGAACCTCACATGCAAATCTGTTCTTGGAGTACTCTACTAAAAGTCGAGCCGTCCAGTCTGTGTCCATGCTCATAAGAGACAACGTGGATGGTCTACATGAAAGGGCATCTGCTACCACGTTGTTCTTACCCTTGACATATTCAATGTCAAAGTCATATGCCTGGATCTTATTGATCCACTTCTGCTGCCTCTCCTGTAATTGTTTCTGCTCCAAAAAGAACCTAAGGCTGTTGTGATCAGTCCTCACCCTGAACCTGTTACCCACTAAATATTGCCGGAATTTGGCTAATGCATGCATAATGGCCAACATCTCCTTGTCGTATATAGAATACAACCTCTCGTGTCGAAGGAGCTTCCGACTCTCAAAGGCTATAGGGTGACCTCCTTGCATCAATACTGCGTCTTTCCCCTCTCCCGACACATCACACTCCAAAACAAATGGCTGCGTAAAATCCGGCAATGCAAGCACTGGTCAACTGCTCATCACCTCCTTGAGCCTGTCAAAGGCTCGCTACGCTGTATCCGACAAACCAAATGCCCCCTTCCTCGTCAGATCTCTCAGGGGTGCAGCAAGCTGTGAGAAACTCTTGACGAAATTCCTGTAATAAGTACAAATGCCAATGAATCCCCGAAGTTCTGTCACGTTCCTCGGCTCCGGCCAATCTCTGATGGCCCGTATCTTCTACTCGTGGACTCTCTCTCCGTCCACCCCTATGATGTGTCCCAAGTACAACATCTCCATCAACCCAAACTCACACTTGGAGAGCTTGCCATAGAACTGCTGCTCCTCCAAAATGCGCAATACTTTCTCAATGTGCTGGAGATGCTCCTCCCAAGTCCTGCTGTAAATGAGGATATCATCAAAGAACACCAACACAAACTTCCTCAAATGACTGCGGAAGATGTGATTCATGCAGGACTGGAATGTCGCTGGGGCGTTGGTTAGCCCGAAGGGCATCACCAAAAACTCAAAGTGCCCATAGTGACACCTGAAGGCGGTCTTGGGAATGTCCTGTTCCCCCACGCGAATCTGATGGTACTGAGATCTCAAATCAATCTTTGAGAAGCACTGTGCTCCTCTCAACTCATCCATCAACTCATCGATCCTGGGTATGGGGTACCTGTTCTTCAGGGTCTTCTTGTTCAGGGCCCTGTAGTCAATGCACATCCTCAATGTGCCGTCCTTCTTCTTCACCAACACCATGGAAGAAGCAAAAGGACTCGTGCTCAGCCGAATGTGCCCAAGAGCTAACAACTCCTGGATGGCCCACTCAATCTCATCCCAATAGGCCTTGGGATGCCTAGAGGGGGTAGTGATCACCGCTTGTACACCCTGCTCAAGCTCAATGGTGTGCTCAAACCCCCGGTCCGGTGGCTGTCCTGGTGGAATCTCCCCAAACACTGTGGCATACCTGTCAAGAATGGATTCTCTGGGTGCACCATTTGCCTTGTAGTCCTTGCCTCTGATGCACACAGCTCCACTGCCCACTCTACGTCTCCCTTCTGGAAGACTGCCTCCATCCTATGAGCCGAAACAGTCTGAAGCGGATATGTGTGCTGTCCCCGTATCTTCTCATGCCTCCCTATCTTCTCATCATCCCACTCCATCTCTAGGGCCTTCCAATTTGTCGTGACCTTCCCTAGAGTGATAAGCCACTGAACACCCAGTACCATGTTGGTGTCCGGAATACTGACCACGAAAAAGTGGTCGGTCAGTGTATAGGTGCCCATCGTCACTGACAACTCTGGAACATAACGAGCACACATCATGGTTTGATCTCCTGGGACCAAAACTGAAAATCCATCGAATCTCTCTGTTTGTATACCTCTCCGCTCAACCATCTGTGCATCGATGAAGTTGTGGGTTGCCCCACTGTCAACCAAAACTGATACTCGCTGGCCACGTATTGTCCCTCATACGCGCAACGTCAAATACTTGGGAACTCCTCGCAATGCTGCAAGGGCTCCTTCGGTAGGTGCAAAAGCCGCACCACTTGCTGCTGGTGGTGGAGGTGGCAAAGGATCCTGCACTGCATGACTGTCTCCTGTCTCCACGTCATCCTCCTCATCCTCTTCCCTGCTGCTTTCGGAGAAGACCTCAATAAAATGTGCTTTGCCAGCAGCACATCTATGTCCCGGTGCCCACGACTCCTGACAGGTAAAGTACAACCGTTTCTTCCTCAGTTCCCTCCTGGCATCATGATCCATCTGTGCCCGTCCTGGATTCCCCTTTGGAGGCGGAATCCTCACATCCTTCCCCTTGGGCTGGAAAGCCTGTTTCTGGGGGTAAGGTGTTCGGGTTCTGGGTAAGGCATCCTGTAAATCCCGGGTCCTGCAAATAGCATCCTGGAGTGTGGCTGGTCTAGTAGATCTAACTAGACCCCTAAGTGGCTCTGCTAACCCCTCAACAAACATGTAGATCATCTGTGCTGTGGATAGATCTGGCACCATCACTGAAACCCTCAAGAAGTCTGCAATGTATGTCTCTGTTGAGCCTCGTCTGCTCAACAAAGTGTTGTTCTGGATCCCTTCGGTGAACTCGGCATATGTCGTCACTGTGGAATGTCCGAGTGTAAACATCCCATGGAACCACTAGTCCTGGTCTTCACCATCCAAATGTAACGTCGCCACCTTGATGGCGTCCATCTCTGACATCTGGTTGAGCTGGAAATAGATGTCCAGGTTCTCCACCCAAGACTTTGCCGAACTGTTTGATGAACCATCAAACGTAGGCAAGTGGAATCTGCTAGTTGTGCGGTGGGTATCTCCATCATGATAATGACCGTGCCCTCTATGATGGTCATGGGGTCTACTGTCCTGCTGGAGCTGAACAAAGTATCTAAACGAGAGAGCATCCCTGAACTCCTGCCCATAGGCATGATACTTTGCAAAATAATCACCCATATGGCCGGGCTTTGTCTCCTGCTGGGCTCCTGTCCCTGTGTCTGCTCCCAGAAATGTGGGCATGGTAGAGCGTGTGGGTGCATGTGATGCCTGGTGCTGGGTAGCATCACGCTGAGTGGCAATACGCTCCGGCAAATGGTGGGATGTACCCGATCCCTTACCAATCTGGAAACCCCTTCGGGTTTCACGCTGTCTAGCCTCCACAGCGGTGAATCTCTGCCCCATCACCTCGACCTGCCTCGCGAGATCCTGTACTGATCTGAGGAGCGCTTCCCCGAACTGTTTTGCATCACTGTCATCTGCCATCGACTCCTCCTGCTCTGCGTCTACCACAGGCTCCTCCTGTTCTGTGTCCACCACCCGAACACAGTGTCCCTCTTCGTAGGTGTTTTCCAACCTACGCTCAAGATCCCTGTACTTCCTACCTCTATAGCAGATGTAGGGCTTCTCCCCCGGTGTCATAGACTACTAGCTCCACAGGCTTGAGCCAGATCTATGCTCTGATACCACTGTAATATCCCTTTTCAGGGATATCCCTCAAATACAAGCAAACTCGAACTAGAGATAGACTGGGAGGGCGTTTACCAGATATGTCGCCTCGGAAAAGAGGACGAGATCTGGAGGCTACCTGGCCCTTTCCAGACTCTGTCTAAGAGTATAGGGGAAAAACACACACAAGTGGTATAGTAGCTGGGATGCTCAAAGAGAAAATAACAGTAGTGCAAGCATACAATAGCATATACATGAAACATAAGCAAATACTCAAGAAATGCAGAGAGAAATTCTAAGCCATTTGATTATACTGAGTAATGGAAAGAGTACAAGAGGTGATCAGGAAGATGGCACCTCGACTTGCACAAGGCAAGTGAAGAAATACACTCAGAATGATAAGGAAATGGCCTCTCTCTGAACTGCGTCCAAGCTGCCGGAGATCTGCTGTGCTGCTGCTACTGCTGGAATCAAAATGAGGATTTGGGGTCGCTCCCCTCCTCAGAAAATGCTGAAACTCTGGAATCAGCGTCTGCTCAATAAACCCAGAAAAGCCCAGAAAGCTTTTCGAAAATAGCTGACCCCCGAAAATCACCCCCTTGAGGATCTACACTATCCCTCAAGGCTTTGCGCTGCCACTGAAGAGAATACTCCAAAACTTCGCCCAAAACTCGGCCAAAATCCTCCAATATGCAAGGGCTGATCCCTCGCTCAATCTCCAAGCTCAAATCCTCCAAACAATCCCAATCCGGAACTCCCACCAAAAGAGACTGCGTCCTCCCTCTGAAGACTGCTCAGTCACCAAATGCACTGCTCCTCCGCAACTCCCACAAATCGATCCTCCTGCAAAAAGACTGATGAAACTACCTTGTCCGAGCAGGCAGTCGAAGTCCCCCGGGGCTAAGGGTGAGATCTCCGAATGGAGACACTCGATGCACTAAATAGTGCTGCAGACAGGCTAAACAGCCAGCGTGCTCAAGAAGTCGAAGTGACTAGCTCAAATGCATAATAATCGAATGATCAAATGAGGAGGCTCCTCTCTCTTTTATAACATTGGCCTCTCCCAAAATCCTAAGGCCCATCTCCTCCAACATAGCCTCCCTTTTGCCACGTGCTCCTCTCCATCTGCGCAGTCCCTCCAAGTGTATATGTGTGCCCCCTCTCTACGTGGTCCTTGGACCCCCTTAGCTCCCTTTAAGTTTCAACGTTGTGCTACTAGGGAGTGACTTTTATTCCCAAGTGAGTTATGCCCCCTCTTAGAAGGCAAAATTGATCAAAATCGAATATTCCAATTAGTCGTTGCTAATTAGGAATATTACACGAAGAGTATGAGTCCATAATGAAGAATGATGTCTGGGATGTGGTTCCAAGACCGGAGGACAAAGCAGTTGTCACCTCGAAATGGCTCTACAAGATCAAGCATGGATCTGATGGAAGTGCTGAAAAGTTCAAGGCAAGATTCGTTGCCCGTGGCTTCTCTCAAAAGGAAGGCGTAGACTATGATGACATATTTGCACCTATGGCCCGATATACCACCATCCGATCTATCATAGCCCTTGCTGCTACGCAAGGATGGAGTCTTCATCAGATGGATGTGAAGACCGCATTTCTGCATGGTGCGATAAAGGAAGAGGTGTATGTAGAGCAACCTCTGGGGTTCGAAGTCCAGGATCGGGACACCCATGTCTGCAGGTTGAAGAAAGCCCTATATGGGTTGAAGCAAGCACCCAGAGCTTGGCACGAGAGGATAGATAACTACCTGATGAAGTTGGGCTTCACTCGTAGTAATGTTGATCCGAGCCTTTACTTCAAGGTTGATAGAGAGAAACCTCTCATTCTGGTGTTGTATGTGGACGACCTCTTCCTGACAGGTGCTGACCCTCTCATTCATCAGTGCAAGAGGGAGCTCGTTGCTGAGTTCGAGATGAAGGACCTAGGAGTGATGCATTACTTCCTAGGCACGGAAGTATAGTTTATGCACAGGAGATTTTTCACCGAGGAAATTACATTGTGGCTTTCTGGAAATGTTTGGTATGTATGGTGGTGTGATGATCCATGTGGATTTGACTTAGATAGACTCAACTTTAAGAAGTTGAGTGGCAGCTCTGTTGGGCCCGTGCTAGCAAGTCCTACTGAGTATCGTCAACTCGTAGGGGCCCTGATGTTCTTAGTGAATACCCATCTGGACATATGTTTTGCAGTGAACACTTTGAGTCAACATATGGTTGAGCCACATCACATTCACTTGGTTGGTGCCAAGAATTTGTTGAGATATCTTCGGGGCACGATAAACCATGGGCTGAGATACACTGCCGGGAGCGTGACACTCCATGGATATACTGATGTTGATTAGGCTGGCAGTGTGGTGGATCGTAAGAGCACATCAGGGTGCTACTTTACACTTGGTTCTGCTTCGATATCATAGATGAGCAAGAAGCAGAATTCGATGGCTTTGAGCACCGCAGATGTCAAATACATTGCAGCGAGTATGGCCTGTTGTGAAGCAGTTTGGTTGCGAAAGCTCTTCAGTGAGTTGTTTAGGCATGTGCTAGATACCACCGCAATACTATGTGATAAACAGAGTGGGATTCGGTTGTCCGAGAATCCCATGTTCCACGATCGATCCAAGCATATTGATATCAGGTACCACTTTATCCGGGATATGGTACGCGAGGCGCCGTAAGGCTCGATCATATAGGAACTGATGAGCAGGTCGCGAATATTCTCAAAAAGCCCCCGGGGAAGGTCAAGTTCCTAACCTTCCGTGAGAATCTTGGTATCGTGGAACGACCCTATGCTAAGGGTCCTATTGGACGATGAGCTCTGGGAGCTCTAGGGGGCTTTGGGGATAGCTTCTCGGAGATATAAGCAACGACAGGGCTAGGCTTGCCGAACCTTGTTGGTTTGCTTCTGCCCCACCATTATGATGATTGCGTTGGTTCACCTCTCATTATCTGTGCCCCGTTTGCATCCTATCCATTGAGCTCAGGGCTCATGGGAAGTACCTCTCATTTGGCCAGTGAGGTGGGAAAAGCTATAGACTAGTAGCAAAGACTGATGGACGCATCAGAGATTGTCGTACTCTCTATCTAGGATGGCACAGTCCAACCACTTGATCTAGGATCAAGTATAGAGAGGTTTTGGACCTCCAACTGAGTTCAAGTCAGGTAAACCAACTTTGGGTTGGTATGAGACTCTTTGTGAGTCCTATAGAGGTTTCAGACCTCTGGGCTGAATCTGTTAGCCGGGAATGATGTCTTTGTGACTCACCCTCTTCTGTTCTGAAATAAAGAAGCCAGCAAAGCAAGTTACGGCGGGATGACGCACAATTTTTGGATTGCACCGGGGGATGGAGTTCTCCCTAGTTAAGAGGGAGTGTTAATTTTGGACAACTAGGTCCAAACTCCATGTTGTGATGCTCAGATGAAGATGCCAATATTTTTATTGGACTCCTCTTTTGGAGAGGTGCAATATCGATCTAAAGATCATCTTAATCCGATGAGCAGAACATTTATTTTGAATTTATTCAAAATATGTGCAGGTCGGCCTTTAGGTTTTGTGCCCCAACAGTTGTGTCACACACCCTCACTGATGGATATAAATTGGTCAACGTCGAAGGACATTTTCACTCATCTCATCCTCACACATTTCTCTCTCCTCATCTGATTTGGTTCGATGACCTTGGAGGCTCTTCTCTCCACACGTGGGAAAATTTCAGCAGCTGCACTTTTCTGTTTTTGGTCTAGGGCTTCTGCAGCAACCTTGACCAGCGTTGACTTTGGTCAATGTAAGGTCAAACGGACCTGAAACTCTCCCAAAATTTTTATTTTCCAAATCCGCATTTTTTGGCACTATTCCTGAGGCTAGACGTTGACTTTGAATTTTCTGCGTTGACTTAGTTGCTGCTACTGTTTGCGTTGACTGTTCACTGACAGCGTTGACTTTTGTGTTGACCGTTTTGGTTGTCCTAGAGGGTTGTGTGCAATTTCTGGTTGGCTGACGATATTGAGAATTTGTTGGTTGAAGCATCCTGCTGATCGCCGTAACACACCAATACACTTATATATTTCTAGCTTGCCTTCTGTCAATCTACTGGTATGTTCTATCAACATTTTACTTTATTGTTTATGTGATTGTTGACTAATATTGGGATAAAAAGTAAATTTGCATTAAGCGTAGAACATCTACAAACATTTACAACAGAGGCAGTGAGTACCACAGAGAGGCAAAGTAGAGCCACGCAGAGCTTCAGTGGGTAATCCGTATTTTGCTGGGCAGAAGCAGTGATTCAGGACCAAAAGCCGGAGAGCGAGTCCGAAGTCCGGGAGGATCCATTTCCTAGACAACAGTTGGTCAAATTGCGAGAGGAGAAGTTGTTCTGAGTTGTGGGGACGCAGTACTGTGTAGGCTAACGCAGTGACTACGCAGAGGCAACAAGGAGCAGCTCAACTTAAGCTAAGGTCAGTGCCAAATCGCCTGTGGGAGTGAGATTTTTCTCACTAGATTTACTGCCAATCTTTTCTCTGTATGGATTGTTAGATTTAAGCATCCATAGCTTTGTACTCAAATTTACTACTGCATAATAATCAAACCCTCAGTTGTTGCACCGGTTTTCCCGAGTTGGGTTTTTTCAGGGACTTAGTCCAAAAATAACTGTGTACTTGTGTGTTTTTGCATCTATCCTTCCAGCGTTATTTTTATTCCGCAGTATTTTAATTGTGAAGGCTGCAGTGTACTAGTTTCGATATTTACCGTAGCAAACAATAAATAATTTGTTCAATTTATTTAACAAATAGGAGAAACCACATCAGTTGTTGTAGTAGGATTTTGGGTAAACACAATTTTCACATGGTATCAGAGTGCAGATAGAAGCCGGAGAGCTCAGTTGTAGAGAGGAGAAGGAGCTTCGAAGCACTGCGTAAGAAGCTACTCGAAACCCTAGAGGCAATGCAGTCCCTTTGGCCAGGAGGGTCAGTTTTTGAGGAAAATTCTATTTCTCTGAGAGAGTCGACAGAGAAATTAGATTTTCTAGATCAAAGATTGTTAGAGGCAGAAGGAGCAACAGGATTTTCCTTGCAGAGCAGATCTTCAGCTAGGACGCAATTATTTTGCAGCAGGTTGCTAGAGCAAAGTAGCTTCAGAAGGAAGGAAGAGCACACACTGAGAGAATTCTTTCCTCAGGGAACTTCTAGCGCAGAAGTTTGCTTTCACACTGCAGAACAACAGTAGTTGTGAGAGCATATTTTCCCACTCCAGCAGGGACTGTGTAGAGCCAATCAACAGTTGCGCAAAGGAGAAGAGGAGGAGTTTGAGATTTTTGCAAAGATGGCATTAGCAAGGCTATGAGATCAAGATCGGTTGGACGGAGCCTCAAACTACGTGATCTAGAAGGCAAGATTTTTTTGTCTTCTAGATGAATACGATCTCAAAGCCTACATTGATAATGTAGTGGATGTACCCACGGATCCAGATGAGCTTAAGGCCTACAGGAAGGATATGGCTAAGGCGATGAGATTGATTCTCGATGGGGTTCGAGATCATGTGGTGTCTCACATAGCTGGCAAAGATACTCCCAAGCAGCAGTGGGATGCTCTTACTACGCTATAACAGGGATCTTCTGAGCAACGGAAGATGTATCTTGAGGAGAAGTTGAGGTGTACCCGTATGCAGAAGGGGGAGCGCATAGACCCCTTCCTCACTAGGCTTCAGGATGTTCGAGATCAGTTGTCAGTAGTAGGGTCAGTGCCCCAACCTACAAAATTGTTGCGGTTAGCTCTGAACAGTCTTCTGAAGACTGGCAGATATTCGTCCAAAGTATCCTGGGCAGAGACAAGTTGCCTAAGTGGGACTGGATGTGGGCTGATTTGTGGCAGGAGGAGATGAGACAAGATTTGGTAAAGAGCACCATCAGTGGCAGCAGTGGGAAAAATCAAGTGAAGGAAGAGGAGAATTCGGCCCTCTAAAGGATCTGAAGCATTTCACCACATCTCCCTGACCTCAGTCACTTGCTGATTAACTCCTCCTTCTACTTATGCAAAATCTTCGCCCTGCAACTCTCGCACCGAAATCGAATTCTCTTACTTCAAAATCGATTTCCTTCGAGTACTGAGTGTACGCCTGACTTGCCTTCCAAATGATCCTCAAGCCTTCTTTTATAATCATCTTGTTGGAGAACCAATGGCCCAGATTAGAAGTTTAAACAATGGCTAAGATTAAAATTTGACTTGATCTTTGTTTTCTAGAAGATTCACACTCTGACTTATTAATACCCTTTAATTATTTCATTTCCCTAAGTTTAGACTTTGGGTCTTCATTAAAATAATTAATTATTTTAATAAGTCATGAACCGAGTGGAATTTCCACAAACGCTTTATGGGTTCTTTGGAATGCTCCTGTCCAAGCCTCCTTGCAAAGTTTGAAACTTGGAACAATTCCGGATGCTACAAAAATCAACACTCCCTCTTTGCGAGGAAGGTGTTCCAACAATATGCCTATTGCATGTTGCTCTGTTTTGAAGTACCCTTTGCGCTGCTGATCTCTGGACGTTGTCCCTCATCTGCTGCACTGCTGCCCTCTGTACTATTGCCTTTGACACTGCCACCGTCACTGCTGCATTTGTACAATAGCTCCCTTTGAATACTGATCCTATCCATTCCTGCTACTGGAAAGGATTCTTCATCATCCACATCTTTTATCTGAAGTAGACAAACTTAGTCTTCCCTAGAGCTTTTGTAAGGATGTCTACCACCTGTTCTCCTGTTGGAGTGTACTGCAACTGAACAACTCCATGTTGTACACAGTCCCTGATGAAGTGCCACCTGATATCAATATGCTTCGACTGATCATGAAACACAGGATATTCAAAGAGCTTGATGCAACTCTGATTATCGCATAAGATACTGGTCGCTTCCATTTTCACCTTGAGTAGATTCACTAACAGTTTTCAAATCCATATGGCCTCACACAATGTTGTGTTGGCTGCCATATACTCTTCTTCGGTTGTGCTCAATGCTACGGACTTTTGTTTCCTGCTGCACACAGAAATCAATCTTGATCCTAGACTGAAACAATACCCACTGGTACTCTTCCGATCTACTGAACTCCCAGCCCAATCTGCGTCGGTGAAACCACTCAACCTGACATCATTGTTGTTGGTGTACTTCAATCCAAGCTCGACTATTCCTTGAAGGTACCTGAGAACATGCTTGGCTGCTGCCCAATGGGCCCTCTTAGGTTCTACCATGAACTGACTGAGGGTATTTACAACGTAACAGATGTTTGGCCTTGTGTTTACCAAATACATCAACGATCCTATGAGCTGCCTATATGACGTAGGATCAGCCTCATCGTCTTCGAACGTGTCGATTTTCTTCCAGTTGGTGATTATTGGAGTTGTCATGGGTCTACAATCCTCCATCTGAAATCTCTTCAAAATCTCTGTAGTGTATCTTCCTTGACCAAGAAAGATCTTCCCATTCTGCTGCCAAACCTCCAACCCTAGAAAATAGTGCATCCGTCCTAGATCCTTCATGTCAAATTCCTCAGCCAAATTCTTCTTGCAGTTTGTGATGAGCCCTGATGATCCTGTCAAGAATAGATCATCTACATACAAAACCAGTATCAGAGGCTCACTCCCTACCCTCAGATAGTAGAGATTAGGATCTGCGTCACTCTTGACGAATCCCATTTTCTGCAGGTAGCTGTCAATTCTACCATACCAGGCTCTAGGAACTTGCTTCAGTCCATACAACGCTTTCTTCAATCTGCACACATGAGTCTTTTGATTATGTGTCTCGAAGCCCTCAGGTTGTTTTATATACACCTCTTCCTCTATCACCCCGTTCAGAAATGCCGTCTTGACGTCCATCTAGTGAATCTCCCATCCCATCTGCACAGCAAGGGATATCACGGATCCAATAGAGTTCTATCTGGCTACTGAGACGAAGGTTTCTTCATAATCAATCCCTTCCTTCTGAGCATACCCCTTAGCCACAAACCTAGCTTTAAATTTCTCGATGCTGCCATCAATAACATACTTGACCTTGTAGATCCACCTTGATCCTACAACTAATCTATCCCTAGGTCTGGGGACCACTTCCCAGACATCATTCGTCATGATGAAACTGTACTCTTCCACCATTGCATCAACCCACACCTGGTGCTGAGCTGCTTCACAAAAATTTGAAGGTTCTTCGACTTGAGCAACCAAGGCTTGATACCTCTCAGGCTCCTTACGATGTCTCTTCTCATTTTGGGGAGCTTCGACAAAGACCTCTGCATCTTTCAGAATATTTCGTAGTTCCCTGCTCGTTCTTCCACTGGTGGTGGGTGGATTTACCGGCTCTCCCTCTTGCAAATCCTCAGAAGACCCATCCCTTGGATCCCCATGCCTTGGAGAGGCAACTGAATTTTCTACCGCTGGTTGTTGAGGTTGAACGAGAGGCTCCTCAAATTGCGTAGTAGAAGGCAACTCGCTGGACCTCTTGAAGGCCTTCTCCTCCATGAACTTCACATCCCTTCGCACTACAACTTTCCCGCTCTCAGGAATGTAAATGTAATATGCCTTTGCATTCTCACTGTATCCCACTAGATACCCCATTCTGCAATCATTTTTAACTTCTTCCTCTTCTCACTAGGAACATGACAGTAAGCTGTACTACCAAAGATCCTAAAGTGACTCACTTCGGGCTTACTGCCAGTGAAGAAACTTTTCGACGTGATCTTTCCCAATGCTGCGTGAGGAGTCCCGTTCTAAACATAGATAGTTGTATTACAAGCCTCAACCCACAAAAATTTAGGCATGTCTTGGTTATACAACATTGCCCTTGTTGCTTTGACAATAGTCCTGCTTTTCCTTTCTACCACACCATTCAGCTCCGGATTGTATGGAGTTGTCCACTCTCTCTTGATACCTTCCCTTGCACAGAACCCAGTGAATTACTTATCGATGTATTCACCTCCATTATTTGATCGCAACACCTTGATCTGCTTTCTTGTCAGATTTTCTAACAGAGCTTTAAACTCTTTAAACCGACTGAAGACTTCATCCTTGGTCTTCAGAAAGTAGATCCAGGTTTTCCTGGTGTTGGGCCAGAATTGTAATCTACGGATAAATTACGCTTCCCTAGACAGGTGGAAGTCTAGAACAACAAGTGAAAGACTATACTACCATTTCTCCTAACTCAGAATAGATACACAGAGAGGATTGGAGGCTTACTTGTTCAGTCGCTTCCAAATGACTCCTTCTGTCGCTTCCACAGCAGCTTCAAATTCAAGCGGTTTGTTGGCTGAATGCTTCCTGCAAGAAAGAATACTAAAACAGCAGAAGATGCAATAATATAGATATCTATTCAAGCTAGTTAGCTAAATCAGTAAAGCATAAACTACATTCATCAACCAAGATCTTACAATATGGAAAATCAAAGTTAACATAGATGCATGTAGGGAAAAATAAGAAGTACTCTTTATTGATGATAGAAGGAGAGGTTACAACCTAGTGACTGATTTGAAGTGACCTTCCAGCAGAGTTCCCAAGTCTCATCACAGCATAAATCTCTCCAGAATCAGCGCCACAAATCAAACTCTCAATTGAAAATTCTCCAACATTTCTCTACTCAAATTCTTCCTCCCTCAAACACTTAGATCTGTGTTCAATTTATAGACAAACTGTAGGTTGTTTTGCAATCAATAGCTTTCCAAAAATAGGCAAGACATGTTTCCAGTCATGTAGATGTCAAATGGACATTTGGATCCGAAGCTTAACACATGTGAACTCTTCTAGAAGGCACTGGCCAAGTGGAGATTTTGGAACAATGAGAATTTCGCTCCCAATGTGACTAACGCACCTTTGAATGTCAGGAAGTGCTTTGCAGAGCAGCCTTGCATGGGGCTACCTACATATGCAATGCACTTAGGCCCTTTAGAGCCTGGGTTGGTGAGCTCTCATATGCTAAATATTAAGCTTCAAACCATGGAAACTTTTTCTTGATGAAAGTCTTGTTTGATTTGTCCTGTTTCTTGTCTTAGGGCATGTAGCAACTGAGATGATAGGGAATGATAGACCCTTGATCATCGGTCCTGGAGATGATGCCAAGTTAACCAGGTCATTGGGAATGGTGCCCAAATTGACCTATAACAATTGCCCCCTAAAGCATGAGATCCAAATAATAAGAACATTTGATTGAGATGCTTTACACTGTGATGAGCCTCGAAACAAAGCGGAATGGTCACCTGCATCAATCTTACAATACATTACATCATGATATATCCTCTATTGATCATAATTGCTGAGGGCAGGCATTCCCATAGTCAGCACATAAACAATCTAATAACATGTACATAATTCAGAAAGTCGTCTACATTGGAATGTTGCCCAGATGTAGACATGCCTACAGATATAGGCCCATGTTTGGATGACAATCTGTATGTAAGGTCACCGTACAGATGATGTGTACAACAATATTGAAATCGCAGCTTGGATGGCTGAAACTAGATCCGAGGTCTTCTTATCTCATTCACTTGATCATTCGGGTACAAGTCTAGCCATGCGAATATATGATTTGTAGTCGAACATGGAAAGACATCGTTTTATTACCAGCCAATGATGTGAGCTGTTAACAAACGTGAGAGAACCACCATTAATGTCAATGGCCCTCAAGGTACTGCAGTACATTTCGTAAGGCGTGAATAGATGATTTGATGTCGAACGCCAAACAAAATATTTCGGTCAAAAGTCTGGAAGCGAGGATCTTGTCGATGCTGTAACAAGTCTCATGGTACTAGAATCTGATGTTTCTAAGTGAACTTCCTGGATATTGATTTGTCGTCGACAGGAAGTCACCTTATTGCAAAACCGGAGTTACTGATTTCAAAGACAAGGGTATGACTTGATATAGCAATTTTCAGGGATGACGGTCATGAAAATGAAGGTTTACGAGTATTGCAGAAGGATGAGTTCTTAATCACTGGATGACTTCTCTTGAACCTATCGGCGACACTGTGATGAGTTGGCAGCATTGACCCAAAACCGAAGTGAAGGTATGATGAACCATAGGTGTGAATGAACCGTCATAATGATTACCCAACCCAAACAGTCACGGACATGGAGTGAAAGAAGTGTCATGTTCAAGAGCGACTTGCTACCAAAAAGAAACTTTGCTCACTTTTCCCAAATTTTCCCCGGTCATTTGTCGACCAGTACCTCTTTATTTTTTAACAAGCTTGAGGAGGATAACATTTGCTTGATCTATAATTCAACCCTTGGCCGAATAACGTGTAAGCTATTTAATAATTTAACAAGTCTAGCGATGAATGAAACTCGATTCTTGCCATGATCGACAAGTCCGTTGCTATTATATGTTTTAACGAGCTTAACCACAGTGATAGCCCGGTCCTTTTTCATATTTAGAGACTCTGAAAAAGAGGACGAAAGAGAACTCCAAAAGTACTTTTTCGTAAATTTGTCTCTCAGATCCGAAGAAGTGTAAAATAATATCTGAAAGAACCTCTTTGGTCATGTTTAACCAAGGTATTCCTTTTTCGTAAATAATCCATCTCAGTTCGGAAAAGGGTTACACTTATACTGAGTAGATATCAATTCATTTACTTTAACGAGCTCGAAAAGACAAGTGCTCGGCAATCTTTTCACATTATCGGAGTCTGAAAAGAGCTGAAAGAAGACTCAAGGGGTTCTTTTTTCGCTGCTATAGAAGCTCGAAAAAGGGATAAAAGTGTGCTTCAAATCCTTTTTCGTTTTTATCAACGCTCGAAAAATAAGGAGAAAAAGTATGCTTTGTGGTCAAGTCATTCTTAAAATAAATATGCACGACTAATCTGTTCATCAGTTGTAAAACCTGTTTCAGAGCAACATCAAATGGATTAAAAATACCTGTTTCATGATAAAAACATAATAAAACCATAGTCATAGCAATAAATTTAACTTGCAAATAATTAAATGACTATTAAAAGTAGTTTCACTATTCATTTTTACCATTCCATAGTTACCATTTGCATTTTGGAGCTCTGAACCTGTTTTGCCCCCGAACTTCAGCGGTCGATTGCATGCAATTGGTAAGAATGTTTTGAATGCCCCCTGCAAGAGTAGGTGCCCCCCAAGCTTCATTTCATTCACCTAAGTAGATTATTGGCTACTACTAGCTGGATGGAATGAAGGTTCATTTACGAGATCAAATGGAAGACTCGTTTTAATTAAGAGAGGATTTGTTTCATTTTTTAATGAGCTTGACACAGGAAAAGAACTATGCTTATGACCTATTTCATTTTTTAACGAGGTTGACACAGTAAAAGAACTTTCCTCAAAGGCACTTGTTTCATTTTTTAACGAGGTTGACACAAGAAAAAAGAACTATCCTCAAAATCTGTTTCATTTTTTAACGAGGTTGACACAGTAAAAAGAACCATCCTCATTGTGCAGTTGTAGTGGGTGTGCTCCGGAAAAGACGTAGTCGAGCAGAATCATCATTGAGAGAGTTCGATGAACACCACAAATGATGAGTTATAACATGCGCTGACGGGTCTTCTCCAGGGTTTTCATTGAATTTTGGAATTTCAGAGGGTAATTTTTGTGGTATCACAGGCCGCCAAGGAGAGGAACCAGATAGGATTCTAGATGATGACATTGGCAAAGACCATGATCGTGAAGATGCACCAGAGAAAGTGCCAGATAATGATTTGTAACCTGTTGGGACGGAAGGGCCACCATGCAAATATGACTCTGGTGAGGTTGTGAACATCGACGGAGTAGCGAGGGTAGGAGTTGACATAATTGGAACAGCAGACCCAACCAAAGATGTTGGTTCAAACATGGTTGTTTGACCAAATGTATACCTTCGAAAATCGACGGGAGATTGAATGGCAATAGGATCAACAAAAGCAGATGGAAACGATTGAGGAAAAGACTGGTACAGGTAAAGGTCTCCCCCAAAAAGGGTTGGACTTAAAGGTGTATCAGGTTGTGGGATTTCTTCAATCGCGATTAAACCAAGAGGAAGAACTTCACCGTCAGGCCCAAAATATATTTCAGACGGTTGACTGTGTGATATGGGAGTTTCAATAGCTACAATAGATTTTGGAGTGACCAATACAGGAACAACTTCCGGTTGTTCGACTTCGAGATCAAGATTTTCTCCACTTAGGGAAGATAGCAACTGAAATATAAGGGGATGATAGACCCTATTTCATTGGTCCTAGGGATGATGTCCAGTTTGACCAATAACAGTTGCCCCCTAAAGCACAATGGGATTCAGATCAACTTCCAGTTGAACAACGTTGGGTTCGGGAGGTATGGTCTCAATGATTGAATGGATCGTGACCATGGGTAGCTATGAAGACTCCGTTTCGACAACAGTAGACGAACTGGGATGTGTGGAAACAATTTGAGCTAACTCTGGGTTAAAAGATGATGTTTTGCCAGAGGTACGAATTGTACTTGATTCGGCAGATCGTGATCGCCTTCGCCTACCAGAAGTAACTTCCGGTGGTAAAGGTGGTTTTAAAGCTAATCTACGCGAACGACAGGGGATAGGATTGTTTTCTTCCACGATTACTGATTTATTTTATCCAAAAACAAATAAACAAAAAGAGGGTAATGCTAGGAAAAAGGGTTTACCAAGAAACTGTGAACTGCAGAATACCTCGTGGCGAACCAAGAAGTACGGGCAGCTAATCTCCCCGAATGTTGTGTTCGGTGTATCACAATTTCAAGGCAGTCGGCTCGGTTCACTATGGATGAATAGCACCTAAAAGTTTTCCTCCCAAATATACCCGAAGGTACGTGGAGGCCCAAGTCCGTATTAGCGCTATCTGATGCGAAACCACACAATGAGAGCACCCCTTTATACTTATCGTACTGTAACACCGTCCGATATACCTGAGAGTACGTAGACAAGCTACGATATACTTATGTACGTGGAGTGAGGTATCACACTCGGAATGTATCGCAAACAAGTTAACGACAATTGCTATGTTTTACGACGCCAGAACATGTCTCTAGCCTAGACCTTCTAAATGTTATCGTTAATGTTCCAAAGCGTTGTTAAGTAAATTGAGATTTATTTTATGTTGATCTTGCTTAACAATTTGTCTTTCAGGTTCATCGCGATGATGTGTATGAAATTCCTAAAATGCAAGCTAAGAATGATAAACAAACTTTCACTTTCAGCTTTTTCAATGAAGAACCTAGCTACTAAGGAAAGAGAGCAAATAATTTGAGAGAAAACAAATCAAATGAGAAAAACAAAATCAATGAATCTCAAACTAAATGCAGATTTCCTAATGTTCCTTTTGCAAAAAACACACAATCCTACATGCAAATGCAAGTTTTTCTTTTCAGTTTCCCTTAATGTTATGAATGCAGAAAAGAAACTAGGTGGATTAGATCAACAATTCAAATGCTTTTTACTTTCGAGAAATGAAGAATACAAATGACAATTTCTCTTTTGAAGGAAAAACGAGGATTTCAACAACAATTTCTCCTATCAAGGAAATGAAGATTTTACGATAATTTCCTAGTTCGAAAGCAAATGATTCTTAATGCGACCATAAAAAATACATTGAAATCAACTTGTCAATGATAAAGAAAAAAAAATTTTAAAACAACATTGAACAAATTTTCAGTCAAAGGAGAAGAAGTATATAGTCACTGGTCAATTGAGCATCAAACTTTTCAAAACACAGCAACAAACAAAACTGAAGCAAGTTGCAAAGTCAAATTCAAGGGAATTTGGTTCCTTTCAGGAGCCAACGCAATCTCCAAGGGGAGACAGTGCTCTGCAACGTAGCCTTGGATGGGAGATAGTGCTCTGCAAAGCACTATGTCATGTCTAAGGGTGCATTGGGCGCAGTAAACAAAGAAAAAGCTATTGTTTGACTCACTGTCTTTGCAAATTAAGCTCTGAAAAAGTCTAATCTTTATGTGAAAGAACTACTGGGTGGATTTAGAAAGCAAATCAGAGACTAAAACACCTAGAACTAAGAGAAATTCTCCCCAGCGGAGTCGTCAGTTTGTTGGGCCAGAATTGTAATCTACGAATAAATTACGCTTCCCTAGACAGGTGCTAGTCTAGAACAATAGGTGAAAGACTATACTACCATTTCTCCTAACTCAGAATAGATACACAGAGAGGATTGGAGGCTTGTTCAGTCGCTTCCAAATGACTCCTTTTGTCGCTTCCACAGCAGCTTCAAATTCAAGCGGTTTGTTGGCTGAATGCTTCCTGCAAGAAAGAACACTGAAACAACAAAAGATGCAATAATATAGATATCTATTCAAGCTAGTTAGCTAAATCAGTAAAGCATAAACTACATTCATCAACCAAGATCTTACAATATGGAAAATCAAAGTTAACATAGATGTATGTAGGAAAAATAAGTACTCTTTATTGATGATAGAAGGAGGGGTTACAACCCTGGTAGTGATTTGATGACCTTCCGACGAGTTCCCATGTCTCATCACAACATAAATCTCTCCGGTAATGACTCCACAAATCAAACTCTCAATTGAGAAATTCTCCGGCCCATTTCTCTACTCAAATTATTCCTTCTCAAACACTTAGATCTGTGTTCAATTTATAGATGAACTGTAGGTTGTTTTGTAATCAATAACTTTCCAAAAATAGGCAAGACATGTTTCCAGTCATGTAGATGTCAAATGGACACTTGGATCCGAAGCTTGACACATGTGAACTCTTCTAGAAGGCACTGGCCAAGTGGAGATTCCGGAACAATGAGAATTTCGCTCCCAATGTGACCAACGCACCTTTAAATGTCGGGAAGTGCTTTGCAGAGCAGCCTTGCATGGGGCTACCTGCATATGCAACGCACTTAGGCCCCTTAGAGCCTGCGTTGGTGAGCTCTCATATGCTAAATATTAAGCTTCAAACCATAGAAACCTTTGCTTGATGAAAGTCTTGTTTGATTTGTCCTATTTCTTATCTTAGGGCATGTAGCAACTGAGATGGTAGGGAATGATAGACCCTTGATCATCGGTCCTAGAGATGATGCCCAGTTAACCAGGTCATTGGGAATGGTGCCCAAATTGACCTATAACACTTGGAATGGTCATCAATGAAGGTGACGAAATACTCGACACCAATAAGAGCTCTAGTGGACATTGGTCTACAGATATATGAGTGTAATAAGTCCAATACACCCTTGGCCTTCTTGTTACTTCTCTGATACACTGCCTTGGCATATTTTCCCAATACGCACCCCTTGCAGACATCATCTCGTTCAGTGCTCAGCTCTGGAACTCCTATGACAGTCTTCTGGAGAATTTTAACGCCCCATGATGCAAATGTCCCATTCTTCTATGCCACAGCTCATTCAGGTCCGTTTCATTTGCGCTGTCGACCAGTGCCATTGGAGACTCAAGCTACAACTTGTAAAGTTTATTGCTTCTTACCCCGATCTATGCCTTCTTCTTCCAACTCGGGTGTTTGACGTAGACCCTATTGCCAATAAAGTAGACGTCATAGCCTCGGTTTTGAAGCTGAGACACTGAGAGCAAGTTCATCCCCAACTCGAGCACATGCAATACATTAGTGGCCTAGATCCTATTTCTAGCGTCGGTCTGAAAAACTACAGTACCTCTCCCAATAGGAGTGCATTTGCTTTATTACCCGTGGTTATTTTAAAATTCATCTGCTCCTCTTGGTAGTCGGAAAAACATTCTCGTACTCTAGTCATGTGAGAAGAGGCTCCATTGTCCATATACCAGACATCAGAAGAAGCAATGCTGGATACGCAAGCAAACTCTTCTTCAAGTCTGGATGCCAAAACAGAGACATCGTGATCCATCTGTTCTATCATGCTTCTTTCCCTCCCTGGAGAACTGCGTGAACCCTTCTGCGTTGCTGCTGCAATGGTAGACTTTCGTTCACTAGTCTATTCTCCGTTCCTGTTACTCATCTCTGGCTCTGATACCATGTGAAACTTTCAATATGAAAACTATACAGTTGCAGTGATAGATTTATTCCTACTACTTATTATTTCAATAAGTTATTTTCAGAAATATTCTGGCAAATACCGAAATAAATACTACTGCAACATTCACAAATACATATGCAGAGAAATAAATAGTAAAGGACATAAGCACAAGAATCAATCACATGTACACATTTTTTTTGGACAATTGTTCTCGGAAAAACCCAATGTGGGAAAACCGGTGTAGCAGATGGGGGTTTTATTAATTCTTCAGCAAATGATTTCTTTACAAGGTAAAATACTGGCAGATAACATCTGAAACACCTGAGACAGAATTCTCGGCTCCTTCTGACAAATCTTTGACACCTTGATCAACCTCTGTTATCTCCTGTGCCTGTCTGTGTGTTTTTCTACGCAGTCCCACCACTGGACTGCATAAGTCTGCGTAGGGTCTGCATGGATTCTCTGTGCTGTAGCCCAGAGCTGCTTCCAGTGGCCCACTGCTTCTCTCTCCCTGACCTCAATCACTCGCTGACTCTCTCCTCCTTCTGCTTCTGCAAAATCTTCGCCCTACAACTCTCCCACTGAAATCGAATTCTCTTACTTCAAAATCGATTTCCTTCGGGTACTGAGTGTATGCCTGGCTTGTCTTCCAAATGACCCTCAAGCCTTTTTTTATAATCTTCTCGTTGGAGAACCAACGACCCACATTAGAAGTTTAATCAATGGCTAAGATTAAAACTTGACTTGATCTTTGTTTTCTAGAAGATTCACACTCTGACTTATTAATACCCTTTAATTATTTCATTTCCCTAAGTTTAGACTTAGGGTCTTCATTAAAATAATTAATTATTTTAATAAGTCATGAACCGAGTGGATTTTCGACAAACGATTTCCGGGTTCTTTGGAATGTTGTTGTCCAAGCCTCCTTGCAAAGTTTGAGACTTGGAACAGTTCCGGGTGCTACAAAAATCAACAAGAAGGAGGACCGGCAGGCTGCATCTGCGAAGATCGATGCGTTGTCCTCCAGACTGGAGGAAGAGTTTTTCGTGATCACCAACATTCCTACAAGAGTGAGGTGGAGTAATTTGGTTTTGTAGCCCCAGAGAGCTACAAATGGGCAGGATCCTTGAGGTGTCCATCTCTTGGATCAATACCTTGCTACGGGAGACCATAACACACAGTAGCAGGATGGACCAGTGGAAGTTGGTGCAGTCAGGTGCCAGAGTGACAGATGCGGTAGCTAGTAGCGGTCAGAGACTGAGCAACACAGTGTCAAGTTGGCAGTAGTGCAGTTGACACATTTGCAGATTCAACAGCAGTGCAGAGGCTTCAGTGACAACTCATAGACTACTAGCAGTCAGGAATCAGGTGACAGATGCATCATACTGAACAAAGTAGGTTTAGTATGATGGACAGTTCTTAGTTGCAGATGTTGCAGTTACAGCAACAGTGGATGAGAGGGAGTTGCAGATGTTGCAGTAGCAGCAACAATAGAGTTGCAGTGCAGAAGCAATAGTTGGCAACAGTTCAGCAGAGTCAGCGACAGGATAGATGCAGCACATATCGGAGTTGCGCAATTGTTGGTGGGCAGCAGTAGCCAGAAATCAGCAGCGTGACAGGCGTTGGAGCAGAGACAGTGTATTGTAGCAGCAGTGTGGAATTTTTAGATCTAAAAATCATCACTGCGGTAATTGATTTATTTCACCTACTTATTAGATAATTTATTTACAGATGCTTCAGTAAATTTTGAAATAAACACAGCTGCAACACTTCACTCTAATCAAAAGCAGAAGAACAGAAATTACACAAGTAGCACAATAGAAACAACCATAGGAGAACAGTGATTTTGGACAATTTGTCCCCTGAAAAACCCAATGTGGGAAAACCGGTGCAGTAGATGAGGGTTTGTATTTATCTTCAGCAATGAAAAGATCTTTTACAAAAGTCTTGGTGAGCAAAGTAGATTAGCATACACCTAGCATGAATTTTGCGGACACACCAGAAGTATTCCCGACTCTCGGGGTAATCTCCTAGACCTTCTATGTCATCCTGTGTTGCTGCTCAGCACTCCCTTCCCTTCACCCTTCTGCCTTTTGCTTCTCAGTCTGTTGACTTCTCCCTCCTTTTGCCTCTACAAACTCACCCACTGAAATCAATTTATCTTGCTTCGGAATCGATTTCCTTTGGGTACTGAGAATGTCCACGACTTGATTTTCATCTTCTTATAATCTTCTCGCTGATGAATCAACGGCCAAAATTATATCTTTAATCAATGGCTCAGATTAAAAGATGACTTGATCTCTTTTTTCTAGAAGATTCACACTCTGCTTTATTAATATCCTTTAATTATTTAATTTCCCTAAGTTTAGACTTAGGGTCTGCATTAAAATAATTAATTATTTTAATAAAGCAAGATCCGAGTGGAATTTCCATAAACGATTTCTGGGTTCTCTGGATGATAGTTGTCCAAGCCTCTCACCAAATTTGAGACTTGGAACACTTCCCGATGCTATAAAATCAACACTCCCTCTTAGCTGATGATGTCCTGGTTGTTGCCCATCATCTCTGCATTGTTGCCCTCTCTACTGCTGCCCTCTGTACTCCTGCCTGTGACATTGTCTTTGTCACTGCCTCATCCGTACTGCAGCTCCCTCTGTCTCTGAATACCACCCGTTCCTCTAATGGAAGGGGTTCTCGACTATCCCCATCTTCTCACTGAAGTAAGTGAACTTAATCTTACTTAGAGCCTTGGCAAGGATATCTGCCACCTGTTCGCATATAGGAGTGTACCTCAACTGCACTGCTCCCCGTTGGACATAGTCCCTGATGAAGTGGCACCGAATGTCAATGTGTTTCGACCGGTCATGAAACACAGGATTCTCAGAGAGCTTAATGCAACTCTGATTATCCCACATAATCTCGGTCAGTTCCATCCTCTTCTTGAGTAGGTTCAAGAGTAATTTACGAAGCCATATGGCCTCGCACGAAGCTGTGCTTGTTGCCATATAATCTGACTCGGGTGAACTTAGTGCGAAGGACTTTTGTTTCCTACCGCACCAGGAGGTCATTCCTAATCCGAGATTGAAACAGTACCCACTAGTAATCTTCCGATCCACTGAGCTTCCAGCCTAATCTACATCTATAAACCCACTAGTAATCTTCTGATCCACTGAGCTTCATTGCCCTTGGTGTACTTCAATCCATATTCGACTGTCCCCTTCAGATATCTGAGAACATGTTTGGCTGCTGCCGAGTGAGCTCTCCTTGGTTCCACCATGAACTGACTGAGGTTATTCATTGCATAACATATGTCTGGTCTAGTATTGACTAGATACATCAATGATCCGATGAGCTGCCTATACAAGGTGGGATCAGCCTCATCATCCTCTATTGTGTCTATCTTCTTCCAGTTTGTAATCATAGGCGTGGTCATGGGCCTACAGTCTTCCATCTGAAATCTCTTCAAGATTTCTGTAGTGTATCTTCCTTGCCCCAGGAAGATTTCTCCCTTCTGCTGCCACATCTCCAAACCAAGAAAATAGTGCATCTGCCCCAGATCCTTCAGTTGAATTCCGCAGCCAAATTCATCTTGCAGTCCTTGATGAGCTTGGATGATCCAGTAAGAAACAGATCATCCACATATAATACCAGGTTTTATGGCTCATCCTCTACCCTCAAGTAGTAGAGATTGGGATCTGTGTCACTCCTGACGAACCCCATCTTCTGCAATAGCTATCAATTCGCCCATACCATGGTCTGGGGACTTGCTTGAGGCTATACAAGGCTTTCTTAAGCCTGTAGACATGAGTCTTCTGCTCATGTGTCTCAAAGCCCTCTAGCTGTTCTATGTACACTTCCTCCTCTATCACCCTATTCAAGAACATTCACTTGACATCCATCGGGTGAATCTCCCATCCCATCTGCGCTGCCAGAGAGATCACGGATCTGATAGAAGTGTAGCGAGCTACAGGGGCGAAGGTTTCCTCATAATCGATCCCTTCCTTTTGTGCGTACCCCTTAGCTACAAATCTGGCTTTGAACTTCTCTATGCTGTCATCTGCAGCATACTTGATCTTGTAGATCCACCTTGATCCTACAACTGATCGAACTTGTGGTCTAGGGACTATTTCCCAGACATCGTTCGTCCTGATGGAGCTATACTCCACCATGGCATCCACCCATACCTGATGCTGAGCTGCTTCCCGAAAGCTGGAGGATTCTCCAACCTGAGCAACCAGGGCTTGGTATCTTTTAGGTTGTCCCATACCCTCTTCCCGTCTCTAGGGGCTCCAACAAATTCCTCTACATCCTTGAGAATTTGTTGAAGTTCTCTACTCAGTCTTCAACTGGTGGAGGGCGGTCTCGCTTGCTCTCCTATTTGTCCTTCTTCGGAGGAACTCTCCTCAGAATCCTTGTGCCGTGGAGAGGCACTTGACCCATCTTTTGTTGGTCATTGAGGCTGTACAAGTGGATCCTCCTCAATCTGCGTATTTGTAGCCATTTCCCGGGATTTCCTGAAGGCTTTCTCCTCCATGAATTTCACATCCCTCCTTACTACGATCTTCCTGCTCTCTAGAATATAGATGTGATATGCTTTCGCATTTTCACTATAGCCCACAAGAAAGCCCTTTTCCACATTCTGATCCAACTTCTTCCTCTTCTCATCTGGAACGTGGCAGTTCACCATGCTGCCAAATATCCTGATATGGCTCACCTTCGGCTTGCTGCCTGTGAACACACTCTCAGGAGTTACCTTCCCCGATGCTCTATTGGGTACTCTGTTCTGCATATATATACCGTCGTATTGCAGGCTTCTGCCCACAAAAATTTGGGCATATCTTGGTCATATAGCATTGCCCTTGCAGCCTCTACTATGGTCCGGTTCTTCCTTTCTGCAACTCCATTCTGCTCTGGATTGTATGGAGTTGTCCATTCTCTCTTGATGCCTTCCGTTGCGCAGAAACTGGTGAAGTCCTTATCGATATATTCTCCACCATTATCTGACCGCAACTTCTTGATCTTCTTTCCTGTTGAATTTTATACCAATGCTTTGAACTCTTTGAACCGTTCAAAGACTTCATCTTTGGTCCTGAAAAAATAGATCCAAGTCTTTCTGGAATGATCATCAATAAAGGTAGCAAAATACTTTGCACCACTGAGAGTGGTTGTGCACATTGGACCACAAATATACGAGTGTATTAGTTCCAATACGCTCTTGGCCCTGTTGCTGCTTCTTAGAAATGCTGCTTTAGCATAGTTCCCTAGTACGCATCCCCTACAAACTTCATCTCTCCTTATGCTGAGTTCAGGAGCTCCTATGACAGTATTCTTGAGAATTTTCAAGGCTCCATGATGTAGATGCGCCATCCTTCTGTGCCATAATTCATTCAGATCTCTTTCGTCCGAACTGCCAATCAGAGCCACGTGGGATTCAAGCTAGAGCTTATATAGCTTATGACTCCTTACTACAATTTGTGCCTTCTTGCTCCATCTAGGATGTTTTACATACACTTTGTTTCCAATAAAGTATATGTCATAACCCTTGTTCTGAAGCTGAGACACTGAAAGCAAATTCATCCCCAACCCTGGTACATGCAAAACATTTGTGGCCCGAATCTTGTTGCTAGCTTCTATTTGAAATGTTATGGTACCTCTTCCAACGGGGGTACACTTGGCCTTGTTTTCCATAGTAATCTGGAAATTCATCTGTTCTTCTTGGTAGCTCGAAAAGCATTCTCGAACCCCCTTCGTGTGAGCAGATACTCCACTGTCAATATACCAAACACTTGGACGAGTCGTGCTCAACACACAAGCAAGATACTCCTCTAGTCTGGATGCCAGCACTGCCATGTCATGTTCCCTCTGCGTTTCTACATGCTCTGGAGGATTGTGTGAGTCCCTCTAACTGCGCGAACCCCTCCGAATGTCGGATATTTGGTCCATAGCATATCCTCCTTTTCTGTCTTTAGCCTTTTGCTCTAATACCATGTGGAATTTTCAGATCTGAAAATTATCACTGCAATGATTGATTTATTTCACCTACTTATTAGATAAGTTATTTACAAATGCTTCAGTAATTTTTGAAATAAACATAGCTGCAATACTTCACTCTAATCAAAAGCAGAAGAACAGAAATTACACAAGTAGAAAAATAGAAACAACCATAGGAACACAATTATTTTGGACAATTTGTCCCCGAAAAATACCAATGTGGGAAAACCGGTGTAGCAGATGAGGGTTTGTATTTATCTTCAGCAATGAAAAGATCTTTTACAAAATTATTGGTGAGAAAAGTAAATTAGAATACACCTGGCATGAATTTTCCGAACACACCGGAAGTATTCCCGACTCTCGAGGTGACCTCCTACACCCTCTGTGTCATCTTGCGTGGCTGCTCTACGCAGTCCCTTCCTGGACTGCGTAACTCTGCGTGGAGGGGTTGGTGCTGCTGCTCAACACTCCCTCCCCTTCACCCTTCTGCCTTCTTCTTCTCAGTCTGTTGACTTCTCCCTCCTCCTTCTGCCTCTGCAATCTCGCCTCTACAAACTCACTCACTAAAATCGATTTCCTTTGAGTACTGAGAATATCGCTTGATTTTCAAATGACCCTGAAGCTTCTTCTTATAATCTTCTCGCTGATGAATCAACGGCCAAGATTATATCTTTAATCAATGGCTCAGATTAAAAGATGACTTGATCTTTGTTTTTTAGAAGATTCACACTCTGTTTTATTAATATCCTTTAGTTATTTCATTTCCCTATGTTTAGACATAGGATCTGCATTAAAATAATTAACTATTTTAATAAAGAAATATCTGAGTGGAATTTCCACAAACGCTTTTTGGGTTCTCTGGATGATATCTCCAAGCCTCTCCACCAATTTCAGACTTGGAACACTTCCTGATGCTATAAAATCAAGAAGCAGTTGCAGTTGCAGTTGTAGTACTAGAACACTTTTCTCACTAAGAGGGAGTGTTAGCTTTTGTAGCATCGGATGTGTTATAGCCCTGAAATTTTGTGGAGAGGCTAGAATACATGAGTTCTCCAATACCCATAAATTGTTTATGGAAATTCCACCTAGAGACCACTTAATTAAATTAATTAGTTAGTTTTTAATATTTCCTAAGTCTAAACTTAGGAAATATGATTAATTAAAAAGTATTAATTAAGTCATGGTGAGGTCAAGTCCCGCTAGCACAACCGGTTGAGGATGGGCCTCGTCAGCAAGACGACCCAGGATCAAACCTCACAGGGGGTGGTTATGCCCTATGCTAAGGGGAGGAGACATGCATAAACTCCAGTGATTATATGGGTTGGTGCGGCCCAGGCCGGGTGCGATCCCCGTGTGACTTTGACGGCTTAGATGCCCCTGGGTTGCGGCTTCTTAGGCCACAGGTCAAACCTGGAGGATCACAGACATCTTGACATACAAAAAAAAATTAAGTCATGGTGAGAATCTTCTAGAAAAGGACTTGGATCGAGTTCTATTTAATCTTAGCCATCGATTAAGTTTTAATCATGGTCGTTGATGCCTCAATGAGGGATTATAAGAAGACACCAGTGTTACGAAAATCGCGATTTTTCCGCATGATGATTAAATCACCAATTTAATCGGCGATTTTTTCATTTTGGAAAAAATCGCCAAAAAATCGTCAAAATTTGTGGATGCTTTAGATACTTAAAAATTTGAAAAAAAAATGAATTATTTAATCATTCTGATGTTTTTCTGATTTTTACCGATTTTTATGATTTTTTCATTGTTTGGACCCTTGCCGATTTTATCCCGATTGCGATTTTCGCAACATTGGAAAAAACTCGATGAGGCTTGGAGAACACACTTGCAGATAGATTTCCAGAGTAGCAACACTGAGTTGTCGGAGAGAAAGGTAGTGAGCTCAAAGTAGTGGGCAAAGGGCCGAGATAGTAAGGCTGAAGGAAGATTTTCCAATTCCGGTGAGTACATTGCAGAGAGGCAGTGAGTTCCACAGAGAGGCAATGCAAATCCACGCTGAGGCAGCACAGAGCTTCAGTGGGTAATCCGTATTTTTTTGGGGAGAAGCAGTGATTCAGTGCCTGAAGTCCGAGAGAGAGTCCAGAGGCCATGTAATATTCCCAATTAGCTTTGCTAATTGGAATATTTCATTTTTGTTTAATTTTGCCGCTTTAGCTAGAAATAATAAATAAAGTGAGAAATAAGAGGGGTTACCTCACTTTAGTCACCTCACTTTATAAATAAAGTGTTTTTCCTAGTTGATTGACGTTATAACTTAGAGAAGGGGCCTTGGGGGTCCACATGAGTATGATGGGGAGGCATCAGGCTGACCCAAGGTTAACTGCGCAGGTCAAAGGAGAGTAAGGACACAGTTAAGTTTTGGAGGGAGTTTGGCATTATAAAAGGAGGGGTTCTCACCTCATTTGGACATGCATGATTTTATATTGATATTGAGAGCTAGACTTCTGTCTGCTTAGCACGTCGGTTGTTTAGTCGGTCTGCAGCACTGTTTAGTGCAACCGAGTGTCTCCGGTCGGAGATCTCACCCTTAGCCTCGGGGGACTTCGAGTGCCTGCCCTGGTAAGGTTATTTCTGGTTTCACCCTTAGCTTCGGGGGACTTCGAGTGCCTGCCCTAGTAAGGTTATTTTTTGAGTAACACCTTTCAGTTTCAGTGGCAAGTAGCAGCAGTTTCTGGTGCAGGTTTGGGGAGGAAGAAGCCTTCTTGTGGCTGCGCAGATCTGGAAAGGAGGGACGTTGTTCCAGAGGGAAAGAGGACGCAGTTCAGCCTTGGAGTAAGGACGCTGTTCCAGGAGGGACGCAGTTCAGATCTGAGAAGGAGGGACGCTGTTCCAGGAGGAGAAAGTACGTTGATCAGGCTGAGAAGGAGGGACGCTGTTCTAGGAGACAGAAGAACGCAGATCTGAGGGCACATTGATAGATCCAGACTTGGAGATTACAGATCTGAAAGGGTATTCGCAGATCTAGTTCTGTAGGGTGCAGATCTGGAGATATAACATTAGATCCAGCTTGGGAGATTGCAGATCTGAGGAGATATTGGCAGATCCAGCCTTGATCTGAAGAGATAACATCAGATCCAGCCTTACAGGCTGCAGATCTAGAGAGACATTGTCAGATCCAGCATAGATCTGAAGGGATATTGGCAGATCTGATCTAGGAGGACGCAGATCTGGAGGGATAGGACGCAGATCTGGATTGGAGGCTTCAGATCCAGTAGATCTGAGCAAGCAGGACGCAGATCCATCAGGGAGGACGCTGATCTGGTGAGCAAGATTGTGTGAGAGGGGCTTGACAGCGTTTTCCAGCATTCAGGAGCTGATCCATTCATCTGGAGATTCTTGTGACCAGCACTCCATCTGTTTCTGCGCTGTCACTAGCAGAGACAGCGTTTTCATTGGTGAGGGTTTGGAGGATTGATATCAGCTATCTTTTAGTCTTCAGCTCATAGTTCCAGTGCATTCCAGCTTCAGTCTTCAGGGCAGTCTTCAGCCAGCTAGGACGCTGTCCTTATTTGCAGCCATTGTTGTTCTGAGAGGGTCTCCACTTGCCTAGAGCAAGGATAGGTGCACTCATTCTGATATTTTGTACTCCTCTCTATGTACTTTCAGATTAATAAAATGGCTTAGTTTCTGGCATTCTATGTGTACTTGTTCCATGATCTGGTTCCAGCATTATATTTTCTATATCTGTCTGGCATATTTCTGTGTATTACTGGTTATTTCCCTTTGGGGATATTACAGGCCAGGAGGATCCATTTCCCAAACAACAGCTAGTCAGATTGCGAGAGGAGAAGCAGTGCCGAGTTGTGGGGACGTAGTACTCCGTAAGCTGACACAGTGACTGCGCAGAGGTAGCAAGGAGCAACTCAACTTGAACTAAGGTCAGTGTCGTATCACCTGTGGGACTGAGATTTTTCTCACTAGATTTATTGCCAGTTTTTTCTCTGTATGGATTGTTAGATTTAAGCATCCATAGTTATGTACTCAGATTTACTACTGCATAAGAATCAAACCCTCAGCTGCTGCACTAGTTTTCCCGAGTTGGATTTTTCCGAGGACTTAATCCAAAAATAATTGTGTACTTGTGTGTGTGTGCATCTATCTTTCCAGCATTATTTTTATTCTGCAATACTTTAATTGTGAAGGTTGTAGTGTATTAGTTTCGATATTTACTGTAGCAAACAGTAAATAATTTGTTCGATTATTTTAACAAATAGAACAAATTACATCAGTTGTTGCAGTAGGATTCCAGGTAACGGAATTTTCACATGGCCGCAACCGATCAAGTTAAGTCGTATCACCCCTTCCCTCGACACTTGATATTACACCATATGCATGCTAGAATAGGATACATTGCATGTTGATTTCGCATTAGAATTAATATCATATGATATTTCTCATGGTAGATTAGCCGCATTTAGATTAAAATTCTGCACATTTTGTTTTTTGTTGATTTTATGGCCTAACATCAAGCATGGGTGATCATAAGACACCATGGAAACATGTTGCCCTGTAGGTTTATTCTTTGATATGTCCAGGTAACAGGTCTACGGTAACCAAGAGATTGTTGGTGTTCTCGTGGACTCCCGTTTGAGTAGCTTTGCCCACTTTTCAAGAGATCACGTCACACTGGGGTTTTTCCCTGGCATCCCCCAAATCTAGTGTCCTCTTGTCTTGGCTTGTCTTCTACATTTTATTTTAAGTTCTATCTACAGTTATTGTCAATGTAATTTATGGTTAATTTGATTGTTATTGGAAAACTAAATTGGAAATTTTCATTGGGTTGCTCAAGGAACATTGAAGTAATTGTGCTAAGCATAGAACATACCATTGTTAACTAAAATTAACAGCCCTCCTTCATGCCTTCTCAATAAGTCAAAGTCAACAAAAGTCAATGCTAGTCAGACTTCTGAAATCTGGTCAACTCCTAAATTTGAGCTCCTACTTTTTCTCCCCCTGGAAATTCCAGGCCTACAATACCTCAAAAATTTTCGCATAAGTAGGGCAAAAATTTCTTCATCTTCTCTCTCCTTTGACCTCCTTTCTCCTTTGATTTTGTTGGTTTTCCTTCTTATGTTGGCACAGAAATTGATGCACATTATGAGTGAATGAATGGTCTCCAAAATGGTCGAGTTTCTCTCTATATATACACATCTAGGAGGTCGAATAGGTAGCTCTTGGAACCCAAGCTGACTTGTTCCCCAGGAGGGTCGACTTGTTCTTGTGGTGACATTTTAGACTCTTTTGACTCAAAATTAAATATTTCTTTGTTTCTTACAACAAGTCCAAATGGGATTTTGACTCAAATACATTTTCTTGACTCATGACAATTTTTCTTTTGACTCAAATAACCCTACAAGCATGAAGAACATGCTTTGGCTAATAATAATAATAAATAATTTGTCTTCTTTTTGCTTTTACATGAAATACAAATTGATACAATTACAACGATAATTATGAAGATCGAACCTAGTTAATTTTCCAACAGACCCTTCTTCGCCTTTCCCTTACCTGCATGGGCTACATTTTCTTCTTCCTTCTCCACCTTCAGTCCCTTTGCAAGACTAAGCCTTCGCTCCTCCTGAGTGAAGTCACTCCACAGGCATTCCCAATGTGGTAGCTTATCTTGTCTAGTGATTCCATGAACAAAAGTTCGCCATTCCTTGGTAAACCCATTTAGAACTGTCCAGACCAGTTCACCATCTGTTGGTTTCTCCCCTGCAGCTGCAAGTTCATCTTGGACCCCCTGAATTTTGGTGCGGTAGGATGTAACACTCTTGCCTTCTACATCTTTGTTGTCCTCAACTTCTTCTTGAGAATCATTTTTCCGATTTTCTAATAAATCCTGGTAAAAATTCACAGCGACAATATGCGGGACAATATGCTTCCAAACCCTATCTAGGAACATCCTTTTGCTTTGGCCATATCCTTCTTGAAATCAAGATATTGGATAGGCTCTATCGGTTCAGCTACAAATATTGTCATGAACTCCTTCAGACCATGCTCATCCAAAAGGAACTCCATTATGGCCTTCCAAATGCCTAACTTTGAGGCTCTCTCAAGTTTGTCTTAATCTCTGAGTCCTGCTACAACCATCTCTGCGAACTCAAATAAACTGGAGAGTTATACGCTGGAAACCTCCTTCTCCTTCCGGCAACTTGGCCTTCTTTCTGCTACATGCACTCCTCCTGGAATGCATTGATCTGCACTTTGCTCTGATGTCCTTCCCGAAATTCACACTTCCTTCCCTTCTACAGGATAACTTGCTCTACTTCCTGGAAGTCCTTCTCTAGAATCTGGCACACGCACTGCTACCGCTAAAACTCGTACTGGCTGTTGAGATTTTGTGTATTTGGGGTAGCATCAGTTGTGCTCTAGCTCCCAAACTTTGTGGAGGGACTATAATACACTGGATCTACAAGACCCAGAAATGTATTTGGGAAATTTCATCTGGTTTAGGAGATGTTAAATTAATTAATTATTTTAATGTATTTCCTAAGTTAAAACTTAGGAAAATAAAATAATTAAAGTGAATTTAATTAAACATGTGATGAAATTATCTTAAGTCTCACGGATCAAGCTTTCTTTTAATCTTAGCCATTGATTAAATATTTAATCTTGGCCATTGATTTTTCAACGAGAAAAGTATAAAGGAAAGGCTTGGGGTCATTTGTAAAACACACATGGAGGCAGAGCACTGAAGCTAAGCTGAGATTCTAGGGCGGCGTTTGCTAAGAACTCTTAGAAGTGTTTCAGTTGTATAGAGGGGAATTTAGACCAAGGGGATGATCTGATCCCAGGGTCTAGAATAAACAAGAGGCAGAGAAGAGATCAGCAAGGACAGCGTAGAGAAAGGCAGCAGCAGCAGCAGCAGTGTCTTTCAGGGGCAGCGCTAGGGTTTCTAGGCCTAGATCTGGCTGAGTTCTATAAATCTCGTTTGAGGGTGTGGATCAGTCAGTATTTTTGGCCTTAGATCAACCAAGAGCTGCAGATCTAGAGTTTTCTCTGTAGGTTTTTCCATATCTGGAAACCAGAGTTGTGTATTCAGAAATATTCTTAATAATAGAACCCTCCAGCAGCCAGAGACCAGTTTTCCCACATGGGGTTTTTCCGGGGACAGTTTGTCTAGAAATAACTGTGTCACTGTGTCTATGTGTGCATATGCTTATTCTAGATCTGAATTGGTAGAGATCTGTTATGTGTTTTGCTTTGATGTTAACTTGAATTTGTTCAGTTAATAGCTTGTATAAGTAGGAGAAGCTTAACCAAATTAATAGTAATAATTTCTGCATAAGAATTAAGATTCAGAAATTTCTACACTGGCTAGACTGACAACTCTGTTATGACCTTCTACAGATAGAAATTGCGGCCTCGTTTCCTGCAACTGGAAAACTGGAAACTTTTCTTGTGTGTTTTTCTCTTCCTTCCCTACATAGATTTGTAACTACAAGCCCTAGTTGTAAATATCTGCGCCCAGATCTACTCTACAAAATCACTGAGCTTCTCACCAAAACCTCTTCCATACAAATCCACTTCCTGTCACTACTACTTCTGGGACAAATTGAGCTTTTCCTTCACCCTGAACTGGAAATTGATTTTCCTACTCCAACGTTTCGTGCTGCCTGGCTGGCCTGCGCATATCTGGAAATAGTGCTTCAAATCTCCCTCTAAAATTGCACAATTTCTTCTTCTTTTCGCCTCTTAGCCTATGATCTAATCAACAACGCTCTAATACCATGTGAAAATTCTTTGAACTGCAACAACTGAGTAGTATTCTCCTAACTTAATAGCTTATTTGACTTCTGTTAAATTATTAACAGCAAATAACAAATAAACCACAATGCAATTTTTCACCAAATAAAATACATTGCGGAAGTAAAATAGGAACTGAGAAATAGATTCACACTCACACAAAATAATGGCACTATTATTTTTGGACAAAAGTTCCTAGAAAAACCCTGAAGGGAATACTGGTTCAGCAGATGAGGGTTTTATTATTATGCAACAAATATAGAGAATTAGAATTGTTGGCGTTCCTAGCTCAACTCCAGTAATTTTTCTCAACTGGAAAATATATTGGGAAAATATTTTCCTTCACAACAAGTCTCTTGGCCCCTCTCCAACAAACTCACACTTCCGAACTAATTCACATAGTTGGACTAGAAATACGCATTGCCTGCTCAGATGAGTTTGATCTGCCTCTGAATCTCCCCCAGATGAGTTGTCCTCCCTGTATATGCCTCTGGAAACAATTCGCTAGGCCTTTCAGCACTTGATTTGGGCACTAACAACTAAATTGATCCCTCTCTCGACAACTTGCACTGGAAAACTAGGCAACTCGCATTGCAAATTCGGCCTCCCTGCTAGATAACTTGGCCTTCCTTTTCCTCCTCCGGAAACTGGAAAACCTCTTGAGAATTTCTCCGGAAATTCTCCCTACTGGAAACCCTAGCTACTCTCCTTCCCTGGCTCGAACTATGCCCTCACTAAAAACTGCGAATAGGGTAGTTTGATCTACCTTTCTCACAATGATCACACTAATACTATCTCCAATCCCTTTGACCTACTCTTATAATCTCTCGTTGGAGTCTCAACAGCCACGATTTAATCTCCATCGACAACTAACATCAATTAGACTTCATCAATAGAAGCCTCTAGAGCAATCTCGAACATTCTTAATTAATTAACTTTAATTTACCATTCTTCTTAAGTTAGACTTAGGAAATATTTTAATTATGCCAAATTAATTTAATTAAGGTGTTTCCCAACCTTATCTCGCGAAACCTTTTCTGAGTTTTGGAGATCTAGTGTTTCTTAGTCTCTTAGCATCATATGAGACTAGAACACCTGTCTGATGCTACCATGTCCATCAAAAACTAGCATTAGCTTCTTGTTTTGTAACTTTTATTGTTGAAACAAGGGGAAACTATGGCAAATTTTAATCTCTTTCACTTGCCTTATCATAACTAATCATAAATTTGATTTAGTGTTTTCCTTGCATTTTAGATAGGTTTATCTTGCTCTTATGTAACTTTATTGCAGAAATAAAGGAATTTTATAACAAATTTATGATCTTTTCAATTTATTTTATCATCTACATTCATAAATTTGATATTGATGTTGCTTGTTCCGACATTTTCACTGCAAATTTGTAAGTTATATGATGCAAAAAAAAAAGTGTTCTTGCAGATTTGAGGATATACCTACCCCAATGAAGTACATAATTGAGCCCTTAAATCACCTAGGATTCCTGCCGAGGATGGAAAAGGTCAAACCAAAGCAAGAGGGATTGAGCAAGGTAACATTGGTGCTTTTTTGTAGATTTATGTAGACACCTTTTGTAATATTCCCATTTTTGGTATCATCCATGACAGGGCTAGGAGGGACTTCCAGAGTTAAGAGCAGACAGGTCACATGTACAGATTGGTACTATCAGTGGGCTCAGGAGCTTTTCAGAGGAGTTTTGAGGAGTTTTCATGGTGTCTGGAGGCATTCACTTGATATACTCCATCATCCAAGCAGTTTGGCTTTCGTTCCGATGCATTCCGATAACTTTCGGAATTTTGAGTTATTTATGGGCTTAACTCAGCTGATTATGCTCAAGGTGGCATTCCGGGAGGAATATACGATGGAACACCTTAAAGGTAACAAACACCTGAATCCCAAGACGAGGAGACTCCACACGATGGGGATAAAGTAGGACAGAGATTTCAAAGGGACTGTGAGGAGGCGTGTAGCCGATATACTCCTTTTCTCGCATTAAAAAGAATATTTTATAATATTTTAACAAAAGGGAAAAGTGGCCCATAAATAAAATAATAATAAAATATTGCTCTAGCGTCTCCAAGGGATCTATAAAAGGAAGGGAGGAGACCATTGAGAGACATCTTTGGGATAGATCATTTTATTGTGTATGAGAGGTTTGAGAACGTGGATTCTCTACTTCAGCCGTAGCCCCAGGACGGAAACCCTCGGGTGATTTGTGAGTGTTGGACGAAAACCCAACTCTCTTGAGGAGACTTCACTTAGGAGTTTCACAGAGCTTCAGAGTTTGGTGTGAGGATCATTCAGATCTTCAACTTGGGCTTCATCGTTTTGCTGGGTTCGCCAAATGTTGTCGAGGGAGAGGCACAAGCAAGCAGGCTTTAGGCCAAAGCCTGCTCACAGCCTTATCTTGGTGGCCGCCTTTCTATCTCACTCTTCTTGGGTCGATGTATATGTTAACCCTCGTTATTATCTATAATAAAAGCTGAGATTTTCCTTCTGTTCTATATGGTATTGGATTGCAGCATTTTCTGTCTTTTATTTTACATGGCAATCTTCTGTTGAGTAAATGTTTATTTTACGGCAAATTATGGTATTCAGTATTTTTCTGCATTTTAGTTAAAATATCCCATCCGGGATATTACAGTGGTATCGGAGCTGTTGCTCTTGGCTCAGCCTGCAGGTTTATAATTTAATTGAGGGGTATTCTGAAAAGCCCAGTTCGAGGGTTTATATTGGAGGTCTCAAAAGGAATTTGTTCTTTATGGGCAAGGAAAGCCGTCCATCAAAATTGGGAAGAGCCGTGGAGTTATTGAGGTAGGCAGCATCAAAATGAATTTATGACGGCATTTTGGTTCTTGGAGGCCGAGTTGGTATTTCTTTGAGGAACTGTTCTCATTACGGCAGTTTATTTAAAAAGGTGACCAAATTGAATTTTTATACAGTCGAATGTGTGTTATTGTGGACCGCGGTTAGCTTTCTGAGGTAAGCAAGGTCGTAGTCATTTCCCAGAAAACCAAACGTTCGATTGAGATAGCACCGTGGAAAGGCAAGATCAACTCATGTGAGGGGTCTAGTCGCTCGGTTGATTGGACGGCAAAATCATCACCGCAAGGAACTAATTGCTGTTTCAAAGACGGTAGCACCTCTCAAATTTAAACTGATCGCGACCGGTCATCGTGAAGAGGAACCAATTCGTGAAGACATTTGAAGCCACCAGGGAACTGTGTAATCGAGCAGCGGAGGGCAAATGACCAAATTGACATTGGCAGAGCCGACACCTGAGGATCACAGGAATGTGCGATTAGTTTGAACGTTGTGTCGCACGATTTGGTGCTAGCAAGTACGGGTGGATTGGTCTAGCACCAAGACCACAGGAACGGCATTTTGACTACTGTGGAATCCAACTCGACAGGATCGGGCCCAGTCACGCGGCAGACAACAAAGCCAATGTTCGTTTCAGAGCCATAGACGGAATTGAGGCCGAGAAGAACGCAATTAAATTTTCCAGAATTCGGAACCACATTATGAAGCCGCCATTCCGATCCTGGACTGCAAACATCATGATCGCATGATCTCAGGATCTGAGTTCCGTATTATAATTACAAATTGTGGGGCGTCACATAAGTTGTTGCGTGCTGCAATTGTGAGCGGGATCCCCAAGATATGTATATCCATCTGGAACAGATCGTGATCGGCATTTTTTGTTAAAATAATTCTTTTGTTTTACAGGAAGCTGTATCTGCTTGGCAAGTGGACAGACATTTTTGGATATGTATGGTGATCACAATGACCCTGTGACAGCAAATTAATCCCAAGCACACCTATGCATTGAAAGCTCCAACAACACATCCAATATATGAAAATTTCCATGTCAATGCATTTGCAGTGCTGTTAACAGCAGCTTCAACGGATGAGCAGCTTTCTGCATTAGGAGAAATTTTATATCAGTCACACTATAGCTACTCCAGATGTGGTCTTGGTTCGGATGGAACAGATCAACTTGTAACTCTTGTTCAACAACTGCAACATCGGAAAAATAATGGTTCTGATGAAAGAAGAGGTACTCTGTTTGGTGCAATTAAGTTTTAATTGGTTGTATGAGACTGCATATCTGAAACATATATTTTTTTTTGGGGTTGCTTATCAAATATACAATTGGTCTGATGGCTGTAGCATCATATTATAGTGATTAGAAATTTATTTGATGTCATCTGAAACATTGCCATTCGAAGCAATTTTTATAGACAGGGACTCTCAGTCTCTGTATGCTTCATTACAGTTATAAAACTGAGTTAGTGCAATGCTGAGTTGAGACAACTCAGAATTGCACATACAACATTGTGCAAGAAATCTGTTTGGTAAAACACTTCACTGGGAAATATATAGCAAACTCAGAAAGATGCATTGAACTCAGAAAAACAGTGGTCTTTCCCTTGGTTGAACCATGGAGGAATTCCTAAACAGATTGAAGAAGATGAAAATAGAGGTTGGTTCCTTAAACCACCATGCATCAGAAAACCCAAAAACTAATCAGAACAGCAGACCCTTCACCAAGAAGGTACATAAATTGCTCCAACAAGAGCATCCGAGGAATATACAAAAGGAGAGAGAAGTGGGAAATTGGCTGTATGTACAGGGGATGGACTTGAAGAGTGGAAGATTTGGGGATGACTTGCCCATGTTAGAGGAGCTGGAATCCTGTCTCTCAAAGGTATAGCAATCTGATTGGTGTTTGAATTGGGCTTTGGAGCCGTCTATGCTTGCATTAATACAAGCCAGATTCTTGGAACATCCAAGTGAGAGAGTCCAGCCGATAGTTGCCTCTTGTTTCAGCGATATCCTGAGGATAACAGCACCCTACCCTCCCTACAATGATGATATTATGAGAAGAATTTTCAGATTGATAGTAGGAACCTTTCGGGATTTGGACAACTGTGCAGGCGCTACATTTAGGAGGAAGTCTAAGGTACTAGAAGCCATGGCTACGGACCGAACTTATGAGATCATGTTCTATCTTAAGTGTGATGACCTGATTTTGCAGATGTTCCGATGCTTCTTTAGCATTAGGAAACATCATCCTGATACTGTCATAGCACACATGCAGTCCATCTTGTCGTCATGTATGAGAGCCCATGAGACCATCTGTCGGAAGTTGCAGACTAGGTTGCTGAGCATTTGGAGGAGGAAGCGGTTGGTCTCGCCTGCTGCTTATGAGCTAGCCCAAGGGCTAGTTGAGCAGAACATTGAGTTTCTCGGGAGACAGTTGACCAGGGAGGAGCGGCTCCAGTTCTGTCGGTCAGGCAGCAGAAATGAGCTGAGGAGGAAGGGACTTTGCTTCATTTGCAAAGAACCTTGGGGGCCTGATCACTCATGTGTGAGAGATGCAGATGAGGTGGCAGAGGTAGAGCAGGTAGACATTTCATCCGTATGCCAGGGTGAGGGCTCTTCTTCAGATGAGTCCATGGGATCAGTTGAGGATGCTTCTGGGGAGCGAGAGCAGCCATGCAGAGATGATGATGACAATAGACCAGAGCTGTGTTCTAGTGTGCAGGGTGAGCAGTCAGGGGATCGTATAGGTGATACTCTGGGTGATGATTCACTTGTGACGATTCAGCCAGAGCAGCATATGATGGAGCCTAAGTCAGCAGAGGAGGATACTATGGACATCAGGCATGACATTTCCTTGGGTGAGATCCAGATGGGCACCCACATTGAGCCTATGATAGATATGCAGCTAACATTGGGGTCAGCCTTTGAGGAGGAGCAGTCAGATGCACAGACACCAGTTGCAGATCCATATCCTCTAGAGACGTTGGAGGACGATGGGATAGTTTTGCAGGGAGCTAGGGCACTAGCAGGTACAGAGGTATTGGATGATGGTCGCAAACAGCGGTATCATCGGCTTCGGAAGGACCTTCGAGTTTTGAGAGAGAAGGCCACGTCAGTACGGGAGGCCATTTTGTTGCAGGACCAGGAGCTGGAGGGTATGAGAGTGACTTGTGCCAAGTCGGCAGCCAAGTTGGTCCGCATTGGGGAACGACTAGATTCCCTGATGGTACAATCAGAGGGCAAGTTGGAGCATCCATCTTTGGGCCGACACATTGATGAGGTGTCGATAGATGTACCCGCAATCAGCAGAGCTGCAGTATTTTCAGTGAGTAGTACTCTCCAGGAGTACATCGATGGGGCTTGCAGCATATCTTGCCCACTTTGACCCATTATAGGGAGAGGGGCTTCTTCCTACAGGCAGCTTTCTTTGACAGATAGGGCAGATCAGTGTGAGTCGATTACGGGCTGGCAGCGACACTCTAGGCATATTCCATATGCAGTTGTTGCTACATCGGATTCTTCTTCCAGGATGGACTGGCGGGAGATCATGAGTTGGTACCCTCTTGGTGGTACAGTATTCTTCGTAGGGAGCATAGCAGAGCAAGGGCCCTTAGACATAGTAGCTGTTACAGGTTCCAGTTGGCAGGAGGGCACCGATTGTTGTTACTTCAGGACTCCTTCCCGATTTCAGGAGAGCAGGATCAGCATGGGATTGAGTCAGGCCCTGGATTGGAGAGAAGTGATGAGTTGGTATGCAGTTGGTGGGGCAGCATATGCAGTTACAGGTACAGCACAGCAGGAGCCCGGGAGCATTGATGCTTGTTGGTGGTCTTCACCTCTGAGAGCATCAGATATAATTAGAGACAGTGCACAGCCTGAGCCGTGGGACTTGGGCGATGATTGGCCATGGTGGCGTTGGGATCCGGGAGGATTGTTTGTTGTCTGGGACAGAGAGAGATCAGTTTGGGATCCCGGCATTGAGGGATCTGTTCCGAGAGGTTTGACATAGGTGCATAGCAGCACCCCGAGGTTGGTATGGGATCCAGGCATTGGATCTGAGGTGCGGCGGGCCAATAGAGTGGTCCACATATTTCGATTGCTTGAGGGCAAGCAATCTTGGGGCGGGAGGTCTGTAATATTCCCATTTTTGGTATCATCCATGACAGGGCTAGGAGGGACTTCCAGAGTTAGGAGCAGATAGGTCACATGTACAGGTTGGTACTATCAGTAGGCTCAGGAGCTTTTCAGAGGAGTTTTGAGGAGTTTTCATGGTGTCTGGAGGCATTCGCTTGATATACTCCATCATCCGAGCAGTTTGGCTTTCGTTCCGATGCATTCCGATAACTTTCGGAATTTTGAGTTATTTATGGGCTTAACTCAGCTGATTATGCTCAAGGTGGCATTCTGGGAGGAATATACGATGGAACACCTTAGTGTAATAGCTCATCGGAACCGGGACGAGGAGACCTACACGATGGGACAGTTAGACAAAGATTTCAGTGACCGGAGGAGGCGTGGTAGCCGATATACCCTTTTCTGCATTAAAAAGGAATATTTTATAATATTTTAATAAAAAGGGAAAAGTGCTCCATAAATAAAATAATAATAAAATATTGCTCTAGAAGGCTCCAAGGGATCTATAAAAGGAAGGGAGGAGGCCATTGGGAGACATCTTTGGAGTAGATCATTTTCTTGTGTATGAGAGGTTTGAGAACATGGATTCTCTACTTCAGCCGTAGCCCCAGGACGGAAACCCTTGGGTGAGTTGTGAGTGTTGGACGAAAACCCAACTCTCTTTGAGGAGACTTCATTCAGAAGTTTCACAGAGCTTCAGTGATATTGGAGTGAGGATCATTCAGATCTTCAACTTGGGCTTCATCAGTTTCAGTGGGTTCAGTTTCAGCTGTTGCCGGAGGGAGAGTGCAGCAGTGCAGTTTGTGGCCAGTGCCGTTCAGCAACTTATCTTGGTGGCCAGTTTTCTATCTCAGCTCTTCTTGGGTCAGAACTATATGTAAACCCCTGTTTATTATCTATAATAAAAGCTGAGATTTTCCTTCTGTTCTATATGGTATTGGATTGCAGCATTTCCTGTCTTTTATTTTACATGGCAATCTTCTGTTGAGTAAATGTTTATTTTACGGCAAATTATGGTATTCAGTATTTTTCTGCATTTTAGTTAAAATATCCCATCCGGGATATTACACCTTTGGTTTCTTGCAGAAAAGGTATTTCCTAGTGATAACATTCACTATCATCTTATCAAGGAATTTTGAAACAAATGTGTAAAGGAAAAGAACAGTCCAAACACACACACACACACAAATCTAAATTCCATGAATAAGAGTTATATTTGATTAATTTCGTAATAGAAAAAAGGAATCAAACAAAAACCCACAACAAATTTTTCCCAAGGATTAGGAATGAATAGTACCTGTCTAAAGTGCCATGTCCCTTTCAATATTGCAGTCAGTAAAGCCAATATGATGAAGTTTGAACCTCCTACATAGTAAAGCATAGTATTTGAGAGTAAGTAGCTATAGAATATGACGAGCAAAGATAATATGTATTCTTCTTAATTTCAATTAGAACATATTTTCAAATAACTAATATACTAAACATTTTTATTCATACAAGACTCGACAAAGAATGTTGCAGAAGCTTCAAGTAACCTAGAAATGACATAAGAAAAACAAATGTCGTATTCATTCAGCTTTAGGATTCTAATGAAAAAGACATCAAGTGTAGCAACTTTTGCAACTCTCCCAAATCCACTAAACAGAATTTGTTACATGATTAGTATCTGTGTTACCAAAAACCACTAATGCAAAGTGAAACTAGAAACGGGTCGATATGGGAAATAGAAATTCACATTTTTTGTTAGGAAAAACATTTTAAGGTATATCATTGAATCCGTGAAGGAACACTTACTCTAATTTCTCTCACACATCGATGACCTAGTCACCTATGTACGAAGTGGAGATGGTATAATTATAATTTAAAACTAGATAATTGAATAAATTTTCGTAAGTTTTAGAACTTTAAAATAAAATATTAAATCTCAGTTTACAATTAGCTAAGAAAGCAAATCAATACCCACTTGACAAAGCAAAGGAGTCCTAGTTCCATATTGCTTTTGTTACGTCTCAAACCCTCTTTTCTCAATATAAAATTCTAAACCTCAAGCAAGGGCATGGAGGAACTAAGAGGGAGGCCAATGTCACCTCACCAACCCTCTTCAAACTTTAGGCTTGTTACCCCATCAATTCTTGGGGTAACTAGACGAGATTTTTCTTCTATGATCCAGTTGAAGAATTGTCATTGATGTAAAAGCCAAAGAAATTATAGAAGGAAATATCAAAGCCACAAAGGACACCTAATTGAACATAGCTTTTGTTGATTTTGGGGTAGCATCGGATGTGCTCTAAGTCTCAAAATTTGTAGGGAGGCATAGACACATGTATTCTCGATAACCCAGAAATCATTTGGTGAAATTTCACCTGGATTGTACTCTGGTAAAATAATTAATTAATTTTGAAGGGACCCTAAGTCTAAACATAAGAAAATAAAATAATTAAAGTGAATTAATAGAATATGGGTGTGAATGTTATAGAAAAGGCAGATCAAGTAAAAAGTTAATCTTAGCCATTGATTAGAGATATAATTTAGGTCATTGAAGTTTCAATGAGAAGACTATAAGAATGGCTTGAAGGGTCATTTGGAAAATACATTTGGCGGAGTAAAGATCAAGAGATTGATTTCTTTAGTGAGCAGTGCTCAAAGAGAAACTTTGATCAAGAGATATTTTGTAGAGAGGGGCAGTAATTCCGATTGGAAGCATTCCTGAGCTGAAGAGTGCATAGCAACAGAGACAGAGAGAGCCACAAAGGAAACACAGAGCCAGTGACGCAGTACTTACGTAGTCACTGCGCAGAGCCTGAAGGGAAGTAATATTTTTGCTAAGGAGACAACGTTGGGCCAATGCCAGATGCTCGAGAGATTTTCCGGAGGCCAGAAGACCTCAATTTCTATTTTTTTTGTAGAATCAGATAGTGCTCTAAGTCTCAAATTTGGTGTGGAGGCTTAGAATTAAAGGGTACTAATAAAACAGAGTGTGAATCTTCTAGAAAAGGAAGATCAAGTCATGTTTTAATCTTAGCCATCGATTAGACATCTAATCTGGGCCATTGATTTGTAACCGATAAGATTATAAAAGGAAGGCTTGAGGGTCATTTGAAAAGACACAGAGACACTGAATTGATCTAAGATTTCGCAATTTCTGGAGCGTGGTTTGCTGAGAAATTTGAGCTAGAGACCTGTGCAGTGAGGGGCAGAGATAGCATCCGGAGAGACAAATTTTCTCAGTCCTGTGGAGCATCAGTCAAAGAGAGGCAGAGGTGATCTAGCCTAGCCAGCGCAGAAGAAAGGGGCTGATGTTGTGACTGTGTAAGCTCACGTAGAGGCAGCGTAGAGGCAAAAGGAATGGTTTTCAGAAATTGTTGGTGGATCTGTTTCGGAAGCTGGGATCCGGAAAGTGGCACCGAGAGTTTGTTCCTCAGCATCCACAGAGGAAAAACAACTTGGCTGGGGTTGAACACTGAGCTTGGAAGGGGGTGACGCAGAGGCTGCAAGCTGTAGCGTTGAGACTGGGCAGAGCCTCCCCAGGGCAGGGTCTTCTTCATCCGGATCAGTCGGAAACTCAGTGATTGGGTGAGGTATTTCTCACATATTCTTCTGCCAGTATTTCTCTCTGTAACTGAATAACCCTTGAGGGTTTTCAAAGATGTATTCAGACATTGCTACTACTTAAAAATAAAACCCTCAAATCTGTTGCACCGGTTTTTCCGCATTGGGTGTTTCCGAGGACAATAGTCAAAAAATAATTGTCATATGTGTGAATGATTTCATTGTCTAGTTTCCTTGTTTCTGAATCAATTTTAGGGTAGGTTGCTTCAGTAGTTGCTTCAATAATTCAGATCTAAATTAATTATGTAATGTAATTTACTTAATAGGAGAAGTACACTCAGTTGTTGCAGTAGGATTCATTAGATCGGCTTAGATATTGGAATTTTCACATGGTATCAGAGCATTGATGTGAAATAGGAAGGATGGATCTTATTTCTGAAGTGAAGGACGTTTTTGCTGCAGTGCAGAAGAACGAATCCCCATCGGGATTGCGCAGATATTGCCAAGAGGGCTGAAACTTCAAGGTTGTCTTTCTCTGAGTGAGTAGACAAAGAGGTAGGACTTCTATGTTGAGATTTTGTGTAGTTGGTGTAGCATCAGGTGTGCTCTAGCCCTGAAATTTTGTGGAGGGGTTAAGACACACTTGAACTCCAAAACCTAGAAAGCGTTTGGAGAAATTTCAGTTGGTGTTCAAGTTATTCAAATAATTAATTATTTTAATGTATTTCCTAAGTCTAAACTTAGGAAAATTAAATAATTAAAGTGAGTTAATTAACACGTGCTGAAATGTTCTAAATGATGCGGATCAAGCAGTCTTTTAATCTCAGTCATTGATAAGTGTTTTAATCTCGGTCGTTGATGAGATCAATGAAAAAGTATAAGAGAAAGGCTTGAGGGCCAGTTGGAGACACACACACGAAGGCAGAGCTGAGAAACAGATCGGAATTCTAGGGCAGGGTTTGCTAAGAATTTCCAGAAGAGTTTTCTGCAGCGAGGGGTAGTATTGGTTGAGTGGATGATCTGATCCTGGAGCCAAGAGACAGCAAGAGGCAGAGAAGCGGCTTTCAGGGTCAGCGCAGAGGAGCAAGGACAGCAACAACAGCAGCTGCGCAGCTTCAGCTGCTACACAGGTGCTACGCAGGCCCAACAGGGGCAACGCTAAAGCTTCAAAGGGCTTCCACAGTTACGTAGAGGCCCCCAGATGCAGTGTAAGGACTGCGTCACCCACTCTGGAGTTACGCAATCCCTCTCTGAGCAACGCAAAGGCACGCAGAGCCTAACAGGGCTGACACTAAGGCTTCAGGGGCAGCACTGGGGTTTCTAGGGCCAGATCCATGCTGAGTCTTGTAAATCCCATTTGAGGGTGTGGATCAGTCAGAATTTTGGTCTTAGAATAGAAGGTTAGTTGCAGATCTACTTTTATTCTCTGTTAGGTTTCCAGATCTAGAACCCAGGTTTGTTATACTCAGATTCTACTCAATAAAATAAACCCTCATATCTACTGCACCGGTTTTCCCGCTTTGGGTTTTTCCGAGGACTTGTGTCCAAAAATCAGTGTGTCACTTTGTTTGAATGAGCGTAATATTCAGTAAATGATCTGCACGTGTAGGTTGTTAGTAGTTTTTACATCGGTGTTTTCTGAATCTAATTTATGAAGATAACTTGTATAATTTAATCAAGTAGGAGAAGTAAACCATGATACTACAGTAGAATTTTCACATGGTATCAGGGCGATAGCAGATCAAGTTGAATCTCTAGCAAATCAGCCGAAGAATATTTTTTCTGCAGGACAGCGGCAGAAGGAGCAGAGATCCGGAAGGGGCAGCTTGGCAGCAAGAGGATGCAGACCCAGGAAAGGGCAGCATTGTAGCTACAGACAGCCATCAGGCTTATGCAAAGCCTTCCCAAGCCAGCGTAAGGACTACGTCACCCAATCTAGGGTTATGCAGTCCACTTCTGAGCAGCGCTGAGGCTATGCTGGGCCAATAAGTGAGATGCAGTCCAATCATTCTTTCTGTTGCAGAAAAGTCTTGCCAAGATCCGGAAGCAGTGCTTCAGTTCTTCAGCAGTGCTGGTGTGGTGGAGATTCTGCCGGTGTAGAATTGTGCCTAGCTAAGTCAACAAAGAGTGAGAGGAACACAGTTACTCAATAGATCTGAGCCAAACAGATCTGAGATTCGATCAGGAGGATCGGAGAGAACTGTCCGATTGTGTTTGGTTGAACATTTCCAGGAGGGAAATCAGTTTTCAGAAGAAGCAGTTCTAGAGGGTTTCTAGTCACCAAGAAACCCATATCCAGAGTTTCTGTGTTGCCATAGAAAGAGGGAGAAGAATATTGTTTCTGTCAGATCTGAGCTAGATGGCTTCTCATGGGCTAAGAGATCAGGATAGGTTGGACGGTGTGTCCAACTTTGTCATCTGGAGGGCCAGGATCCTATCAATCCTCGATGAGTACGACATCAAGGACCATTCAACAAGTGTCCTAGCTATGCCTGCAGATCCTGATCCTCTAAAGAAATTCAATGAGAATCAAGCGCGAAATAAGCATTTGATCATGGACAAAGTGAAGGATCACGTAGTGCCACATATTGTCGGTAAGAACACGACAAATGACATGTGGATCACACTAGAGGCGATGTATCAAGGAAGCTCTGTCCAACGAAAAATTCTTCTAGAGAATCAGATGAGGCTATTCCAGACGCAGAAGGGTGAGGAAATAGATCCCTTCCTTTTCTGACTTCAGACCATCCAAGATCAACTGATTGGCGTGGGTGCAACTCCAGACGAAGGACTCTTAGTAAGGACTACCCTAAATGCAGTCACCGAGGAATGGGAAACATTTGTCTAGAGTATTCTGGGCAGGGCAGTGTTACCATCCTGGGTAGACATGTGGGCAATCCTCTGCCAAGAGGAGATCAAGAGGATCACCAAGAAGCAGAATATTGGTGGCGGGACAGTCAGAGTGAACAAAGAAGAGGAATATGATGCAACCCTTGCATCAAAGGAAATAAAGCAGCAAGGGAAGAAGAAGAGGGACCTTTCCAAGGTCTAGTGCTTTAATTGTGGTGAACTTGGACACTTCGCCAACACTTGTCCTAAGAAGAAAGACAAAGGAGCTTCTGATTCCAAGGTTGCGGCAGCAAAGGATGATGGTTCAAAAGATGACATAGACATGAGTGCTCATGTACCTCGAGAGAAGAGGTGGGGTGACATGGATCTATAGAGCATCTACAGATGGTGGCGGGATCCTTGATTTAGCCCTACTCTTGGATCACATACGAGCTACGGGAGCCTTAAGATGGTAGCGGGATGAGTCAGGAGATGGTTGTAGAAGAACACAATGAAGCAGAAGGAAGAGTTGAAGAGCTAAAGAGGAAGCAGCGTAATGCAAAGGCAGCAGCGCAGAGAGTCTAGGCTCACGCAGTGCAAAGTTGTAGCATAGCAGTGGCTTCAAGAGGATAGCGTAAATCAACAGCCAGGGAGCTTCGTGATGGGATGCAGCCTGACTTATTTGTCAATGATTGGGCAGGAGTCCTTCAGTTCCTTACTTCTCAGCAACTGAGTTGCAGTGCAGCAGTTAGTAGTGGCAGTGCTATGGGCAACATGATGTAGAAATTTGAGAGGGAGCTATAGTACAGATGTGGCAGTGTCAGTGGTAGTGACATGGGCAGCAGTACAGAAAGCAGCAGTGCAGTGGATGGAGGGCAGCGGGCCAAGCATCAGCAGCACAGAAACCAACATCAAGATCTTGCAGTACATGGTGTGGATGTATTGCTAGAGCACACTCCGTGCTAAGAGACAGTGTTCAGATTTTGTGTAGTTGGTGTAGTTGGGTGTGCTCTAGCCCTGAAATTTTGTGGAGGGGCTAAGACACACTTGAACTACAAAACCGAGAAAGCGTTTGGAGAAATTTCAGTTGGTGTTCAAGTTATTCAAATAATTAATTATTTTAATGTATTTCCTAAGTCTAAACTTAGGAAAATTAAATAATTAAAGTGAATTAATTAACACATGTGCTGAAATGTTCTAAATGACGCAGATCAATTAGTCTTTTAATCTAAACCATTGATAAGTGTTTTAATCTCAGTCGTTGATGAGATCAATGAAAAAGTATAAGAGAAAGGCTTGAGGGTCAGTTGGAGACACACACACGGAGGCAGAGCTGAGAAACAGATCTGGAATTCTAGGGCAGGGTTTGCTAACAATTTCCAGATGAGTTTTCTGTAGCGAGGGGTAGTATTGGCTGAGGGGATGATCTGATCCCAGAGCCAAGGGACAGTAAGAGGCAGAGAAGCATCTTTCAGGGTCAATGCAGAGGAGCAAGGGCAACAACAACAGCAGTTACGCAGAAGCTGTGCAGCGCAGCTTCAGCCGCTACGCAAGTGCTACGCCGGACCAACAGGGACAGCGTTGAAGCTTCAGAGAGCTTCCACAGTTACGCAGAGGCCCCCAGAGGCAGCGTAAGGACTGCATCACCCACTCTGGGGTTACGCAGTCCCTCTCTGAGCAGTGCAAAGGCATTCTGAGCCTAGCAGGGTTGACGCTGGGGCTTCAGGGGCAGCACAGGGGTTTCTAGGGCCAGATCCGGGTTGTGTCTTGTAAATCCTGTTTGAGGGTGTGGATCAGTGAGACTTTTGGTCTTAGAACAATAGGTTAGCTGCAGATCTACTTTTATTCTCTATCGGGTTTCTAGATCTGTAACCCAAGTTTGTTGTACTCAAATTCTACTTAATAAAATAAACCCTGATATCTACTACACCGGTTTTCCCGTTTTGGGTTTTTCCGGGGACTTATGTCCAAAAATCAGTGTCACTTTGTTTGAATGAGCGTAATATTCAGTAAATGATCTGCATGTGTACGCTGTTAGTAATGTTTACTTCGGTGTTTTCTGAATTTAATTTCTGAAGATAACTTGTATAATTTAATCAAGTAGGAGAAGTAAACCATGATACTGCAGTAGAATTTTCACATTCTAGTTCGAGTTCTTGCTGTGGTAGAGGGAGTTGCGCAGATCCTCCACGCAGAAGATAGAGGGGCGCAGTATTCTGAAGTTGTTGTTGGGCAGAAAGCATCAAAAGGAATCAGAGGGACACATTGTGGGGAATTTTTTCCTCAGTGCTTTCCTCACCGAGGAAATCAACTTTTCTTAGTAGCTGAGCACTAGAGGAGCTACAGAACTTACAACTCCACCAGGGAGTGCGTAAGCCTGCTAGGGACTGTGCAGTGGGGAGAAAGAGGGAGCAAATTCGATGGTATTTCAGTTGATATGGCATCTCACAGACTTCGTGATCAAGATAGGTTGGAGGGCTCCTCAAACTATATAATCTGGAAGGAACAAGCTATGTTTCTTCTAGATGAATATGATCTGAAGGCGTTCGTGGAGAACGTGGTAGCTATACCTACAAATCCGGATCAACTCAGAAAGTACAGGGCTGATTTGAAAAGGCGAAGAGGTTTCTCCTTGATGGTGTCAAGGACCACATTGTCTTACACTTGGCTAGTAAAATACTACCAAAGATATGTGGGTAGCTTTGCATGACCTATATGAGGGATCTTCCGAGCAGCGAAAGTTGTACTTGGAGCAGAAGCTCTGTATGATCCAGACGCGGAAAGGGGAGTGCGTGGCTTCATACCTTATGCAGTTTCAGGAGGTTCATGATCAGCTGTCGGCAGTAGGTGCTACACTTATAGCTGCAACCATGGTATGGATGGCCCTTAATGGTGTCACGGAGGATTATCAGGTGTTTGTCTAGAGCATACAAGGTCGGGAAGCATTACCTAGTTGGAAGCAGTTGTGGGCAGCTTTTTAGGAGGAACAACTGAGGAGAGACCTCATCAAGTTCGAACTTGATGGTAGCAGTAGAAGTGGAGCGAAATCCGTGGAGGAAGAGGAGAATGCATCCCTTGCATCGAAGGGACAGCAGGCGCAACGGAAACCAAAGTGTGATGCTTCTAAGGTCAAGTGCTTCAGATGTGGCGAGATGGGCCACTATGCATCTCAGTGTCCTCTGAAGAAAAGGGACAAAGATGAGAAGCATGACCCGAAGGTTGCAGCCGCGAGAATCAAGAAGGAGAATCAAGAAGGATGAGGTGGCCATGAGTGCCCACGCTTCTCCTAGTGGGAAGTGGGGTGATATTGAGTTGTACTTCTTTGAACTTTAGTTGGTCAAGATCCTTGAGGAGCCCACCTCATGGATCATACCTTGTTAAGGGAGCCCATGATCAACAGTAGCGAGATGGGGGAGTTTCAGTGGAGCCAAGGAGTGATGGAGACGACAGTGCAGTGGGTAGTAGTATTCATTTCTGGAGCAGTGCAGAGTAGAGGCAGCAACAGCGTAGCAGCAGTAAAGTAGTGCAGACCAGCAGCAGCGCAGAGCATCAGAGGAACAACGCAGTAGCTATTAGCAGTCAAATTCTGCAGCGCCGAGGTGCATCAACTGAACACTTGTTCATTTTTGGGTGAGTTTTCAGTTGTTTCTCTCAACAGCTGAGTTCAATGCAGATGCACTGTTAGCAGTGGCAGTGCTAGCAGCATAGCAGATGCAGCACTTGAGAGGGAGTTGCAATACAGATGCAGCAGTGATAGTGGTAGTATCATGGGCAGCAGTACGGTGGCAACAGCAGCGCAGAGTTTGATGGAGTTCAGCAGCGCGGTGGATGCTTCAGGGACAGAGCAGTATGCAGTAGGCATTACTGCTAGAGCACTTTCCTCACCAAGAGGGAGTGTTGTTTTTTGTAGCATCAGATAGTGCTCTAAGTCTCGAATTTGGTGTGGAGGCTTAGACACTTGTATTTCAAAAAATCCAGAAATCGTTTGTGGAAATTCCACTCGGTTCATGTTTTAATAAAATAATTAATTATTTTAATGGGGACCCTAAGTCTAAATTTAGGGAAATTAAATAATTAAAGGGTATTAATAAAACAGAGTGTGAATCTTCTAAAAAACGAAGATCGAGTCATGTTTTAATCTTAGCCATCAATTAGACATCTAATTTGGGCCGTTGATTCGTCAACAAGAAGATTATAAAAGGAAGGCTTGAGGGTCATTTGAAAAGACACAGAGACACTGAATTGATCTAAGAGTTCGAAATTTATAGGGCGCGGTTTACTGAGAAATTTGAGCTAGAGATCCAAGCTAGAGATCCAAGCAGTGAGGGCCAGAGATAGCATCCAGAGAGAGATTTTCTCAATCCAGTGGACCATCAGAGGGAGAGAGGCAGAGGTTATCTAGCCTAGCCAGCGCAAAAGGAAGGGGTTGATGTTGATTTATGGTAGCATCGCATGTGCTCTAGCCTTGTAATTGTGTATATAGGCTAGGACACATGTATTCCATAAAACCCAGAAATGGTTTTGGAAAATTCCACTTAGAGATGGTTTAATTAAAATAATTAATCATTTTTTATTAAAGGGTATTAATTAAACTAAGTGTGAATCTTCTAGATAAAGTCATGGATCACCTCCAAGTTAATCTTAGCCCTTGATTATGTTTTAATCTTGGCCGTTGAAGGTTCAACAAAAGAATATAAGGAAGGTGAGGGGCCTATAGAAAACACATTTTGAGACACTTGAGCCATTGAGCATTTTCGAATTTGTGTGAGGAGACACAACTTTTGATCAGAATCGAATCACTAGGGCAAGGTTTGCTAAGTGATTTTGATTCAGTGATCAGATCTAGAGAGGGGCAGAAGCAGAGACTGGTCTTCCTTGCCCAAGAAAGATTTCTCCCTTCTGCTGCTAGACCTCCAAACCAAGAAAATAGTGCATCTGCCCTAGATCCTTCATGTCGAATTCGGTAGCCAGAATCTCCTTGCAGTATTTGATGAGCTTAGATGATACGGTCAGGAACATATCATCTACATATAATACCAGAATTAGCGGCTCATCCCTTACTCTTAGATAGTAGAGGTTGGGATCTGTCACTCTTGAAAAATCCCATCGTCTACAAATAGCTATCGATTCGCCCATACCATGATCTAGGGGCTTGCTTCAGTCCGTACAACGCTTTCTTAAGCCTGCATACATGAGTCTTCTGCTCATGCGTCTCAAATCCCTTTGGTTGTTCTATGTACACTTCCTCTTCTATCACCCCATTCAGGAACGTTGTCTTGACATCCATCTGGTGAATTTCCCATCCAATCTACGCTGCAAGTGAGATGATGGATTTAATTGAAGTATACCAGGCTACAGGGGCGAAACTTTCTTCATAATCAATCCCTTCCTTCTGCGCATACCCCTTAGCCACAACCCTGGCTTTGAACTTCTTTATTCTGCCATCCGCAACATACTTGATCTTGTAGATCCACCTCGATCCTACAAATGATCTGTTCTGCGGTCTAGGGACTACTTCCCACACATCATTTGCCATGATGGAGTTGTACTCCTCCACCATAGCATCTATCCACACCTGATGCTGAGTGACCTCTCGAAAACTAGAGGGTTCTCCAACCTGTGCTACTAATGCCTAGTACCTGTCTAGTTCCCTGCATACCCTCTTCTCATTTCTAGGAGCTCCAATAAATTCCTTTGCATCCTTCAGAGTCTGTTGGAGTTCTCTGCTTATCCTTCCACTGGTAGTGGGTGGATTTACCCGCTCTCCTTCTTGCACTTAGATGAACTTTCCTCAAAATCGTTGTGTCATGGAGAGATACCAGAGTCATCTATTGTAGGTCGTTGTGGCTGAACTAGCGGATCCTCCTTAGACTGCGTATCTATAGCCATTTCCCAAGATCTCTTGAACGCTCTCTCCTCCATGAATTTCACGTCCCGCCTTACTACGATGTTCCTATTCTAGAGAATATAGATGCAATATGCCTTCGCATTTTCAATATATCCCACAAGGTATCCTTTCTCTGTAGTCCGATCTAATTTCTTCCTCTTCTCATCAGGAACATGGCAATATGCTATACTACCTGTTGTCGCACAGATTGTTCAGGGCACCGCGACAACGGCTCAGACTGGGGGCTGTCACCTTTATCCCCAATCTCTCTCTTTACGCTGTCTCCTTGCAGGCTAAGGGAGGTAGACCCTATTAGATAATGAAAGATAAATCCAGGAGACACAGCTAAAACATCAAATACTTATAAAATGAACGAGATTTCACAGATCTAGATTAGATATTACGCTAAGACCAGTGCCTTATGGAGTCAAACAGAATCCCGTTATGCAATTATAACCCAGTAAGTGATGACTAACTGCTGCACGATTAATCAATGATACTTAATTGAAAATGCCACAACCATGAAGTAATAAGATGAAAATGCCAGGTATTCGCAATGTTTCCAGATTTATGATGCTTCAATTAACTTCGATCCAGAAAATGTCTCTATAGTCAAAACTTTAGATAAAAACAAAATTAGCACATTTGACTATTGAAATTTTGAAATTTTTTTATATTTTTGTATTTTATATTTTTTTAGGATTTTTAAAATTTTTATTTTTTATTATTTTTTAAATTTAAAACAAATCTAAATCTAAATAAAAAATTTGATCTAAAATTTAAAAGCTTGAAGTTAAATTTAAAAATCAAAATCTAACTACAACTAAAATTTAAAATCTAAAGCTAAGGTTAAATTAAGTTAGAATTAAATTAAATCTAAATTACACTTAAGTTAAAACAAAACTAAATTAAAACGAAGCCTTAAAACGAATTAAAAAATCTAAATTTAAAAAATTCTACTCTAAAATTTAAACTAATCTAAACGCTAACCAAAACCAACATTAAAAGTAAACTAAGCCTAAAAAGAAATCGAAAAACTAAAATCTAAACCTACACTATATTACAACAAAATTAAAACCTCTAAATCGAAACAACCATTGAAATCTAAAACTAAGGAAAAGAACCAATCTAAGCCGACTCAAAAATTTCGAATTATGAAACGCATATGAATAATATCGTTTTCAATGTTTGCGTTTATTTTTTTGTTTGTCGTTTGTGTTGTATCGCAGGTTGGAGCGGACGGCGTGAGGAACACTGACGGCAGGGAAATAAGTATGGATCGGACAGGCAAAGCAGAGAAGGCGACGAGGTCGGAAATGAGAATGGCGGACGGAAAGGTTAAGGAGCTCGGATGCAGAGAAAATCTACAGATCGAGATGAGACAGCGTGGAGATCGAAGGGTTTTTCGATGCAGAGATGAGGGTTTCGCCAAGATAGCTTGCAGTTTGAAGGCGGCAGAGGTAAATATCGAATAGCAGAAGGGAGATGGACGCAGGATGGGATGAGTTTTGCAGAATGGAAAATAAGAGGAGGTCGAACAGTGTGAGGATCAAAGGCTGAATGAAGCTCGGACAGTAAGGGCAGCAAGAGAAAAAGCTGAATGACGGCTAGGGAAAACAATACAGGCAGAAAGGAAGGGCGGAGGAAAGAATGAAGCTTCGAACAGGAGTAGCGAAGATTAGAACGAGAATAATCCAGTAATACGAAAATCCACCCTGCAAATTTTAAAATTTCTTCATTTGAGCTCAGATTTAAAAATATTTCGAGAGAAACTTCCTGCACTCCTGCAATAAACCCAAAAAGAACCAAAACTGTATACAAAAACGAACCATCAGATCCGAGAAATAACTACAAACATTGAAAACGATATTATTCATATGCGTTTCATAATTCGAAATTTTTGAGTCGGCTTAGATTGGTTCTTTTCCTTAGTTTTAGATTTCAATGGTTGTTTCGATTTAGAGGTTTTAATTTTGTTGTAATATAGTGTAGGTTTAGATTTTAGTTTTTCGATTTCTTTTTAGGCTTAGTTTACTTTTAATGTTGGTTTTGGTTAGCGTTTAGATTAGTTTAAATTTTAGAGTAGAATTTTTTAAATTTAGATTTTTTAATTCGTTTTAAGGCTTCGTTTTAATTTAGTTTTGTTTTAACTTAAGTGTAATTTAGATTTAATTTAATTCTAACTTAATTTAACCTTAGCTTTAGATTTTAAATTTTAGTTGTAGTTAGATTTTGATTTTTAAATTTAACTTCAAGCTTTTAAATTTTAGATCAAATTTTTTATTTAGATTTAGATTTGTTTTAAATTTAAAAAATAATAAAAATAATAAAAATTTCAAAAATTCTAAAAAAAATATAAAATACAAAAATATAAAAAAATTTCAAAATTTCAATAGTCAAATGTGCTAATTTTGTTCTTATCTAAAGTTTTGACTATAAAGACATTTTCTGGATCGAAGTTAATTGAAGCATCATAAATCTGGAAACATTGCGAATACCTGGCATTTTCATCTTATTACTTCATGGTTGTGGCATTTTCAATTAAGTATCATTGATCAATCGTGCAGCAGTTAGTCATCACTTACTGGGTTATAATTGCATAACGGGGTTCTGTTTGACTCCATAAGGCACTGGTCTTAGCGTAATATCTAATCTAGATCTGTGAAATCTCGTTCATTTTATAAGTATTTGATGTTTTAGCTGTGTCTCCTGGATTTATCTTTCATTATCTAATAGGGTCTACCTCCCTTAGCCTGCAAGGAGACAGCTTAAAGAGAGAGATTGGGGATAAAGGTGACAGCCCCCAGTCTGAGCAGTTGTCGCGGTGCCCTGAACAATCTGTGCGACAACATTTTTTGGCGCCGTTGCCGGGGATAGAGTTTTTCTGTCCTTGGTCTTAACGACATTTTATAATCTTCTGATCTTTCGCCATTCATTAGCCTATCACAAGGGATCATATTTTCTGGCGTCCTTCATCTCTTCATATTTTCATCGTCTTATCTTTCGTCATATCTCTGATCATTTCTTCTTTAGCACCTAGACATTTTGGTTCGCTTCTTGTTTGGGTGGCGCCTCCACTTATTCATCTTTTTACTCCCAGACAAGAATCCCCCCCTGATATCCATCTGCTATCTCTCGATTGCTTCTTCTGTTTTAGAATTAGTTTCATGTTCAAGTGGCGACTCCAATTCTTTCATTTCTTACAAGAGTTCCTGTCGAGAAGTTCGTTTCTTGAGGACCTTTTGACTATTCTTGAACACAAATTTATTTCTAAAATCTTAAAAACGATATCATGGATATTTTTGCCCCGTGTAATTTTGCTAATATTCAGGGTTATCCCCATGATCTCCCTCAAATGGATAAATTACCTATCTTTCAAGGAAATGATGCAGTTAGTGTTAAATCTCATTTGTTTGCTTTCACTAGCTGGTGGAATAGATTTGCAGTTACAAATAATAATTTCGATGATGTAAAGATGAAAACTTTTGTTCTTACTTTTGGTGAGGATGTTGCTGACTGGTTCATGGAAAAACCTGATAATTCATTCAATACTTTTGAATCCATTGTAACTGCTTTTAAGGAAAAATATGGTGATAAAAGGGAAGATAGGCATCTGGTAATAGAGATTAGTACCATAAAAAAGAAAGAGAATGAAACGACTGAAGAATTTAACAGGAGATTTAATGGTATTCTTAGAGAAATATCTCAAACTCATAAGCCTCCTGATGGATCTCTTTTGAATTTTTACATTGATGCATTTGATTCTGATACTTCATATGAGTTAAGGCGGGCTAAAACTGCAAATTATAAAGCTTGTCAATCTTTGGCTGAGGAGATTGAAAAGGATAAGAAAGCATCTGGAATGTCCAAAACTCCAGATTTTGATAGATCTTTGACAGATACTAAGTTAAAAGAAACTCTAGAAATTGAAGAAGATGATGATCACCATGTGAAAAGGTTAATGCAGAAACTTGAAAGCATGGAGCTTAATCAAGCGAAATTGATCTCTGAGCATGCTAAAGAAATAAGTGTCTTACAGGCTAGATTGGTTCAAATGGAAAGGGCTCAAAAGCAGAATTCCCAACCTAGAAATAATAATGCTTTGCAGAAAAGAGACCTATCTTATGAGCAGAGACCGACAAATCAACTTGAGTTCGCAAATCTTGTGGATGAAGTTCCTCCTTATTGTAGAGCCTGTAATGATCTTCATGAAGAGGCTACTTGTCCCATTGTCAAAAGGATCATAGCTAGTAGAATGGCAAGGTCAAGTCATCAAATTAATGTTGTTGGTAAGGACTATCACATGCATATAGAAGATCATGAAAGTCATGTTAAGGAACCAGCTCAGATGATTAAGGATGTGCAACCCAGTCATATGCAAATAATTCAAAACATGGAAGCTAACCAAATCAGTCTTCAAAATAAGATAACTTCCATGGAAGAAAGCCATGCACAGGAAATAAATGTCATGGAAAACAGGTTAAAAATGATGGAAGTTAATCATTCTAATCAGATGTCCATTATACAGAATTATATGATTACAATGGAAGCAAGACACACCCAGGAAATGACTGCCATGAAGGAAAATCACTTGTTGGAAATAAAAAATATGGAGGCAAATCAGACAAAATTAATAGTAAGGCATGCCAGGGAGATGAGTTCCATACAGAAGAAATTGGAAAAAATGGAAGAATTACAAAAGTTTCAGCCGAAATTTGATTATGAAGATTCATCAACAGATCATAAGACTTCTTATCTGCCAAAGCTATTCTCATCTCATCACACGGAGGATTTCACTATGGTTTCAAAGGATGTTGAGAAAGACCAAGCTCATGTATCACCATTAACAGAGTATATCCAGAATAACATTGGTCATGCTCCAGGTTCTTCAGATATTTTGTACAAACATCTTCAAAATGAGGACAAGGAGTTTACAGTGGTCTCATTGCTGACGTCACAACCCACTCAAAAGAAGAGAAAGAAGCAAAGAAGAAGTAAGTGGTTTGATTCGTTTGATGGTCGAGAGCAGCTTGACATTTGGATAAGACAAAGTCCTACATTATGCAAGATCAGCCATGGCACATCTGAAAAGCAGCCCACAGACTTGCCTGAAAGCAGGCAAATGCTCAGCATTCACTATATTGAGCACATCTGATGCCACAGGGCATCCTCTGTATCGTATTTCTAACCCTACTCCTCGTTATTGCAGCATTTCATTTTGCAGTTAGAGTAGATTTACTTTTCATGTTAGATAGAATAATAAATAAAAGAAGAGCTTCTATTTTTCATGAGCTTAATGTTATATGATGATATTTGGATGGACACTACTTATGTAATCTTGTGTGTTGCTTGGATGCAGATTCTGGATTTTCACATTCCTTCAACGAAGCAATGTGTCCCCAAGTAGAGCCAGATGTTGACCACACTTCGTCAACTACCCCATAGCAGTACACCCCCATTTTTTCAAATGGGATTCGTCATGTTCGACGTGGTTGCGCCATTCAAATTCCATCATCCAGATTTCATCGACAGTTGACATTGTTATAAATGATGTAAACCCATTCTGCATTGTTATGATGTAAATGATCTAAGTAAGACCGTCAGTGTATGTAATAGCCTAGGTAAGCCTAGTATGTTGTTGATGATCTCTATCCTAGGAGGTTTTTTGTCTCACTGATTCACGAAAGTGATCGGCAGAGTTTTTCCCTCCAGCCTCACCTCAAAGCTAGGGTGGATTTTGTCATCAGCATGCTAAGTGAGTCCTAGTGTTTTCTATCGAGTCCTTGTAAAAGTAGTTTGAGCTACTTGGTCTACTAGATCATATTTTGAGTCACAGAACTGGGTATTTATTTGAGGGTCTATACGAATGGGTTTTCCCCCTTCATGTATGTAAATGTATTATCTCATGTAAAAGAGGGTTGGAAAAATAATTACAATCCCCTCTTAGACAATTAATTAAATTTTCTGGTCAATTAATAAAATCCTAAACCAGAAATTTAATTAATTTAGGGTCCTAAATTAGGATTAAATCTTTAAAGGCAAAATTTGTGGGTCCTTGGAAAATGATTTTGAAAGCCCCAAACCAAGGGAATATTGAGAATTTTAAGAAATATTGGACCCTTGGGCCTTGGTGGTTAAGTCAAGGTCAAAATTTTGGGGTAATTAACTCAAAAATAATATTTTTGAGTTAATTAAAATTGAATTAAATGATAAATTCATTTTTTCCCCAAAATTTTAATTTCAACGCTTCGGATTAAAAGATAATTAAATCTTTTGGACGGTTGAGATTATTTTGACGAGGATCATCCAAACTAGCCGTTAGAGATCTTGTCCTATAAATTTAGAGGTCTTTGTCAGTATTGAATCATCTGATCTCAGAATCGTGCACTTGCTCTTAGAAGCTCTTGTAAACTTTTTGAGGAATAAAGCTAAAGACTTTGGGGTTACAAATCTGGATGTTCCTTCTCAGATCTATGTGGTGAATTCTCTCTAAACTCTGCTACTTGGTTTCTTGCATTTTATGGTTGATGGCCTTCATGGATTAATCTGCATATAGGTATCTTATGCGGTTTTCTGGGTTTATAAAATAACATTTTGATTTTTCTAAGGGTCTCATGTTGTTTTCTTAAATCTCTATCAGTCTAAAGTTCAGATCTAAGTGTGCAGGGAATTTTTTTTTAAGATTGGGCGTCTGGGGAAGTCTTCGGTTGGACCAGCCGACTCTCAATAAGCATAATCTGATAAGCTCTTTATTTGTTAAATTCCGGGTCTATCTTACGATATTTGTGATTTTGCAGGGTTTCGAAGGCTTGTGCCTCTCACTTAAACTTTAAATTTCTGAAAATTGTGCTAAATGGATTTTAAATGTGACCTTGAGGGTTTTAAATTGTAAATTAGTTGTAAATTTGTAATTTATCTGTGAGGGTTTTATTTTTCTTGGTGTGTGTCTTCAGATCTGACTGATCGTTGCAGGTTACAGGTTCAAATCCAAATTTTTTTTTTTAGATCGAGAGCAGATCTGGTTTCCAAAGGCCAGATCTGGCCTCAAAGCTGCCACCGTGGGCAAAATCTGGACCATATTTGATTACGGGAGCAAGAGATCTGAGTTTAAATGAAGAAAATTTAAAATTTGCTGGAGAATGTGTGTGTACTGGGTTTATCCATTGCAAGTGCTACCATCGATTTATTTAAACTGCCCAGGGTTCATTCTGCTGTCCCATTTTTCCATTTCCACAGTTGTTTTTTTGCTCATCGAACTCTGCATTCCGCCCTTCCATTCTGCCTGTATTGTTTCCTAGCCATCATTCGGCGTTTTCTCTTGCTGCCTTCACCGTCCATCTCTTGCTACAGACCTCTCCTCCTATCTGCTCATCAAGACCACGTCTCCTCAAGAGCCATCGACCCTAGTTTCTCAGCAGTCGATTTCCAAGTCAGCGTGCATTATTGTTTCATCTTAACCCTGCGTCTTCCTTTCCGTCCAAGCAAACGCATCATAAAAACCCGCGTTTCATAACTTCTCTTCATCTACGCTCAGATTTCCTCACTGCTGTGAAAAACTCATCAAACCGCAACCTAATCGACTCTGCCTTCGTGGTCTGCTTCATTACGTGGTCGTTTTTTGATCCCGCCATCCAGAGTCATCGACCCGTCTCTGCCTCCATCGTCAACCTGCAACCTGCAGCATACAACAAAGCGACATTTGCGTTGAAAGCTTCGATCTCCCCCTTGCTTCCATGCTCTAACCTGCAAAATGACCAACGCACATTAAAAAATCAAATACGACATATGCGTTGAAAGTTTGGGTCAGATTCGTTTGAATTTCGATTTTCTTTTCTTGTGTATAGTCTCATAATTTCCATAGCGTAAGTTTTGTAGATTTTAATCTTTCTTTTGTTTTATTTTTTGTGATGTTTAGTTTTAAGTTTCATTAGGTTTAGCTTTAATTCTATGAGATGGTAGGTGTTAGATTTCAATTTTTAGAATTTAGATTTCGATTTTTATGGTAGAGTTTAACTTAGATATAGTTTGTAATTTTTTAGATTTGAGTTTTATTTTAATTTTAAATTTAACTTTAGGATTTATATTTAAGTTGTTTTAAGTTTAGATTTAAAAATAAAAAATAATAAAAAAATTTCAAAATCCAAAAATTCCAAAAAACTCTAAAAATTTAGAAAATTTCAAAACTTAAAAAATTCCAAGTTTTTCTATGGTCAAGTGAGCTTTTAAAATTTTATTTTGAGATTGACTATATAAAATCATTGATTTGTTTGGATCGAAATTAATTGAGCATTTTAAATCCTGGCATTTTCATTATTCATGGTTGTGGTGTTTTTAATTGAATATCATTGATCAATCGTGTTTCCATAAGCAGCAGTTAGTCATCATTCACTGGTTTATAATTGCATAACGAGATCTTGTTTGACTCCATAAGGCACTGGTCTTAAAAGTGAAATCTAATCTGTGGAATCTCGTTTATTCTGTCAAGTACTTGATGTTCTAGCTGTGTCTCCTAGATTTATCCTTCATTTCTAAAAGGGTCTACCTCCCTTAGCCTGCAAGGAGACCGCTTAAAGAGAGAGATTGGGGATAAAGGTGACAGCCCCCAGTCTGAGCCGTTGTCGCGGTGCCCTGAACAATCTGCGCGACAACACTACCAAATATCCTAAAGTGGCTCACCTCATGCTTGCTGCCAGTGAACACACTCTCAGGAGTCACTTTTCCCAATGCTCTATGAGGCACCCTTTTCTGCACATATACTGCAGCATTGCAAGCTTCAGCGCGCAGAAATTTGGGCATGTCTTGATCATACATCATCGCCCTTGCAGCTTCTACAATGTTCCTATTCTTTTTTTCTACAACTCCATTTTTCTCTGGATTGTATGGAGTTGTCCACTCCCTCTTGATGCCTTCCTTTGCGCAAAATCTTGTGAAGTCTTTGTCAATATATTCTCCACCATTGTCTAACCGCAACTTCTTGATCCTCTTTCCAGTTAATTTTCTACCAAAGCCTTGAATTCTTTGAATCGCTCAAAGACTTCATCTTTGGTTTTGAGAAAGTAGATCCATGTTTTCCGGGAATGGTCATCAGTAAAGATAACAAAGTACTTTGCACCACTGAGAGCATTCGTGGACATTAATCCGCAGATGTTTGAGTGTATCAACTCCAACACACTCTTGGCCCTACTGTTGCTTCTTGGAAATGTTGCCTTGGCATACTTCCCTAGTACGCACCCCCTGCAAACATCGTCTTTCCTTATGCTGATTTCTGGCGCTCCCATGACAGTCTTCTTGAGGATCTTCAAGGCTCCATGATGTAAATGCCCCATTCTTCTGTGCCATAATTCATTCAAGTCTCTTTCATCCGTACTGTAGATAAGTGCCATTGGGACTCGAGCTGTAGCTTATACAGTTTATGGCTCCTTACTTGAATTTGTGTCTTCCTTTTCCAACTAGGATGTTTGACATAAACCTTATTTCCAATAAAGTATACATGGTAACCTTTGTTCTGAAGTTGAGACACCGAGAGTAAGTTCATCCCCAATCCTGGTACATGCAATAAATTTGTGGCTCGAAGCTTGTTCAACTTCTGTCTGGAATATTATGGTTCCTCTTCCAACGGGGGTACACTTGCCCTTGTTTCCTATCATGATATGAAAATTAGTCTGCTCTTCCTGGTAGCTCGAGAAGCATTCTCAAACTCCTGTCATGTGAGCAGATGCTCCACTGTCAATATACCAAACTCCTCGAGAGGTCGTGCTTGACACACAAGCGAAATCCTCCTCTAGTTTGGATGCCAAAACTGAGATATCATGATCCCTCTGTTTCTCCATGTGTTCTAGAGGACTGCGTGAACCCTTCCGAGCTGCTGCTGCATCTATATCAGATCTTAGTTCCATTGCATAACCTCCTCTTCTGTCTTTTGCTTTTTGCTCTAATACCATGTGAAATTTTCAATCTGAAATGCTACTGCAGTGATTGATTTATTTCACCTACTTATTTATGATAAGTTATTTACAGATGCCTCAGTAAATTTTGAAATAAATACAACTGCAACATTCACTTTAATCAAAAGCAGAAGAACAAATAGAACACATATAACACAATAGAAACAACTACATGAACACAGTTATGTTTGGACAATTGTCTCCGGAAAAGCCCAATGTGGGAAATCCGGTGTAGCAGATGATGGTTTATATTAAGCTTCATCAGTGAAAAGATCTTTACAGAAAATATGACAAGCATATTTCTAGCATACACCTGAGATGAATTTTCCGAACACTTCGGAAGAATTCCCTACACACGGTAGGCACTCCTCCCTCTGTGTCACTCTGCGTGGCCTTCTGCACAGTCACTGTGCTGGACTGTGTCACTCTGCGTGGAGGGCCAGTGTTGCTGCTCAACGCTGCCTCCTCTACGTCTTCCTTATGCCTTCTCTTGCCTCTGCTAACTTCCCCTTCCTCCTCTATCTCTGGAACCCAACCTCTACAACCTCACCCTCTAAAATCGAATTCTCTTACTTCAGAATCTATTTCCTTTGGGCACTGAGAGTGCGCTTGGCTTGCTTTCCAAATGACCCTCAAGCCTTCTCTTATAGTCTTCTCTCTGATGAATCAACAGTCTAGATTATGTCCTTAATCAATGGCTCAAATTAAAAAATGACTTGATCTTCATTTTCCAGAAGATTCACACTCTGCTTTATTAATACCCTTTAAATATTTAATTTCCCTAAGTTTAGACTTACGGACCACTTTAAAATAATTAATTTTTTTAATAAAACATGATCCGAGTGGAATTTCCACAAACGGTTTCTGGGTTCTCTGGAATACTTTTGTCCAAGCCTCTCCTCAAAATATGAGACCTAGAACGCTTTCCAATGCTACAAAATCAACAAAGATGACGCAGGCCCACATCCAGAATTCGACTGGTTGTTGTGTGATGATTTTTGCCCCTGCAAATCTTCCTCCTTTGCCTGGAAATCGATCCAAAAAATGTTCTGGCAACTCTGGCTCTTCACTCCTCCAATCATTGCATGGCTCCCAAAACTACGTCCCAATAGACCCAAAATTCGTACCACCTGCATGGTCCTTTCTTCAACTCCAAAAGTTGATGTAATAGCCTTCCTAGGGTGGCACTCGAAGTCCACCGAAGAAAGGTTGAGCTTCCTCCTTGGGAAACTCTTGTGTTGAACAACACTATGTGACTCTACTAAACAGCTAGAGCAACAATCGATTATCAAAATATCAAAAGGCCCCAAATGTTGTTGCCTCCCTTCTATTTATAATTGTTGTTCATTTCCTCCATGTGGGCCCCTCACTAAGCAATTTGAACCCCCTTCCTTAGCCATACGATTTCTCCCTCAGCAAGGAGTGCGCATTAATTGGGGAGGTGACCCCCACATTCCACTAAGTCATGAATTTCAACCCCCCTGTCCTATGTGCTTTCTCTCCAAAACTGTCTTAGGCCCAGAATTAAAAAAATGACAAAATTGTAGTACTCTTAACAAAATTATTTAGGAAGGGACATTACAGTCCTCCCCTCCTATATGTTGCTTGTTGTTCTCAAGCAACTATAAAGCCGGGTACTGCAAAATATGCTCACTTTCCCAAGTGGCATCCTCAACTGGCAAATCTTTCCACTTAACCAAGTGCTCTCAGATAACCCTATTTCTCAACTTCCCCTCCCACGTCTCCAATATGATTTCGGGTGTCAATACAAAGTGCCCCTCATCATCCAAAGAAGGAAAATCAGTGGTTGTTGTAACCAACTGCCCCAGTGCCCTTTTCAGGCAAGAGACATAAAAGAAGTTGTGAATCTAGCTCTCCGTGGGTAGCTCTAGCTCATAAGCTACCTCTCTGATCCTCCTGGTCACTCTGTACGGCCCATAGAAGCGTGGCTTGAGCTTCTCTACCCCTTTCTCCTTGAGTGAAGACTGTCGGTAAGGCTGCAAGCATAGGTAGACCATGTCTCCAACCTCAAACTGTCTCTCCACCCTATGCCTATCAGCGTACATCTTCTGTTGATTTTGTTCCACCTACAAGTTGTCCTTAAGAGCCATGAGGATATCTTGGCTCTCTTGGACCCAATCCTTTGCCCCTGGGGCCCTGTTATCTCCAAATATCATGTCAAAAAAAGAAAGTACATCATAATCATAAAGTGCTCGAAAGGGAGACATGCCTATCGAAATGTGGTAAGTGGTGGTGTAGCAGAACTCCTCTAGGTGTAGCCACTTCACCCATGCTCTCTGTTGTCCCGTGACATAGTTCCGTAGGTACCCCTCTGCCTGTGGGTGTAAGCTCGGTTCCCACCAGCCGAAACAACTCCTGCCAAAAAGCTCCCATGAATCTACTGCCCCAGTCACTGACTATGTTCTTTGGGAGCCCATGCAGTCGGAACCCCTCCTGAATGTTAGTTTCTAGTAGCATCGGATTTGTTCTAGCCTCGAGATTTTGAAGAGAGGTCAGAATACATTAGTAGTCCAATACCCAAAATCGTTTTTGGAAATTCCATATAGAGATGGCTTAATTAAAATAATTAATCAATTTATTAATATTTCCCAAGTCTAAAATTAGGAAATATGATTAATTAAAAGGTGTTAATTAAGTCAGATGTGAATCTTCTAGAAAAAGACACGGATCGAGTTCTAGTTAATCTTAGCCATCGATTAAATTTTAATCGTAGTGGTTGATGTCTCAACGAGATATTATAAGTAGAAACTCGATGGGGCTTGTGGAACACACTTGCAGAGATCGAATTCATTGGCATTTCCTGAGTAGCAGCGCTGAGTTTCCGAAGAGAGAGTTAGTGAGCTCGTTGCAGTGAGAGAGGGGAAGGGATAGTAAGGCCGGAGGAAGATTTTCCAGATCCGATGAGTGCACAACAGAGAGGCAGCGCAGATCCACCCAAAGGTTACGCAGTGCATCAGAGGAGATTCTATTTTTGCTGGGGAGCAACAAGATTTTCAGAGGCAGAGGCAAGGCAAGAGGCCCGGAGGTGAAGAAGATCATATTCCAACATCAGTTGATCCGATAGCAACAAAGAGACGTTATTCCTAGTTGTGGGACGCAGTACTTCGTAGGCTAATGCAGTGACTGCGCAGAGCAGCTCATCTTGAGCCCAGATCAGTGTCGGATCGCTAGTGGCAGAGTGAGATTTTCTCACTAACTTTTTGTCATATCTTCTCTATATGGTTTGCTAGATTTTAGAGAAACCATAGATTTGTACCCAGATTTACTACTGTATAATGTACAAACCCTCAGTTGTTGCACCGATTTTCCGCCATTGGGTTTTTCCGGGGACATTGGTCCAAAAATAAGTGTTATTTGTGTGTGTGTCCATCTATCTTTCTAGAACTATTTTCTTCCACAGTATTTTTTATTTGTGAAGGCTGTAGTGTATGGGTTTCGATATTTACCTTAACAAACAATAAATAATTTGTTCAGTAAATTAACAAAAAGAAAAAACTTAACAGTTGTTGCAATAGGATTCCAATTTGTGGAATTTTCAAACCAAAAGAACAACTTGACCACCTATGAAGCTGAATATCTCTAGGGGATAGCAAAGAAATGAGAAAATTTAGTCAATCAATCTACCACCATGTAGATGCAATCTCTCCCCTGTACAGTCGGAAGCCCCGTGATGAAGTTCATGGTGTAATATTCCTAATTAGCAGTTCTGCTAATTAGAATATTATTTTTTGTCAATTTTGTATTTTGCTCAAGTTTTGGCCAAAAGGATGTGGACTTGGGAACCCACGAATAAAACATAATAGACTATAGGCAGTAAACATTAGCCTAAGGCAAAAATTGCGGCTCTAGTGGAGAACAATGGCCCAACGAGGAGAGACTGCGCAGCACATGGGAATAGCGCAGTGATTGGGACGAAGAAGAGGCAATGCAGTCATGAGGTGGGGCACAAGGTAACGTTGGGTAGCTTGGGATAAAAGGAAGTGTTGACTACATTTTGTCAACAACCCCATAGCAGTACACCTCCATTTTTTCAAATGGGACTTATCATGTTCGAGGCTTGTGTCATCCAGATTTCATCGCCGATCGACAGTTTTTATAATGATGTAAACCCATTCTGAATTTTATGATGTAAATGATCTAAGTAAGACCGTCCATGTATGTAACAACCTAGGTAAGCCTAGTATGTTGTTGATGACTTCCATCCTAGGAGGTTTTTTGTCTCACTGATTCACGAAAGTGATCGGCAGAGTTTTTCCCTCCAGCCTCACCCCAAAGCTAGGGTGGATTTTGTCATCAGCATGCTAAGTGAGTCCTAGTGTTTCTATCGAGTCTTTGTAAAAATTGTTTGAACTACTTGGTCTACTAAATCATATTTTGAGTCGCAGAATTGGGTATTTATTTGAGGGTCTATACAAATGGGTTTTCCCCCTTCATGTATGTAAATGTATTATATCATGTAAAAGAGGGTTGGAAAAATAATTAAAATCCCCTCTCAGTCAATTAATTAAATTTTCTGGTCAATTAATTAATAAAATCTTAAACCAGAAATTTAATTAATTTAGGGTCCTAAGTTAGGATTAAATCTTTAAAGGCAAAATTTGTGGGTCCTTGGAAAATGATTTTGAAAGCCCCGGGCCAAGGGAATATTGAGAATTTTAAGAAATTTTGGACCTTTGGGCCTTGGTGGTTAAGTCAAAGTCAAAATTTTGGGGTAATTAACTCAAAAATAATATTTTTGAGTTAATTAAAATTGAATTAAATGATAAATTCGTTTTTTCCCCAAAATTTTAATTTCAACGCTCTGGATTAAAAGATAATTAAATCTTTTGGACGATTGAGATTATTTTGACGAGTATCATCCAAACTAGCCGTTAGAGATCTTGTCTTATAAATTTAGAGGTCTTTGTCATTCTTGAATCATCCGATCTCAGAATCGTGTACTGGTCTTGGAAGCTCTTGTGAATTTTTCTTGATGAATAAAGCATAAAGACTTCGGGGTTACAAATCTTGATGTTCCTTCTCAAATTTATGTGGTGAATTGTCTCTAAACTCTGCTACTTGGTTTCTTGCATTTTATGGTTGATGGCCTACATGGATTAATCTGCATACAAGTATCTTGTGCAGTTTTCTGGGTTTATAAAATAACATTTTGATTTTTCTGAAAAAGTCTCATGTTGTTTTCTTAAATCTCTATCGATCTAAGATCCGGATCTAAGTGTGCAGGGAATTATTTTTCTTAAGATTGAGCGTCTGGGGAAGTCTTCGGTTGGACCAGCCGACTCTCAATAAACATAAATCTGATAAGCTCTTTATTTGTTAAATTCCAGGTCTATCTTACGATATTTGGGTTTTGCAGGGTTTTCTAAGGCTTGTGCCTCTCCCAAAAAGTTTTAAATCTCTGAAAATTGTGCTAAAATGGATTTCAAATTTGACCATGAGGGTTTTAAATTGTAAATTAGTTGTAAATTTGTAATTTTTCTGTAAGGGTTTAATCGTTTTCTAGTGTGTATCTTCAGATCTGGTTGGTTTCTTGCAGATTCAGGGTTCAAATCGAAAAAAAAATTTAAGATCTGAAGCAGATCTAGCCTCCAAAGGCCAGATCTGGCCTCAAATCCCTCCTGTGGACGAATCTGGGCAGTATTTGATTCAAGGAGCATAATAAATCTGAGCGCAAATTAAGGGAAATTCTAAGTTTGCTTGGGCGAAATTTGGTGTTCTGGGTTTACAGGTTGCCGGCTCTTGCCTTTTCCATTATCGATTTCATTTCTCCACATCCCAAATCTTCTCTGCAAAACTATCTCACATTTCCCTCCGTCCAATTCGTTTTCTCTTTCATCGAACCCTCCTTACCCTTTGCTGCTCCCTATACCTCACATTTCTCTGCCTTCGCTTTCTATGTCCTCCTTCTCTCTGCCGTCTCCCATCTACTCGACCAGCCTCCACGCTGTTCCATCCTCTACCTGCCGTCCTCAAACCCGTCGAGCCCTCCTGTCGACTCTCTTGCTGCATCCCCTTGCCATCTGCGTCGATCATCTCTTTCCATTTCGTCCGGCGTCAAACCTGCAAAACAACAAACTGCAACACTGCAACACGAAAAAACACATACACAACGTTGAAATTTCAAAGGCCCGAGTTTTACTTTGTTTTTTTTTGGCTTGGTTCGGATTCATTTGTTTTAGTTTAGAGGTTAGGCTTTTAGATAGTTCGACTTTGATTCACTAATTCTTAGTTTAATATCTTAGCATAGTTCCATAGCGAAATTTTTAGCGTAGGTTTGGTTAGATTGCATTTTTTAATTTCATTTTCATTTAGTTTAGGTTTAATTTTATTTTCTTTTAGATTTTAATTAAAGTTTTGAATTCGATCTTTTGGTTAGGATTTATTTCAATCTTAGTTTAGTTTTGATTTAGTTTTATTTTAGATTTTAGTTTAGCTTAGTTTAAGATTAAAACTTTAAATTCGTTTTAGATTTTTTTTTTTTTTTAGATTTTGATTTAAATAAAAAATATAAAAATTTCAAAAAATGTTTTAATTTTTTGTTCTTAGAGTTTAACTTTTCAATTTAAGTATTGATTTCATGAAAAATAAAACAAAAATAAAAATTATAAAAAATTCTCAAAAATTCTCAAAAAATATCTTTTATAGTCAAATGAGCTTTTAAAGATTTTATCCTAAATGTGACTATACAAAAATTTTGGAATTTGCTGAAGTGAAATTATTTGAAACATCTTAAATTTTGGCATTTTCATTTTATTGCTTCATGGTTGTGGTGCTTTTCAATTAAATATCATTGTGATCAATCATGTTTTAATATGCAGTGGTTAATCATCATTTGCTTGTTCGTAATTTGTATAACGAGATCTTGTTTGACTCCATAAGGCACTGGTCTTAAACGTGAAATCTAATTTAGATCTGTAGAGTCTCGTTCATTTCTATCAAGTATTTGATGTTTTAGCTGTGTCTCCTGGATTTATCATCCTCTTCTGTAATAGGGTCTACCTCCCTTAGCTTGCAAGGAGACAGTTTAAATAGAGAGATTGGGGATAAGAGTGACAACGCCCAATCTGAGCCGTTGTCGCGGTGCCTTGACAAACTGTGCGACAACAGGAAGCATGCAATGCATTTACATCATTCAATCATCCATTTTGAGTTTGTTTTTGATAGAGAGCACGCTTGAGCAGGAAGCTAAGTCTGCAAGTGTTGTTTAGCACAGCAAGTGTCTTCGAGCAGAGATCCTAGTCTCAGCTTCGGTGGACTTCGAGTGCCAGCCCAAGGGAGGTGTCTTGCCTTAGTTGATCATTTCCAACATAAGAGATTTCATCCACAGCGCAGTGGCATCTACAATAGCACAGAGGCTGCACAGTCAATGAGGGGATCACTCTGCGAGCTTCAGGAGTGAGAGGAAATTTTGGAGGAGGATGGGGAGGCTTAGACCATCCTATTAGGGATTTTCCAGGCATTTTGGTGGCCTTCAGCAGCAAAATTTCCAGGAGGGCCAAATTGCCTAGCAGATCAGTGAGCCAAGCCCAAGAAGGCCAATTTCTGGGGTCGAGCATTTGACAAACCCTTCGCAGGTTATTCTGGGTTTCCTGAGAAGAGTCCGTGGTTAAAATCCCGGAATTTTCTGAGCAATATTGCATGCCCATGTTGGGATTTTGTGTATTTCGGGTAGCATCAATTATGCTCTAGCTCCCAAATTTTGTGGAAGGACTAGAGTACACTTGATCTACAAGACCCAGAAATGGATTTGGGAAATTTCATCTAGTTTAGGAGATATTAAATTAATTAATTATTTTAATGTATTTCCTAAGTCTAAACTTAGGGAGCTTAAATAATTAAAGTGAACTTAATTAAACATGTGATGAAATTGTCTTAAGTCACACGAATCAAGCTTTCTTTTAATCTTAGCCACTGATTCAAGATATGATCATGGCAGTTGGTTTCCCAACGAGAAAAGTATAAAGGAAAGGCTTGGGATCATTTGTTAAGACACACAAAGGCAGAGCACTGAAGCTAAACTGAGATTCTAGGGCGGGTTTGCTAAGAATTCTTGTTGTCGCACAGATTGTCCAGGCACCGCAACAACGGCTCAAATTGGGGGCTGTCACTCTTATCCCCAATCTCTCTATTTAAGCTTTCTCCTTGCAAGCTAAGGGAGGTAGACCCTATTATAAATGAGGATAACAAATCCAAGAGACACAGCTAAAACATCAAATACTTGATAGAATGAATGAGATTCCACAGATCTAAATTAGATTTCACGTTTAAGACCAGTGCCTTATGGAGTCAAACAAAATCCCGTTATGCAATTATAAATAAGTAAGTGACGATTAACTGCTGCTTATTAAAACACGATTGATCACAATGATATTCAACTGAAAACGCCACAACCATGAATAACTTGAACTCACAATAATATGAGAATGCCAGATACTTGAAAGATTTCCGAAAACAAAAACATTCCAATTATAACCCAGTTCGAAAATCAAAATGTTCCACGGTCAAGCTTTAGAATAAAATCTTAGGCTTATATGACCATAGGAAAAAAAAATTTAGAATTTTTTATATTTTTGTATTTTCTAAATTTTTTTTTATAATTTTGAAATTTTTATATTACTTTTTAAATTTAAAACAAATTAAAAAAAAATCTAAATCTAAATAAAAGTTTTAATCTAAAATCTAAATTAAAACTCTAATTTAAGAAAAGTTAGAAACTAAATCTAAAAAAATAAACCAAATGAAACTAAATTAAAATTTAAAATCTAACGCTAACTTAAGCTAAGTTAAAATCTAAAATAAAAATAATAAAAATAATCTAAAACTATGCTAAAGTTAAAAACTAAAGTAAAACGAAAAAAAAGATAAAAAATCAAACCTACGAAAATCAAATAAACCACCTGTGCAGCACAGCCGTACGACGTACGGACGGATGAAATCAAATAATTCGATGCGGATGCAGAAATTGGCGATTCAGAAAGCAAATTAGGGTAAATCGATCATGTACGAACGGCACCGGGATTTAATTTGATGGCTTCTGCGTTCAATTTGATGAAGGATAGCCGTACAAAATCGTCCGGCCGTACGGATGGCAGCAAATGAGCAGATAAAAATTTATGAAATCGTACGGACGCAGAGGCAAGAAAATCGATAAGCTGAAGAATGCAGGGGTTGATCGTTTTATAACTCTTCTGCTTTCAATTTTGGATTTATGTAGGCTCAGCTCAAAAAAATTCCTACGGATCGTACAGATGGTTGGATAAATTGGCTAGCAAAATAACGATGCAGGCTGATGCGAGTGCAGGATGGCAGGGGAATGTGAGACAGCTTTGCAGAAATGAAATCGATAATGGAAAAGGCAAGAGTCGGCAACGTGCAAACCCAGAACACTAAAAATTTTCCTTGAAATTTGATCTGATATATTTCTTTATTCAAATGATACTCAGATCTTATGCTCTTTAAATCAAAACAATATCCAAATTTGCCCATGGTAGTAATTTGAGGCCAGATCTCGCCTTTGGAGGCTAGATCTGCCTCAGATCTAAAAAAATTTCGATTTGAATCCTGAATCTACAAGAGACCAGCCAGATCTGAAGATACACACCAAGAAACGATTAAACCCTTACAGTCCTAAAAGAAAATTTACAAATTTACAACTAGTTTACAAATTTAAAACCCTCATGGTCAGATCTGAATCTATTTTAGCACAGTTTAGAAATTAATTTTTTTTTATGAGAGGCACAAGCCTTTGAAACCCTGCAAAATCACAAATATCATAAGATAGACCTGGAATTTAACAAATAAAGAGCTTATCAGATTTATGTTTATTGAGAGTCGGCTGGTCCAACCGAAGACTTCGCCAGACCGCCCAATCTTAAAAAAAAAAATTTCCCTACACACTTAGATCTGAATCTTAGATCGATAGAGATTTAAGAAAACAACATGAGACCTTTGCAAAAAATCAGAATGTTATTTTATAAACCCAAAAAACTACACAAGATACCTGTATGCAGATTAATCCATGAAGGTCATCAACCATAAAATACAAGAAACAAAGTAGCAGAGTTTAGACACAATTCACCACATAGATCTGAGAAGGAACATCCAGATTTGTAACCCCAAAGTCTTTATGCTTTATTCCTCAAAAATTTACAAGAGCTTCTAAAGAACAAGTGCACGATCCTGAGATCAGATGAGTCAAGAATGACAAAGACCTCTGAACTTATAGGACAAGATCTCTAATGGCTAGTTTGGATGATCCTCGTCAAAATAATCTCAACCGTCCAAAAGATTTAATTATCTTTTAATCCGGAGCATTGAAATTAAAATTTTGGGGAAAAAACGAATTTATCATTTAATTCAATTTTAATTAACTCAAAAATATTATTTTTTGAGTTAATTACCCCAAAATTTTGACCTTGACTTAACCACCAAGGCCCAAGGGTCCAATATTTCTTAAAATTCGCAATATTCCCTTGGCCTGGGGCTTTCAAAATCATTTTCCAAGGACCCACAAATTTTTCCTTTAAAGATTTAATCCTAATTTAGGACCCTAAATTAATTAAATTTATGGTTTAAGATTTTATTAATTAATTGACCAGAAAATTTAATTAATTGACTAAGAGGGGATTATAATTATTTTTCCAACCCTCTTTTACATGAGATAATACATTTACATACATGAAGGGGGAATACCCATTCGTATAGACCCTCAAATAAATACCCAATTCTGCGACTCAAAACATGATCTATTAAACCAAGTAGTTGAAACTACTTTTACAAGGACTCGATAAAAAACACTAGGACTCACTTAGCATGCTGATGACAAAATCCACCATAGCTTTGGGGTGAGGCTGGAGGGAAAAACTCTGCTGATCACTTTCGTGAATCAGTGAGACAAAAAACCTCCTAGGATAGAGATCATCAACAACATGTTAGGCTTACCTAGGTTGTTACATACATTGACGGTCTTACTTAGATCATTTACATTATTACATGCAGAATGGGTTTACATCATTTGTAAAACTGTCGATTGTTGACTGATGATGGAATCTGAATGGCGCAACCACATCGAACATGACGAATCCCATTTGAAAAAATGGGGGTGTACTGCTATGGGGTAGTTGACAAAGTGCGGTCAACAATTCTCAAAAGTGTTTCAGCTGCAGAGAGGGGAATTTAGGCCAAGGGGATGATCTGATCCCAGGGTCTAGAATCAGCAAGACACAGAGATCAGCTCATAGAGACAGCGCAAAGAAGCAGGAGAGCAGTAGCAGGAAGGGCAGCAACTGTGCTATGTAGGTGTTGCACAGTCCCTCCCAGAACAACGTGATTTAGCTGGAAACCCTCAAGGGTTACGCAGAGACCCTAAGGGGCAGCGTAAGGATTGCATCACCCAGTATGGGGTAACGCAACCCTTTCCAGGCCAGGGCTGAGGGACACAGGGGCTTCAGAGACTGACGCATAGGCTTCAGGGACAACACTGGGGTTTCTAGGGCCTAATTTTGGCTGAGTCTTGTAAATCCCGTTTAAGGGTGTGGATCAATCATTATTTTGGCTTCAGAACAACTAGTGAGTTGTAGATCTATTATATCTCTGTCGGGTTTTCCAAATCTGGAACCCAGATTTGTTGTATTCAGAAAATTATTAATAATAATACCCTCCAACGACGAGCAGACCGGTTTTCCCGCATTGGGTTTTTCCGAGGACTATTTGTCCAGAAAATCACTGTGTCACTTTGTCTATGTGTGCATGTACTTTTTCTAGATCTGGAATGGTGAAAGTCTGTTATGTGTTTTTCTTCGATATTAATCTGAATTTATTCATTTAGTAACTTAATTAAGTAGGAGGAGCGTAACCAGATTTAACAATAAGATTTCTGCATAAGTATAAGATTCAGAAATTTTCACATGGTATCAGAGCAATTGCAGATCTAGGAGGGTCACCAGTAGGAGACCGAAGGTTCTAGCAGCAGAAAGCAGTAGGAAAAGCAGCAGAAAGGCAGATCTGAAGGGTCAACGCAGTTTTCAGAGGCATAATCACGCAGAGGGCAGGGTGGGGTAGTCTAACGTTGTCTCCTAGCAAGCTCACACATTTACTGCGTAGAGGCAGCTCAGAAACAGCGCTTGATTGGTCTAAAGCCAGCCAGTGTGACGCAGATCCTAATCTGTCAAATCCAGAAAAGACTGAAGTTTAGCTGCAAAAATTCAGAAGGTGTTGGTGGGGTTAAATTTCTAAAGTTTTCAGATTTTTAGCCTAAGCACAAGTGACAAAGAGCGAGAGGATATCAACTACTAAGAGTGTTTTTAGCAAAATAAACTTGCAGATTGATCAGAGGATCAAAGAGAGTTGAACCATTGTTGATTTGGCAGATTTCCAAGAAGGGAAATCAGTTGTCAGAGGGAGCAGATGGCTCCTCATGGACTGCGTGATCAAGACAGGTTGGAGGGCCTCTCCAACTTCTCAATTTGGAAGGCTAGGATCCTGATAGTCCTTGAGGCATATAATCTAAGAGACCATACAGAGCAAAATCTAGCCACACCGACCGATGCAGATCTCCTACGGAAGCATAAGGAAGCTGCTGGGCATGGCAAGCGGCTGATCATGGACGGAATTAAGGATAATATTATACCACACATAGCTGAGAAGAAGACAGCTAATGAGATGTGGAAGGCCTTAACTTCCCTATATGAGGGAAAGTCTGTCCAAAGGAAGATGTTGTTGGAGACTCAGATGAGGTTATTCATGATGACCAAGGGAGAAGACATGGAGCATTTCCTCTTCAGATTGCAGTCGATCAAAGATCAGTTGACTATAACAGATGCTAAGCTGGAAGACGATGTGATGGTCAGGATTGCTCTCAATGCAGTCACAGATGAGTGGGAAACCTTTGTCCAAAGTATCTTGGGCAGAGTGGACTGTAATATCCCGTTTCGGGGATATCTCTAAAACACGACAAACTCCAACCAGAGATAGACTGGGAGGGCATTTACCGGATATATCGCCTCAGAAAAGAGGACGAAATCCGGAGGCTACCTGGCCCTTTCCAGACTCTGTCTAAGAGTGAAAGATAACACATCAAGTGGTATAGAACTAGAATGCTCAAGAATATATAAAAATAACAGTGCAGCAGACATATAATAGCATAGAAAGGAAATACGGCAAATACGACAACTCATCCAGAAACATCGATAGGAAATGCTAAGCCATTTTATTAATCTGAGAAATATAATGAAGTACAATAGGTGATCAGAGTGATGGCACCTAATATTGCTCAAGGCAAGTGAAGAAACACTCTCAGAAAATACAGGAAATGGCTGCTCTATGGACTGCGTTCCAACTGCTGGAAAAATGCCGTGTAGTTGCTACTGCTGGAATGAACTGAAGACTAGGGGCTGATCCCCTTGCCGGAATGAGCTGAAAATCTGCAAACCTCCTCTACTCACCAATCCGGACAAAACCCAGAAACCATATCAAAAATAGCCGACCCCCGAAAATCACCCGAAAAAACCTCCTCAGGGAATTACGCTGGCCACCAAGGCTCTGCGCAGAGGCTAAATGAGATCAGCCGAAACACTGCCTCAAACTCCACCAAAATCCTCTTGTGGGCAAAGGCTGATCCTCTGCTCAAAATCTCGGCTAAATCTCTTGCAGAAATCCTGATCCGGAGCACCTCCAAAATGCACTGCGTCCTCTCTCCCAGTGACTGCGTAGTCTCTATGAAAGCCCAGCTCCGCAGCAAACCCAAACAACAAAACCTCTCACAAAATACTGAAGGAATAACCATGGCCGAGCAGGCACTCGAAGTCCGCCGGGGCTAAGGGCAAGATCTTCGACCGGAGACACTCAATGCACTAAACAGTGCTGCAGACAGGTTAAACAGCCAGCGTGCTCAAGAAGACAAAACGTCTAACTCAATATCATCAACAACAGAATGAATCAAATGAGAAGGCTCCTCCTTTTATAACGTTGGCCTTCCTCCAATCCCAAGGCCATCTCCTCAACGTAGCCTCCACCTCTTGCCACGTGTCCAACCTCTCCTGCGCAGAAGCTTCTAGAGCTAACGTGAGCCCCCTCTCTACGTGGTGCTTGGCCCCCCTTGGCTCCCCCTTAAGTTACAACGTCATGCTACTAGGAGGATGTTTTATTTCACTTAAGTGAGTTAGACCCTCTCTACTCACTTTCTATTTATTTATAAACTATAGACGGAAAAACTATACAAAATCGAATATTCCAATTAGTTGTCGCTAATTAGGAATATTACAGTCTCCCCCGGCAAAATGTTGCTTGTCCTCAAGCAACTGAAGTGATGGATGCTGCAAAATATTCTCACTCTCCCAAGTGGCATCCTCATCCGGCAAATTCTTCCACCTCACCAAGAATTCCCGGACTGTCCTGCTCCGTAGCTACCTCTCCCTAGCATCAATAATGGCCTCTGGCTGCAACACCAAATGCCCCTCATCATCCGTGGTTGGTAGCTCCTCTGTCACTGTCACCTGCTGCCCCAGCGCCTTCTTCAAGCATGATACATGAAAAATGTTGTGGATCTTGCTCCCTTGGGGCAGCTCCAACTCATACACAACCTGCCCAATCCTGCGTATCACCCTGTACGGCCCGTAAAAACGAGGCTTGAGCTTCTCAGCTCCCTTCTGCTTCAGCGATGACTGTCGGTATGGCTATAATCGTAGGTAGACCAAGTCCCCTACCTCAAACTGTCTCTCCACCCGACCCCTGTCGGCATACAGCTTCTGCTGGTTCTGTGTTATAGCCATATTGTCCTTGAGAGCTCGGAGAATGTCCTGACTCTCTTGGATCCAAATCTTGGCTCTAAGAGCCTTGCTAGCACCGAACATCACATCAGCAAAAGATAAGGAATGATACCCATACAAAGCATAAAACAGTGACATACCAATGGACATGTGATGTGTCGTGTTGTAGCAGTACTCCCCCAAATGTAACCATCTCAACCATGCTCGCTGCTGCCCACTGACATTGTTACGCAAGTAGCCCCCTAGCCACTTGTTAACTATCTCCATCTGTCCATCCGTCTGTGGGTGATAACTGGTACTCGGTGTCAACTCCGTCCCCACCAGCCGGAAAAGCTCCTGCCAAAATTCGCCCATAAAGCGGCTGTCCCTATCACTGATGATGGTCTTAGGAAGACCATGCAGCCTGAAAACCTCTCTGAAGAACAACTCAGCCACCTGTGCTGCTGTGTAATGCGCGGATATGGCGAAAAAGTGCGCAAACTTTGTCAGCCGATCAACGACAACAAAGATACAATCCTTGCCCTGCACCATGGGCAACCCTGTGATGAAGTCCATCGATATGCTCTCCCATTTCCCCTCCGGAATAGGAAGAGGTTGCAACAATCCTGCGAGATGGTTCATCTCCCCCTTGTTCCTCTGACAAACATCGCACTCCCTGATGTGCTGGAGTACGTCCTCCTTGAGGCCCTTCCATGAGAACGTCTCTCTAATGGCCCTGTAGGTTTTGATAAATCTTTGATGGCCTGCCAATGGGGAATCATGTGACGCCTGGAGTATCTTCTTCTTGAGCTGAGACCCCTCAGTCAAGAAGATCCTGTCCTTGTAATAGATGATCTCATCAACCACCCTGTACCTATCATCCGCTACTTGTCCATCCAACACCTCACATGCAAATTTGTCCTTGGAGTACTCCACTAAAAGTCGAGCCCTCCAATCTGTATCCAAGCTCATAAGAGATAACGTGGCTGGTCTACGTGAAAGGGCATCTGCTACCACGTTATTCTTACCCTTGACATACTCAATGTCAAAGTCATATGCTTGGATCTTGCTGATCCACTTCTGCTGCCTCTCCTGTCGCTGCTTCTGCTCCAAAAAGAACCTGAGGCTGTTGTGATCAGTCCTCACCCTGAACTTGTTCCCTACCAAATACTGCCGGAATTTGGCCATGGCATGCATGATGGCCAACATCTCCTTGTCGTATATAGAATACAACCTCTCGTGCGGAAGGAGCTTCCGGCTCTCAAAGGCTATAGGGTGTCCCCCCTGCATCAATACTGCGTTGATCCCCTCTCCCAACGCATCACACTCCAAGACAAATGGCTGCGTAAAATCCGGCAATGCAAGCACTGGGCAGCTACTCATCACCTCCTTGAGCCTATCAAAGGCTCGCTGCGCTATATCTGACCAACTAAATGCCCCCTTCTTCGTCAAATATGTAAGGGGTGCAGGAAGCTATGAGAACCCTCTGACGAACTTCCTGTAATAGGTATATATCCCAATGAACCCTCGAAGTTCCGTCACGTTCCTTGGCTTCGGCCAATCTCTGATGGCTCTAATCTTCTCCTCATGGACCCTCACTCCGTCCACTCCAATAATGTGTCCCAAATACAACATCTCCGTCATCCCAAACTCACACTTGGAGAGCTTAGCATAGAACTGTTGCTCTTCCAAGATGCGTAGCACTGCCTCTATATGCTGGAGATGCTCCTCCCAAGTCCTACTATATATGAGTATGTCATCAAAGAAGACCAATACAAACTTCCTCAAATGACTGCGGAAGATATGGTTCATGCAAGACTGAAAGGTGGTTGGTGCATTGGTCAGCCCAAAAGGCATAACCAAAAACTCAAAGTGCCCATAATGACACCTGAAGGCGGTCTTGGGAATGTCCTGTTCCCTCACGCGAATCTGATGGTACCCTGATCTCAAATCAATCTTCGAGAAGAATTTGGCCCCTCTCAACTCATCCATCAACTCATCGATCCTGGGTATAGGATACCTGTTCTTCAGGGTCTTCTTGTTCACGACCCTGTAATCAATGCACATCCTCAAGGTGCCGTCCTTCTTCTTCACCAACACTACGGAAGAAGCAAATGGACTCGTGCTCGGTCTGATGTGCCCAAGAGCCAACAACTCCGGGATGGCCCGCTCAATCTCATCCCGATAGGCTTTGGGATGCCTATAGGGGGTAGTGATCACTGCCTGAATACCCTGCTCAAGCTCAATGGTGTGCTCAAATCCTCAGTTCGGTGGCCGACCTGGTGGTATATCCCCAAACACTGCATCATACCTGTCAAGGATGGCCTGTATATCAGGATGAATTGCTCAACCGATGGTCTTTGCCTCTGATGCCCGCAACTCAACCGCCCACTCTCTGTCTCCCTTCCGGAAATCTGCCTCCATCCGGTGTGCCGAAACTGTCTGAGGTGGGTAAGTGTGCATCCCGCGGATCTTCTCATGCTTCCCGGTCTTCTTGTCATCCCACTCCATCTCTAAGGCCTCCCAATCCGTGGTGACCTTCCCTAGAGTAATCAACCACTGAACACCCAATACCACATTGGTATCTCGTATGTTGACCACGAAAAAGTGATCGGTCACAGTGTAGGTACCCATCGTCACTGCCAACTCTGGAACATACCGGGCACACTGCATCATCTGGGCTCCTGGGACCAAGACTGAAAATCTGTCAAAGCTCTCAATCGGTATACCCCTCCTCTTGACCATCTGTGCATCAATGAAGTTGTGGGTCGCCCCACTGTCAACCAAGACTGATACTCGTTGGCCACGTACTGTCCCTCGTACGCGCAACGTCAAATACTTAGGAACTCCTCGCAAGGCTGCAAGGGTCCCTCCTGTGGGTGCAAATGCTGCACCTCCTGTCCCTAGAGGTGGAGGTGGCAACTGATCTTGGGCCGTCTAACTATCTCCTGGCTCCTCATCATCCTCCTCATCCTCTTCCCCGCTATTATCGGAGAAGACCTCAATGAAGTGTGCTTTGCCAGCAGCACACCTATGCCCTGGTGCCCACGGCTCCTGACAAGTGAAGCATAGCTTCTTCTTCCTCAACTCCCTCCTGGCATCATCATCTATCTGAGCCCGTCCGGGATTCCCCTTTGGAGGGGGAACCCTCACATCCTTCCCCTTGGGCTGGAAACCCTGTCTCTGGGGGTAAGGTGTCCACATCCTGGGCAATGCATCCTGTAAGTCCCTGGTCCTACTGATAGCATCCTGGAGAGTAGCTAGTCTAGTAGATCTGACTAGACCTCGAAGTGGCTCTGCCAATCCCTCCACGAACATATAGATCATCCGTGTCGCGGATAGATCTGGCACCATCACCGAAACCCTCAAGAAATCTGCAATGTAAGTCTCTGGGCTCCCAGTCTGCTTGAGCCTCGTCAGCTCAACAAAGTGCTGTTCCGGATCCCTCCGGTCAAAACGCTCCATCAACCTCTTGGTAAACTCGGCATATGTCGTCACTGTAGAATGCCCGAGTGTCAACATCCCATGGAACCACCAGTCCTGGGCCTCACCATCCAAATGCAATGTCGCCACCTTGATGGCCTCCGTCTCCGACATCTGGTTAAGCTGGAAATAGATGTCCAGCTTCTCCACCCAAGACTTTGCCGAACTGTTTGATGAGCCATCAAACGTAGGCAAATGGAATTTGCTAGATGTACGGTGGGAATCTCCATCATGGTAATGTCGGTGCCCTCTATGATGGTCGCAGGGTCTACTGTCCCGCTGGAGCTGAACAAAATCTCAGAATGAGAGAGCATCCCTGAACTCCTGCCCATAGGCCTGATACTCTGCAAAATACTCGCCCATGTGTCCGAGCTCTGCCTCCTGCTAGGCTCCTGCTCCTGTGTCTGCTCCCAAGAAAGTGGGCATAATAGAGCGGGTAGGTGCATGTGAAGCCATCGGCTGAGGAATATCACGCTGAGCAGCACCATGCTCCGGCAAATGATGGGATGTACCTGATCCCTCTCCTACCTGGAAAACCCGTGGGGTCTCACGCTGTCTAGCCTCCACAGTGGTGAATCTATGACCCATCACCTCAATCTGTCTAGCTAAATCCTGCACCAATTTGAGGAGTGCCTCCCCAAACTGTTTGGCCTCTGTGTCATCTGCCATCGGCCCTGTCTGCTCTGAATCTAATACAGGCTCCTTCTGCTCTGCGTCTGTCACAGGCTCTCTCTCCTTCTCTGTGTCCACCACCCGAACACAATCTCCCTCTCCGTAGATGTTCTCCAACCTACGCTCACGGTCTCTGTACTTCCTGCCTCTATAACAAATATATGGTCTCTTCCCCGGTGTCATAGACCACAAGTTGAGCCAGAACTATGCTCTGATACCACTGTAATATCCCGTTTCGGGGATATCTCTAAAACACGGAAAACTCCAACCAAAGATAGACTGGGAGGGCATTTACCGGATATATCGCCTCAGAAAAGAGGACGAAATCCGGAGGCTACCTGGCCCTTTCCAGACTCTGTCTAAGAGTGAAAGATAACACACCAAGTGGTATAGAACTAGAATGCTCAAGAATATATAAAAATAACAGTGCAGCAAACATATAATAGCATAGAAAGGAAATACGGAAAAATACGGCAACTCATCCAGAAACATAGAGAGGAAATGCTAAGCCATTTTATTAATCTGAGAAATATAACGAAGTACAATAGGTGATCAGAGTGATGGCACCTAATCTTGCTCAAGGCAATTGAAGAAACACTCTCAGAAAATATAGGAAATGGCTGCTCTATGGACTACGTTCCAACTGCTGGAAAAATGCCATGTAGCTGCTACTGCTGGAATGAACTGAAGACTAGGGGCTGATCCCCCTGCCGGAATGAGCTGAAAATCTGCAAACCTCCTCTACTCACCAATCTGGACAAAACCCAGAAACCATATCAAAAATAGCCGACCCCCGAAAATCACCCGAAAATACCTCCTTAGGGAATTACGCTGGCCACCAAGGCTCTGCGCAGAGGCTAAATGAGATCAGCCGAAACACTGCCTCAAACTCCACCAAAATCCTCCTGTGGGCAAAGGCTGATCCTCTGCTCAAAATCTCGGCTAAATCTCCTGCAGAAATCCGATCCAGAGCACCTCCAAAATGGACTGCGTCCTCTCTCCCAGTGACTGCGCAGTCTCTATGAAAGTCCAGCTCCACAGCAAACCCAAACAACAAAACCTCTCACAAAATACTGAAGGAATAACCTTGCCCGAGTAGGCACTCGAAGTCCCCCGGGGCTAAGGGCGAGATCTCCGACCGGAGACACTCAATGCACTAAACAGTGCTGCAGATAGGCTAAATAGCCAGCGTGCTCAAGAAGACAAAACGTCTAGCTCAATATCATCAACAACAGAATGAATCAAATGAGAAGGCTCCTCCTTCTTTTATAACGTTGGCCTTCCTCCAATCCCAAGGTCATCTCTTCAACGTAGCCTCCATCTCTTGCCACGTGTCCCATCTCTCCTGCACAGAAGCTTCTAGAGCTAACGTAGGCCCCCTCTCTACGTGGTGCTTGGCCTGCTTGGCTCCCCCTTAAGTCACAACGTTGTGCTACTAGGAGGATAACACTCGCCAAGTGAATTGCGTTCTCTCTACTCACTTTACACATTTATTTATAAACTATAGACGGAAAAACTATAAAAACGGAATATTCCAGTGTTTGTCACTAGTGAATATTACATGGACCTCCCAGTATGAACTGACTTGTGGAGATGCCATAGCGAAAAACTCCATGATTCACCTTGATGCAACTCTAGATTGAGCAAAGTGAAGAAGGAAGATGAAGAAGATGCAGTGTTGGCATCAAAGAGGCAGCAGGGAAAGAAGAAGAAGGATCTGTCTAAAATCAAGTGCTTCCAGTGTGGTGAAATGGGGCATTTTTCTAGCAATTGTCTTGAGAAGAAAAGGGACAAGGAAGCTTCTTCTTCCAAGGGTACCGTGGCAAATGATGGGTCAGAAGATGATGCAGCCATGAGCCCTGATGAACCACGGAGGTGGGATGACATGGATCTGTAGAGCATCTACAAACAGTGGGGCGGGATCCTTGAGAATCTCATCTCTTGGATCGCATGCGAGCTACGACAGCCTTAAGATAGTAGCGGGACAAGTGGAGCAGTGGGTGCGTAGATCACAGTTGAAGCAGAGGCAGATCTGAAGGCTGGAAGGAGCAGCGCAGTACAGATGCAACAACAACGTAGAGGCAGCAGTAGCGTAGGAGCTGATGTGACTTCAGCGACGCAGAGCATAGTTGCTTATGCAGAGCAGAGCTGCAGCAGCGTAGAAGGCTTCAGGAGGACAATGCAGTGCAGCAGCAGATGAGATATTTCAGCACAAGGGGTTGATGTGACTTCACTAGTGTAGAGGGAGTCTGCTTACACAGTGCATAGTTGTTGTTGTGCATCATCCTTCAGATGCCAGCACAGATCAGTAGCCTATGGAGCTTCAATGATGAGGATGTAGCCCAACTGACTTGTCTGTCAAAGATTGGGCAAGAGATTCAATTGTTTCTCTCAACAACTGAAGTTGCAGTGCAGTAGATTAGCAGTGGTAGTGTTATGGGCAGCACAGATGTAGCAAATTGAGAGGGAGTTGCAATACAGATGTTGCAATGGAAATGGTAGATTCATGGGAAGCAGTACAAAATGGTAGCAGTTGAGTGGCAGCAGGCCAAGCATTAGTAGCACAGAACCAATGCCCAAAATCTTGTAATGCATAATGTGATGTATTTCTAGAGCACACTCCTGATGCTAAGAGGGAGTGTTGAGATTTTGTGTATTTGGGGTAGCATCAATTATGCTCTAGCTCCAAAATTTCGTGGAGGGACTAGAGTACACTTGATCTACAAGACCCAGAAATGGATTTGGGAAATTTCATCTGGTTTAGGAGATATTAAATTAACTAATTATTATAATATATTTCCTGTCTAAACTTAGGGAACTTAAATAATTAAAGTGAATTTAATTAAACATGTGATGAAATTGTCTTAAGTCACACGGATCAAGCTTTCTTTTAATCTTAGCCATTGATTCAAGATCTGATCATGGTCATTGGTTTCCTAACGAGAAAAGTATAAAGGAAAGGCTTGGGGTCATTTGTAAAGACACACAGAGGCAGAGCACTGAAGCTAAGCCGAGATTTTATGGTGGGTTTGCTAAGATTTCTCAAAAGTGTTTCAGCTGCAGAGAGGGGAATTTAGGCCAAGGGGTTGATCTAATCCCAAGGTCTAGAATTAGCAAGAGGTAGATATCAGCTCAGAGAGACAGCGTAGAGAAGCAGGAGAGCAACAGCAGGAAGGGCAGCAACTGTGCTAGACAGGTGCTGTGTAGTCCCTCCCAAGACAGCGTAATTTAGCTAGAAGCTCTCAGGGGTTACGCAAAGACCCTAAGGGGTAGCGTAAGAACTGCGTCACCCAGTCTCGGGTAACGCAGCCCTTTCCAGGCCAGCGCTGAGGGACACAGGGGCTTCAGAGGCTGACGCAAAGGCTTCAGGGGCAGCACTGGGGTTTCTAGGGCCTAATTTTGGCCGAGTCTTGTAAATCCGATTTGAGGGTGTGGAACAGTCATTATTTTGGCTTCAGAGCAGCCAATGAGTTGTAGATCTATTATATCTCTGTCGGGTTTTCCAGATCTGGAACCCAGATTTCCTGTATTCAGAAAATTATTAATAATAAAACCCTCCAGCAGCCAGCAGACCGGTTTTCCCGCATTGGGTTTTTCTGGGGACTATTTGTCCAAAAAATCACTGTGTCACTTTGTCTATGTGTGCATGTACTTTTTCTAAATCTGTATTGGTCAAAGTCTGTTATGTTTTTTGCTTCGATATTAATCTGAATTTATTCAATTAGTAACTTAATTAAGTGGGAGGAGCATTGCCAGATTTAACAGTAAGATTTATGCATAAGTATAAGATTCAAAAATTTTCACAGCCCAAACAGTGGATCTTCTGGAGCAGCAACAACATTTCTGGCCAGGGATAGTGTAGAGCTACACCCACGTAGTGTACTTTCTGATGGTGATTTCCAGCTTGTCTCAGAGGCTATTTTCAGCTTGACTTGAGCAAGCCCAGGTGCCTTCATTCCAACACCTCCTTGTATACATTTTCCTCAAATTAATAAAATGGCTCAACTCAATTTCATGGCTCAATTTGTGTTCCGATGGTGTAATTTCAATTGTTGTTTTTAATGTCTTTTGAGTGCCTGTTATTACTGTAATTTATGATTAGGAATATTACAGTGGTATCAGAGCTCATAGACTTGGCTCAACCTCTAGAGAGTAGCGCAATATATGACACTGGAAGACAAGTAGAACGTTACTTATCGGAGACAGAGATATAGGAGCAGAGAAAGGGAACTCGAAATCACTCCAGACCCTGTGAATAGTGAACCGGAGGCTGAAGAGAGAAGCATGGGGGACGCAGAAGAGAGGAGCAAGGAGGAGGATTTTGCTCACCTCTTGCTAAAGGCAGTGTAGGATCTCTCCAAGAACATTGAGGAGATGTGACACTGGAGCAATAATGGTAGAAAAGGGAAGTGTAATATTCCTAATTAGCAACAGTTAATTGGAATATTCAATTTTGTATAGTTTTGTCGTCTAAAGTTTGTATATAAATAAAAAGTGAGTAGAGAGGGTCTAACTCACTTAAGTGAAATAAAACATCCTCCTAGTAGCACAACGTTATGACTTAAGGGGAGCCAAGGGGGGCCAAACACCACGTAGAGGAGGGGACCCACGTACACTCTAGAAGCTTCTGCGCAGATGAGGATGAGCATGTGGAGGAGAGAGAGGCTACGTTGGGGTTTTGGAGGGAAACCAACGTTATAAAAGATGAAGAAGCCTCCTCATTTGATTCATTCTGGAGTTGATGATTTTGAGCAAGACGTTTGTCTTCTTGAGCACGCTGGCTGTTTAGCCTGTCTGCAGCACTGTTTAGTGCATTGAGTGTCTCCGATCGGAGATCTCGCCCTTAGCCCTGGGGGACTTCGAGTGCCTACTCGGGTAAGTTTAGTTCTTCAGTATTTTGTGAGTAGTTTTTTTGTTTGGGTTTGTTGCGGAGCTGGAGCTTATAGAGACTACGCAGTCACTGGGAGAGAGGACGCAGTCCCTTTTGGAGGTGCTCTGGATTGGGGTTTCTGCAGGAGATTCAGCCGAGATTTTGAGCAGAGGGCCAGCCTTTTCCCACAGGAGGATTTTGGCGGAGTTTGAGGCAATGTTTCAGCTATTTCCATTTAGCCTCTTCGCAGAGCCTTGGAGGCCAGCGTAATTCCCTGAGGAGGCATTTTCTGGTGATTTTCGGGGGTTGGCCATTTTTGATATGGTTTCTGGGTTTTGTCCAGGTTGGTGAGTAGAGGAGGTTTGCAAATTTTCAGCTCATTCTAGCAAGGGGATCAGCCCCTAGTCTTTAGTCCATTCCAGCAGTAACAGCTACACGGCAGTTTTCCAGCAGCTGGGACGCAGTTCATAGAGCAGCCATTTCCTGTATTTTCTGAGAGTGTTTCGTCACTTTCCATGAGCAAGATTAGGTGCCATCATTCTGATCATCTATTGTACTTCATTATATTTCTCAGATTAATAAAATGGCTCAACATTTCCTCTCTATGTTTTCTGGATGAGTTGCCGTAATTTCTTTCTCTGTTATTATATGTCTGCTACACTGTTATTTATTTATATTTCTGAGCATTCTAGTCTATACCACTTGGTGTGTTTATCTTTCACTCTTAGACAGAGTCTGGAAAGGGCCAGGTAGCCTCCAAATCTCGTCCTCTCTCAGAGGCAGAATATCCGGTAAATGCCCTCCCAGTCCATCTCTGGTTGGAGTTTGCTGTGTTTTAGAGATATCCCCGAAACGGGATATTACAGTGGTATCAGAGCATAGTTCTGGCTCAGCCTGTGGTCTATGACACCGGGGAGGAGACCATATATTTGTTATAGAGGCAGGAAGTACAGAGATCGTGAGCGTAGGTTGGAGAACACCTACAGAGAGGGAGACTGTGTTCGGGTGGTGGACACAGAGCAGGAGAGAGAGCCTGTGACAGACGCAGAGCAGGAGGAGCCTGTATTAGATTCAGAGAAGAGAGGACCGATGGCAGATGACACAGAGGCCAAACAGTTTGGGGAGGCACTCCTCAAATCGGTGTAGGATCTAGCTAGACAGATTGAGGTGATGGGTCAGAGATTCACTGCTGTAGAGGCTAGACAGCGTGAGACCCCACGAGTTTTCCAAGTAGGAGAGGGATCAAGTACATCCCATCATTTTCCGGAGCATGGTGCTGCTCAGCGTGATACTCCTCAGCCGATGGCTTCACGTGCACCTACCCACTCTACCATGCCCACTTTCTTGGGAGCAGAGACAAGGGCAGGAGCCCAGCAGGAGGCAGAGCCCGGACACATGGGCGAGTATTTTGCAGAGTATTAGGCCTATGGGCAGGAGTTCAGGGATGCTCTCTCATTCCGAGATTTTGTTTAGCTCCAGCGGGACAGTAGACCCCGCGACCATCATAGAGGGCACCAACATTACCATGATGGAGATTCCCACCGTACATCTAGCAGATTCCATTTGCCTACGTTTGATGGCTCATCAAACAGTTCGGCAAAGTCTTGGGTGGAGAAGATGGACATCTATTTCCAGCTTAACCAGATGTCGGAGATAAAGGCCATCAAGGTGGCGACATTACATTTGGATGGTGAGGCCCAGGACTGGTGGTTCCATGGGATGGTTACACTCGGACACTCTACAGTGACGACATATGCTGAGTTCACCAGGAGGTTGATGGAGCGTTTTGACCTAAGGGATCTGGAATAGCATTTTGTTGAGCTGACGAGGCTCAAGCAGACAGGGAGCCCAGAGACATACATTGCAGATTTCTTGAGGGTTTCGGTGATGGTGCCAGATCTATCCGCAACACGGATGATCTATATGTTTGTGGAGGGATTGGCAGAGCCACTTCGAGATCTAGTCAGATCTACTAGACCAGCTACACTCCAGGATGCTATCAGTAGGACCAGGGACTTACAGGATGCATTGCCCAGGACGCGGACACCTTACCCCCAGAGACAGGGCTTCCAGCCCAAAGGGAAGGATGTGAGGGTTCCTCCTCCAAAGGGGATCCGGGACGGGCACAGATAGATGATGATGCCAGGAGGGAGTTGAGGAAGAAGCGGCTGTGCTTCACTTGTCAGGAGCCATGGGCACCAGGGCATAGGTGTGCTGCTGGCAAAGCACACTTCATTGAGGTCTTCTCCGATAATAGCGGGGAAGAGGATGAGGAGGATGATGAGGAGGCAGGAGATAGTCAGACGGCCCAGGATCAGTTGCCGCCTCCACCTCCAGGGACAGAAGGTGCAACTTTTGCACCCACAGGGGGGACCCTTGCAGCCTTGCGAGGAGTTCCTAAGTATCTGACGATGCGCGTACGAGGGACAGTACGTGGCCAGCGAGTATCAGTTTTGGTCGACAGTGGGGCGACCCACAACTTCATTGATGCACAGATGGTCGAGCGGAGGGGTATACCGACTGAGGGCTTTGACGAATTTTCAGTCTTGGTCCCAGGAGCCCAGACGATGCAGTGTGCCCGGTATGTTCCAGAGTTGGCAGTGACTATGGGTACTTACACCGTAACCGACCACTTCTTCATGGTCAACATACCAGATACCAATGTGGTACTGGGTGTTCAGTGGTTGATTACTCTGGGGAAGGTCACCACGGATTGGGAGGCCTTAGAGATGGAGTGGGATGACAAGAAGACCGGGAAGCATGAGAAGATCCACGGGATGCACACTTACCCACCTCAGACAGTTTCGGCACACCGGATGGAGGCAGACTTCCGGAAGGGAGACATAGAGTGGGCGGTTGAGTTGCGAGCATCAGAGGCAGAGACCACCGGTCGAGCAGTTCATCCAGATATACAGGCCATCCTTGACAGGCATGAGGTAGTCTTTGGGGATATACCACCAAGTCGGCCACCAGATCGAGGGTTTGAGCATACCATTGAGCTTGAGCAAGGTATTCAAGCAGTGATCACTACCCCCTATAGGCATCCCAAAGCCTATCGGGATGAGATTGAGCGAGCCATCCAGGAGTTGTTGGCTCTTGGACACATCCGACTGAGCACGAGTCCGTTTGCTTCTTCTGTAGTGTTGGTGAAGAAGAAGGATGGCACCTTGAGGATGTGCATTGACTATAGGGCCCTGAACAAGAAGACTCTGAAGAACAGGTACCCTATACCCAGGATCAATGAGTTGATGGATGAGCTGAGAGGAGCTAAGTTCTTCTCGAAGATTGATTTGAGATCAGGGTACCACCAGATTCGCGTGAGGGAATAGGACATTCCCAAGACCGCCTTCAGGTGTCATTATGGGCACTTTGAGTTTTTGGTTATGCCTTTTGGGCTGACCAATGCACCAGCCACCGTTCAGTCTTGCATGAACCATATCTTCCGCAGTCATATGAGGAAGTTTGTATTGGTTTTCTTCGATGAAATACTTATATATAGCAGGACTTGGGAGGAGCATCTCCAACATATAGAGGCAGTACTACGCATCTTGGAAGAGCAACAGTTCTATGCTAAGCTCTCCAAGTGCGAGTTTGGGATGACGGAGATGTTATATTTGGGTCACATTATTGGAGTGGACGGAGTGAGGGTCCACGAGGAGAAGATTAGAGCCATCAGGGATTGGCCGGAGCCGAAGAACGTGACGGAACTTCAAGGATTCATTGGGATATGTACCTATTACAGGAAGTTCGTCAGAGGATTCTCACAGCTTGCTGCACCCCTTACAGACTTGACGAAGAAGGGGGCATTCAGTTGGTCGAATACAGTGCAGCGAGCCTTTGATAGGCTCAAGGAGGTGATTTGTAGCTGCCCCGTGCTTGCATTGGCGGATTTCACGCATCCATTTGTCTTGGAGTGTGATGCATCGGGAGAGGGGATCAGCGCAGTATTGATGCAGGCGGGACACCCTATAGCCTTTGAGAGCCGGAAGCTCCTTCCGCACGAGAGGTTGTATCCTATATACGACAAGGAGATGTTGGCCATCATGCATGCCTTGGCCAAATTCCGGCAGTATCTGGTAGGGAACAGGTTCAGGGTGAGGACTGATCACAACAGCCTCAGGTTCTTTTTGGAGCAGAAGCAGCTACAGTAGAGGCAACAGAAGTGGATCAGTAAGATCCAAGCATATGACTTTGACATTGAGTATGTCAAGGGTAAGAATAACGTGGTTGTAGATGCCCTTTCATGTAGACCAGCCACGTTATCTCTTATGAGCTTGGATACAGATTGGAAGGCTCGACTTTTAGTTGAGTATTCCAAGGACAGATTTGCATGTGAGGTGCTGGATGGACAGGTGGCAGATGGACAGGTACAGGGTGGTTGATGAGATCATCTACTACAGGGACAGGATCTTCTTGACTAAGGGGTCTCAGCTTAAGAAGAAAATATTCCAGGCATCACATGATTCTCCATTGGCAGGCCATCAGGGGTTCACTAAAACCTACAGGGCCATTAGAGAGAGGTTCTCATGGAAGGGCCTCAAGGAGGACGTACTCCAACACATCAGGGAGTGCGATGTTTGTCAGAGGAACAAGGGGGAGATGAGCCACCCCGCAGGATTGTTGCAGCCTCTTCCCATTCCGGAGGGAAAATGGGAGAGCATATCGATGGACTTCATCACTGGGTTGCCCATGGTGCAGGACAAGGATTGTATCTTTGTCGTCGTTGATCGGCTGACAAAGTATGCGCACTTTTTCGCCATATCCGCGCATTACACAGCATCATAGGTGGCTGAGCTGTTCTTCAGAGAGGTTTTCAGGCTGCATGGTCTTCCTAAGACCATCATCAGTGACAGGGATAGCCGCTTTATGGGCGGATTTTGGCAGGAGCTTTTCCGGCTGGTGGGGACGTAGTTGACACCGAGTACCAGTTATCACCCACAGACGGATGGACAGACGGATATAGTTAACAAGTGGCTGGAGGGCTACTTGCGTAACTATGTCAGTGGGCAGCAGCGAGCATGGTTGAGATGGTTACGTTTGGGGGAGTACTGCTACAACACGACACATCACATGTCTATTGTTATGTCACCATTTTATGCTTTGTATGGGTACCATCCTTTATCTTTTGCTAATGTGATGTTCGGAGCTAGCAAGGCTCCTAGAGCCAAGATTTGGATCCAAGAGAGTCAAGACATCCTCTGAGCTCTCAAGGACAATATGGCTACAGCACAGAACCAACAGAAGCTGTATACCGACAGAGGTCAAGTGGAGAGACAGTTTGAGGTAGGGGATTTGGTCTACCTACGGTTACAGCCATATCAACAGTCATCGCTGAAGCAGAAAGGAGCTAAGAAGCTCAAGCCTCGCTTTTACGGGCCATACAAGGTGATACGCAGGATTGGGCAGGTTGCGTATGAGTTGGAGCTGCCCCAAGGCAGCGAGATCCACACCATTTTCCATGTATCATGCCTGAAGAAGGCGCTGGGGCAGCAGGTGACAGTGACAGAGGAGCTACCACCTATAGATGATGAGGGGCACTTGGTGTTGCAGCCAAAGGCCATTATTGATACCAGGGAGAGGCAGTTACGGAGCAGGACGGTCCGGGAATTCTTGGTGAGGTGGAAGAATTTGCCGGATGAGGATGCCACTTGGGAGAGTGAGAAGATTTTGCAGCATCCATCACTTCAGTTGCTTGAGGACAAGCAACATTTTGCCGGGGGAGACTGTAATATTCCTAATTAGCGACAACTAATTGGAATATTCGATTTTGTATAGTTTTGTCATCTAAAGTTTGTAAATAAATAAAAAGTGAGTAGAGAGGGCCTAACTCACTTAAGTGAAATAAAACATCCTCCTAGTAGCACAACGTTATGACTTAAGGGGATCCAAGGGGGGCCAAACACCACGTAGAGGAGGGGACCCACGACACTCTAGAAGCTTTTGCGCAGATGAGGATGAGCACGTGGAGGAGAGAGAGGCTACGTTGGGGTTTTGGAGGGAAACCAACGTTATAAAAGATGGAGAAGCCTCCTCATTTGATTCATTCTGGAGTTGATGATTTTGGGCTAGACATTTGTCTTCTTGAGCACGCTGGTTGTTTAGCCTGTCTGCAGCACTGTTTAGTGCATTGAGTGTCTCCAGTCGGAGATCTCGCCCTTAGCCCCGAGGGACTTCGAGTGTCTGCTCGGGTAAGGTTAGTTCTTCAGTATTTTGTGAGTAGTTTTGTTGTTTGGGTTTGTTGCGGAGCTGGAGCTTATAGAGACTGCGCAATCACTGGGAGAGAGGATGCAGTCCCTTTTGGAGGTGCTCCGGATTGGGGTTTCTGCAGGAGATTCAACCGAGATTTTGAGCAAAGGGTCAGCCTTTGTCCACAAGAGGATTTTGGCAGAGTTTGAGGCGGTGTTTCAGCTATTTTCATTTAGCCTCTGCGCAGAGCCTTGGATGCCAGCGTAATTCCCTGAGGAGGCATTTTCTGGTGATTTTCGAGGGTTTGCCATTTTGATATGGTTTCTGGGTTTTGTCCGGGTTGGTGAGTAGAGGAGGTTTGCAGATTTTCAGCTCATTCCGGCAAGGGGATCAGCCCCTAGTCTTCAGTCCATTCCAGCAGTAGCAGCTACACAGCAGTTTTCCAGCAGCTGGGACGCAGTTCATAGAGCAGCCATTTCCTGTATTTTTTGAGAGTGTTTCGTCACTTGCCTTGAGCAAGATTAGGTGCCATAATTCTGATCATCTATTGTACTTCATTATATTTCTCAGATTAATAAAATGGCTCAGCATTTCCTCTCTATGTTTTCTAGATGAGTTGCCGTAATTTCTTTCTCTGTTATTATATGTCTACTGCACTGTTATTTATTTATATTTCTGAGCATTCTAGTCTATACCACTTGGTGTGTTTATCTTTCACTCTTAGACAGAGTCTGGAAAGGGCCAGGTAGCCTCCGGATCTCGTCCTCTCTCAGAGGCGGAATATCCGATAAATGCCCTCCCAGTCCATCTCTGGTTGGAGTTTGTCGTGTTTTAGAGATATCCCCGAAACGGTATATTACAGGAAGGCAGTCCAAGTGGAATTCCAGGTGGGAGAAGGATCCAGCACCTCACAGCACCAGGCATCACTAAACCCAAATGTGCCTACAGTGCCTTATACAGCCCCACGATCTACCATTCCTACATTCCTAGCTTTAGGAGCAAGAGGAGGCCCACTATGGAGAGTAATTCTTAGAGAAACAGTATTATTGCCTAGAGTTCGAAAGGGCCATTACTTTTAAAGACTTCTACCAACTGAAAGGCAGTAACAGACCCAGAGGACAGAGTGGCAGAGGCTACATGCAGGGGAATGACTTGCAGGATACCATGGGGAGAGTGTTTCTCCCAAATTTTGATGGCTCATCTAAGAGCTCATCCAAGGCATGGGTTTCCAGCTGAACCAGATGACTAAAGGACAGGCAATTAATATTGCCACACTGCACTTGGATGGAGAGGCTCATGACTGGTGGTTCCATGGATTGACCATGCTGAATCATGTTGGGGTCACAGCATATGATGAGTTCACCAGGAGGGTGCTAGAGAGGTTCGAGAGGAAGGACCTGAAGGAGTATTTTGGGAGCCAAGCAAGCTCAAACGGACCGGGAATGCGAAGGTGTACATTTCGGAGTTCTTGAGGCTATCAGTGATGGTCCCAGATCTGTCGGAGTCTAGGAGGATTTACATGTTCAAAGAGGGACTCGCAGAACCATTACAAGGCCTAGTGATGTCCAACATGTTAAGATTTTGGGGTGTTGGGGTAGCATCGGATGTGCTCTAGCTCCCAAACTTTGTGGAGGGACTAGAGTACATAAGATCTCCGAGACCCAGAAAGCTTTTTGGGAAATTCCATCCGGCTTAAGAGATATTTAATTAATTAATCTTTTTAATTAAGGACCCTATGTCTAACTCAGGAAAATTAAAATATTAAATGTAATTAAATTAAACATATGATGAGAATGACTTAAGTGACGCGGATCAAGCATCTTCTAATCTTAGCCGTCGATTCAAGATTAGATCATGGTCGTTGAAGTCTCAACGAGAAAAGTATAAGAAGAGGACTTGGGGACAGTTGGAGAACACACTGGCAGAGCACTAAAGCTAAGTTGGAATTCTGGGGCATGGTTTTCTAAGAATTTTAGAAGTGTTTCAGCCGCAGAGAGGGGCAGTATTTGCCAGGGGGATGGTGTAGTCCCAAGCCAAGAGTACAATGAGGGCAGAGAAGCGACAAACCAGAGCAACGCAGAGGAAGCAGCAGCTACGCAGAGCAGCCAAGAGCCCAACATGGGAAATGCAGAGGCAACAGGAGGCCAGGAGGGTTGACGCAGTGCCAGGAGGGCTGACGCAATCCCAGGAGGACTGACGCAGGCCCAGCCAAGGCAGCGCAGGGCCAACGTAACCAAGTCTGGGGTGACACAGGCCCTTCCTGAGCAGCGCAGAGGCTGACGCAGTAGGCTTCAGAGCAGCATTGGGGTTTCTAGAGGCCGGAAAGGGCCGAGTTCTGTAAATCCCGTTTGACGGTGTGAACTAGTCAATTTTTCTATCTCCAAAATAGAGGTATTGCTGCAGTTTTTATTTCTCTATTGGGTTAACCCGTTTGGTGTCCAGATCTGTTGTACTTGGAATCTGCTTAATAATAAAAACCCTCCAGAAGCTAGAAGCACCGGTTTTCACGCATTGGGTTTTTCCAGGGACAGTTGTCTAGAAAATCCTTGTGTGTCACTTTGTCATTGTGCAAGTTATTCAATCTTAGATCTGCATGTGTGGGTTGTTAATGTATTTACTTCGATGTTAATGCTAAAGATTTCAGATTAATAACTTATGTAAGTAGCAGAAATAAATCAAGAATTTAACAGTAGGGTTTCTGCATAAGTATATTCAGAAATTTTCACATGGTATCAAAGTGATTGTTGTACAGAGTGTCGTAAACCGGAAGCTGACCTGCATACTTTCAGCATTTGCTGGTGGGCTGAAGATTCTGTCGATGCATAAATTAGCCTAAGCTAAGTTGACAAAGAATGGGAGGAGAACAACTTCTCAGAATATTTCCTGCCAAAGAAATTTGTATATCAATCATAGGGTCAAAGAGAGTTGATTCGTTTTGTTTGGTAGACTTCCAAGGGAGGGAGTCAACTGTCAGAGGGAGGAGAGGGTGCCTTTCTTGCCAAGGACCCCAGATCTGAGTCTCTAGCATAGAGAGGAGGATCCGTTCTGTAATATCCCCTTTCAGGGATATCTCTCAAACACAATCAACTCTAAACCAGAGATGGACTAGAGGGGCGTTTACCAGATATGTCACCTCTGAACAGAGGGTGAGATCTGGAGGCTACCTGGCCCTCACGAGACTCTGTCTATAGAGTATGGGAAAAACTCAACAGATGGGATAGCAACTGGAATGTCTCAAAGGGAAAATAGGCAGTGATATGGAGCATACAACGGTACATGAAATGCTAGAAACAATATATGAAACAAATACACATGAAATATAGAGAATACTGAGCCATTTTATTATACTGAGAAATGGAAATGAGTACAAGAGGTGATCAGAGTGATGGCACCTCAACTTGCACCAGGCAAGTGTAGGAATACTCTCAAAATATCAAAGGAATGGCTGCTCTATGCTCTGCGTCCAAGCTGCTGGAAAACTGTCGTGTTGCTGCTGCTGCTGGAACAAAATGAGTAGTTGGGGTTGCTCCCCTACTCGGAATGAGCTGAAACTCTGGAATCCGCCTCTACTCACAATACCCAGAAAAGCCCAGAGAGCGTTTCTGGAATGGATGACCTCCGGAAATACCTCCCTTGAGGATCTACGCTATCCTCCCAAGGGCCACGCTGAGACTGAATGGAATCCTCCAAAATATGACCTCCCGCTCAACCAAAAGTCTCCAACAGGCAAGGGTTGGCCCCTTGCTCAATCTCCTGACCAAAATCCTCCGAAAGAATGCCACACCGGAGCTCCCTCAATATGGACTGCATCCTCCCTCTCAATACTGCGCAGTCTAAAGATGCAATGCTCCTCCACAAATGCCACAAATCGATCCTCCTGCAAAATACTGATGGGAATGCCTCACCCGAGCAAGCACTCGAAGTCTCCCGGGGCTGAGGGGGAGATCTCCAAATGGAGATACTCAATGCACTAAACAGTGCTGCAGACAAGCTAAACAGCTAGCGTGCTCAAAGTCGAAGTGACCAGCTCAATATGCATAAACTCGAATGAGGAAATGAGGAGGCTCTCCTCCTTCTTATAACGATGGGTCTCTCTCAACCCTAGGCCCCACCATCTCCTACGTAGCCTCCATTTGGCCCACGTTGCCAACTCAACTGCGCTGTCTATGCCCACGTGGTCTAAGTGGGTCCCCCTCTATGTGGTCTTTTGGCCCCCTTTGGCCCACTTAAGTTACAACGTTGAGTCTACTAGGGAGTGTACTTTATTTTAAAGTGAGTCATATCCCCCTCTTACTCACTTTCAGTTATATTTTAATTATAGAAGGCAAAATTTATCAAAATTAATATTTATATTACAGTCTCCCCTGGCAAAATGTTGCTTGGCCCCAAGCAACTGTAGTGATGGATGCTGCAAGATCTTCTCACTCTCCCAAGTGGCATCCTCATCCAACAAATTCTTCCACCTCACCAAGAATTCCTAGACTGTCCTGCTCCGCAGCTGTCTCTCTCTGACATCAATGATGGCCTCCGGCTGTAGCACCAAATGCCCCTCATCATCTGTAGGCGGAAGCTCCTCCGTCACAGTCACCTACTGTCCCAAAGCCTTCTTCAGGCATGATACATGAAAAATGTTATGAATCTTGCTGCCCTGGGGCAGCTCCAACTCATAGGCAACCTGTCCAACCCTGCGTATCACCCTGTATGGTCCATAAAAGCGGGGCTTGAGCTTTTCAGCCCCCTTCTGCTTCAGAGTCGACTGTCGGTATGGCTGCAAGCGTAGGTAGACCAAGTCCCCTACCTCAAACTGTCTCTCCACCGGAACCTTGTCGGCATACAACTTCTGCTGATTCTGCGCGGTAGCCATGTTATCCTTGAGAGCTCGGAGGATGTCCTGACTGTCTTGGATCCAATCCTTGGCTCTCGGAGCCTTGCTGGCACCAAACATCACATCAACGAAGATAAAGCATGATAACCATATAATGCATAAAACGGAGACATATCGATAGACATGTGATGTGTGTTGTTGTAGCAATACTCTCCTAGGTGCAGCCACTTCAGCCATGCTCTCTGCTGCCCACTGACATAGTTACGCAAGTAGCCCTCCAGCCACTTGTTAACTATCTCTGTCTGCCCATCTGTCTGTGGGTGATAGCTGGTGCTCGATGTCAACTCTGTCCCCACCAACCGGAAAAGCTCCTGCCAAAATCCGCCCATGAAGCGATTGTCCCTGTCACTGACAATGGTCTTGGGAAGACCATGTAACCTAAAGATATCCCGGAAGAACAACTCTACCACCTGTGCTGCCGTATAGTGCACGGATATGGCGAAAAAGTGTGCATATTTTGTCAGTCGATCAACGACGACAAATATACAGTCCTTGCCTTGCACTGTGGGCAACCCCGTGATGAAGTCCATCGAAATACTCTCCCATTTCCCCTCTGGAATGGGAAGAGGCTGCAACAACCCTGCTGGATGGTTCATCTCCCCCTTGTTGCGCTGACAAACTTCGCACTACCTGACATGCTGGAGTACGTCCTCCTTGAGGCCCTTCCATGAGAACCTCTCTCTGATGCCCTGTAGGTTTTGGTAAACCCCTGGTGACCAACCAATGGTGAATCATGAGAAGCCTATAGTATCTTCTTCTTGAGCTGAGAACCCTCAGTCAAGAAGATCTAGTCCCTGTAGTAGATGATCTCATCCATCATCCTGTATCTATCATCCATCACCTGTCCATCTAGAACCTCGCAAGCAAACCTGTCCTTGGAGTACTCCACCAAAAGTCGAGCCCTCCAATCTGCGTCCAAACTCATCAAAGACAATGCGGCTGGTCTACGTGAAAGTGCATCAGCCACCTCGTTGTTCTTTCCTTTGACATACTCTATGTCAAAGTCGTAGGCCTGGATCTTGCTGACCCACTTCTGTTGCCTCTCCTGTAGCTGCTTCTGCTCTAAAAAGAATCTGAGGCTGTTGTGGTCAATCCTCACCCTAAACCTGTTACCTACCAGGTACTGCCGGAATTTGGCCAAGGCATGCATGATGGCCAACATCTCCTTGTCATATATGGCATATAACCGCTCATGTGGAAGGAGCTTCCGACTCTCAAAAGCTATCGGGTGACTTCCCTGCATCAATACTGCACCGATCCCCTCCCGATGCATCACACTCCAAGACAAACGACTGCGTGAAATCCGGCAAAGCAAGTACTGGGCAGCTGCTCATCACCTCCTTCAACCTGTCAAAGGCCCGCTGCGCTGTATCTAACCAACTGAATGCCCCCTTCTTCGTCAAATCTGTAAGGGGTGCAGCAAGCTGAGAGAAACTCTTGACGAACTTCCTGTAATAAGTGCAGATACCGACAAATCCTCGAAGTTCTGTCACGTTTCTCGGCTCTGGCCAATCTCTGATGGCCCTGATCTTCTCCTCGTGGACCCTCACTCCATCCACCTCGATAATGTGTCCCAGATATAGCATCTCTATCAGTCCAAACTCGCACTTGGAGAGCTTAGCATAAAATTGCTGCTCCTCCAAAATATGCAACACTGCCTCTATGTGTTGGAGATGCTCCTCCCATGTCCTGCTGTATATCAATATATCATCAAAGAAAACCAGCACAAACTTCCTCAGGTGATTGCGGAAGATGTGGTTCATGCACGACTGGAATGTGGCTGGTGCGTTGGTTAGCCCAAAGGGCATCACCAAGAACTCGAAATGGCCATAATGGCATCTAAAAGCGGTCTTGGGAATGTCCTGTTCCCTCACGCGAATCTGGTGGTACCCGGATCTCAAATCAATCTTTGAGAAGAACTGTGCTCCCCTCAACTCATCCATCAGCTCATCAATCCGCAGTATAGGGTACCTGTTCTTCATGGTCTTTTTATTCAGGGCCCTGTAATCAATGCACATTCTCAATGTACCGTCCTTCTTCTTCACCAACACCACCAAAGAAGCGAAAGGACTGGTGCTAGGCCAAATGTGTCCAAGAGCCAGCAACTCCTGGATGGCCCGCTCAATCTCGTCCCGATAGGCCTTAGGGTGCCTATAGGGTGTGGTAATAACGGCCTGAATGCTCTGCTCTAGCTCAATCGTGTGCTCAAATCCCCGATCCAGTGGCTGACCTGGCGGTATCTCCCCAAACACCCTGTCATACCTGTCAAGGATGGATTGTATCTTTGGATGCACTGTCTGTCCTGTAGTCCTTGCCTCTGATGCACGCAGCTCTACTGCCCACTCTATGTCTCCCTTCCGGAAGTCTGCCTCCATCCGATGAGCTAAAACAGTCTGAGGTGGGTAAGTGTGCATTCCCCGTATCTTCTCATGCTTCCCGGTCTTCTTATCATCCCACTCCATCTCCAAGGCCTCCCAATCTATGGTGACCTTCCCTAGAGTGATCAGCCACTGTACACCCGATACCACATTGGTATCCGGTATGTTAACCAAGAAAAAGTGGTCAGTCACCATGAAGGTACCCATCGTCATAGCCAGCTCTAGGACATATCTGGCACACTGCATCGTCTGATCTCCTGGGACCAACACTGAGAATCCATCGAAGCTCTCTATCGGTATGCCTCTCTGCTCAACCATCTGTGCATCGATGAAGTTGTGGGTTGCCCCACTGTCTACCAGTACTGAAACTCGCTGCCCTCGTACTGTCCCTCGGACACGCAGCGTCATATACTTGGGTACTCCCCGCAATGCTACAGGGTCCCCCCTGTGGGTGCAAAGGCTGCACCTCCTGCTCCTGGTGGTGGAGGTGGCAAATGGTCCTGCGTTGCATGGCTACCTCCTGCCTCCACGTCATCATACATATCCTCTTCTCCGCCGTCCTCGGAGAAGACCTCAATAAAATGTGCTTTACCAGCAGCACATCTGTGTCCTGGTGCCCACGGCTCCTGACATGTGAAACACAGCCTCTTCTTCTTCAACTCCCTCCTGGCATCATCATCCAACTGTCCCCTACCCGGATTCCCCTTTGGAGGCGGAATCCTCACATCCTTCCCCTTTGGCTGGAAAGCCTGTCTCTGGGGGTAAGGCGTCCTGGTCCTGGGTAAGGCATCCTGCAAATCCCGCATCCTGCCAACTACGTCATGGAGTGTGGTTGGTCTAGTGGATCTGACCAAACCCCGAAGTGACTCTGCTAACCCCTCAATGAACATATAAATCATCCGTGCCGCGGATAAATCTGGCACCATCACTGAAAGTCTCAGGAAATCTGAGATGTAAGTATCCGGGCTCCCGGTCTACTTGAGCCTCGTCAGCTCAACGAAATGCTCCTCCGGATCTCGTCTATCAAACCTCTCTATCAATCTCCGGGTGAACTCGGCATATGTAGTCACTGTCGAATGTCCGAGTGTAACCATCCCATGGAACCACCAATCCTGAGCCTCGCCATCCAAATGCAATGCTGCCACCTTGATGGCCTCCATCTCTGCCATCTGGTTGCGCTGGAAGTATATGTCCAGCTTCTCCACCCAAGCCTTAGCCGAACTGTTTTATGAACCATCAAACATGGGCAAATGGAACCTGCTCACTGTACGCTAGGTGTCCCCCTCATGATAATGTCGGTGCCCTCTGTGATGGTCGCGGGGTCTGCTGTCCCGCTGGAGCTAAACAAAATCTCTGAATGGGAGGGCATCCCTGAACTCCTGCCCATATGCCTGATACTCAACAAAATAATCACCCATGTGGCCATGCTCTGGCTCCTGCTGTGCTCCTGCCCCAGTGTCTGCACCCAGAAAAGTGGGCATAGTGGAACGTGTGGGGGCATGTGATGCCATGTGCTGAGTGGCATCGTGCTCCTGCAAATGGTGGGATGTGCACGATCCCTCACCAATCTGGAAACCCCTCGGGGTTTCACGCTGTCTAGCCTCCACAGTAGTGATTCTCTGTCCCATCACCTCAATCTGCCTCGACAAATCCTGGACTGACTTGAGGAGTGCTTCCCCAAACTTCTTTGCATCACTATCATCAGCCATCGGTACTTCTGGCTCTGTGTCCACTACTGGATCCTCTTCTACGTCCACTATTGGAACGCAGTCACCCTCTCCGTAGGTGATTTGCAGCCTACGTTCTCTGTCACGGTACTTTCTACCCCTGTAGAAAATGTACGGTTTCTCTCCCGGTGTCATAGACAACTTGCTCCACAGGCTGGTCCAAGTCTATGAGCTCTGATACCACTGTAATATCCCCTTTTAGGGATATCTCTCAAACACAGTCAAATCTAAACCAGAGATGGACTGGAAGGGCGTTTACCAGATATGTCACCTCTGAACAAAGGGTGAGATCTGGAGGCTACCTGGCCCTCACCAGACTCTGTCTATAGAGTATGGGAAAAACTCAATAGATGGGATAGCAACTGGAATGTCTCAAAGGGAAAATAGGCAGTGATACGGAGCATACAACGGTACATGAAATGCTAGAAACAATATATGAAACAGATACACATGAAATATAAAGAATACTGAGCCATTTTATTATACTGAGAAATGGAAATGAGTACAAGAGGTAATCAGAGTGATGGCACCTCGACTTGCACCAGGCAAGTGTAGGAATACTCACAAAATATCAAAGGAATGGCTGCTCTATGCTCTGCGTCCAAGCTGCTGGAAAACTGCCGTGCTGCTGCTGCTGCTGGAACAAAATGAGTAGTTGGGGCTACTCCCCTACTCGGAATGAGCTGAAACGCTGGAATCCGCCTCTACTCACAATACCCAGAAAAGCCCAGAGAGCGTTTCTGGAATGGATGACCTCCGAAAATACCTCCCTTGAGGATCTACGTTATCCTCCCAAGGGCCACGCTGAGACTGAATGGAATCCTCCAAAATATGACCTCCCGCTCAACCAAAAGTCTCCAACAGGCAAGGGCTGGCCCCTTGCTCAATCTCCTGACCAAAATCCTTCGAAATAATGCCACACTGGAGCTCCCTCAATATGGATTGCGTCCTCCCTCTCAAGACTGCGCAGTCTAAAGATGCAATGCTCCTCCACAATGCCACAACTCGATCCTCCTGCAAAATACTGATGGGAATGCCTCACCTGAGCAAGCACTCGAAGTCTCCCGGGGCTGAGGGTGAGATCTCCGAACAGAGACACTCAATGCACTAAACAGTGCTGCGAACAAGCTAAACAGCTAGCGTGCTCAAAGTCGAAGTGACCAGCTCAATATGCATAAACTCGAATGAGGAAATAAGGAGGCTCTCCTCCTCCTTATAACGATGGGTCTCTCTCAACCCTAGGCCCCACCATCTCCTACGTAGCCTCCATTTGGCCCACGTTGCCAACTCAACTGCGCTGTCTATGTCCACATGGGCTAAGTGGGTCCCCCTCTACGTGGTCTCTTGGCCCCCTTTGGCCCACTTAAGTTACAACGTTGAGTCTACTAGGGAGTGTACTTTATTTTAAAGTGAGTTATATCCCCCTCTTACTCACTTTTATTTATATTTTAATTATAGAAGGCAAAATTGATCAAAATTAATATTTCCAATTAGCTATCGCTAATTGGGAATATTACACGTTCTGAAAAACCTCTAAGCAGATGACGCCACACGGACTGCGTGATCACGATAGGTTGGACAGCCTATCCAACTTTGCGATCTAGAAGGCCAAAATCCTAGTAGTCCTGGAGGCATACGACATAAGGGAGCATGCAGAGAAAGTCTTGGCTACACCAACTAATGCGGCTGTCCTGGAGAAGCACAATGAAGCAGCGGCACATGCCAAGCGCTTCATTATGGACGGGGTCAAAGATCATGTGGTACCACACATGGCCGAGAAGGCGACGACTCATGAGATGTGGGAATCCCTAACCACATTGTATCAAGGAAGGTCCGTCCAGAGAAAGATGCTTCTAGAGAACCAGCTAAGGTTATTCATGATGTCCAAGGGAGAGGAAATCGATCCTTTCCTATCCAGACTGCAGCCGATCTGGGATCAGCTGACTGGCATGGGGGTTAAGGTGGATGATGATGTCATGGTGAGGACGGCTCTAAATTGTTGATCAGCGGTTGTCATTGATGTCAACCCAAGCAGCACCAGGGGCTAACCCAATATTGCATGGGAATTTTGACCTACCAAATTACTATATTCTGGGTCAAGAATGTATTTTATGGTTTCTTCTTGTCGAGATGTTTCCGTTGATATATGGCACGCCACGTAATTCTTCACGGTTTGAGAGATATTCATGTTTGAAGTTTGTAACCCCAATTAGTGGGCTAAAACCCCATGGGGTTGTGGCATGGGTCATTGAAAAGTCATAATTAATATTTTTTAAGCTCCTAAAATTCTTCCCACGTTCACTTGTTGAAGCCCCTCTCAACCAAAGCATTTATATAAATTGTGATCCTCATATCCTCCTTATGCAAGGGATTTCGCCATCTGAAACAGGTCATCGTGGCATTTGCGCTCTAAATTTTGTTCTACAAAGTTTCAGAAGCTGACATTTTTATGAGGTGAATTCGAAATCCTGAGGAAGCTCCTGTGAAAATTTCAGATCAAGGTGCGCAATATTTACGGAGATATGGTTTGTGGAAGTCAGTGTTTTTGCAGGCTCCTGAAATTCATCTCAAAGAAGTGACCTTGGTAAAATCATCATAACTCTCTCTCTAAGTATCGGATTGGAATTCTGTAAAAAGTGGCATATAGTGCATGGACTATAGTTTTCGCTCTATCAATTTCAGAGCCGAATGAAGAAACAGTGACACATGGCACGTCGTACAAGTTCGCTCTACTGAAACAGTCCATAATTAGGGCATTGTGAGAAATTGGGCATAACTCTCTCTTGAAGAATCCAAATTGGGTAAGACCTGTGGCATTGGAAAGACGACTCAGAGGACTACTAAAAAATCGAAAATCAGATATTGGGGATCTGAGATAACAGAGATACACCAGATTCAATATAGAGCTCCTAGAAGGCAAGAAAAAGCTAGATCATGTGTTGTCAAGGGCTGCAAAGGACCAGACTTTCTAGGGCGGCAAAGCAAAGAAAGGTGCAGCAGAGGGTAGCATGACAAGAGCAGCAACCAAGGTGCAGAACAGCAGCAAGAAGTTCATCACATGAAGTCTTCAAGTGGGCAGCACTGCATACAGTCACTGTAAAGGTATCATTGTACTAAGTCATTGTAAATACATTATTGTAAAAATTGTTCTAGTGTCTATCTACCAAGAGTTGAAGAGGCAGTGTCGGGAGGTCTAGGATAATCATTAGGTGGTTGTGTCATAGTTGGGGTTGTGTTCTAGTGTGTCTTCTTCTTCTACATCATTCTATATCATTGTAAATTGGACCATTTTCCCTGGTACGGGAGTCCATTCTTCTTTTATTCTTCTATAGGGTGGTAGGGTGGTGCTAGGGTGAGTTGTAGCTCATTGGGTGTTGGGGCATCCATTCATTTTTCTACTGAAGAATATTGGGCATTGGAGCGTCCATCCAGTGGGAGCTGGAGAAGAATGCTTTTCTAGATTCTAGGAAGTTGGAGCTTTATTTTCAATTGGAGTTGAATATTAAAGAATTATTAGAAAAGCATTAGGTGGTTTTTGTCCGGGAGTGGGTTTCCACCTTAAAAACTGTGTGCATTTGTGTTCCTCTTGTTTGCTGCTATCATTGTACAAACACTGATAATAATTGAAGATTAACTAATGCTCTAATTGAAAGGAATACTGATTCACCCCCCCCTCTCAGTATTTCCAACAATTGGTATTAGAGCTTGGTTCCTTCAATAGCAGTTTAACAGCTGGAAGGAGGTCATGGAGCATACCAAGAATGGTGTACCTCTATTCAATGAAAATAATTATGCACTCTGGAAAGGAAGAATGGAGGTCTATCTCTTGGCGCAAGGTTACGAAGTATGGGACATTGTTCAAAATGGATTTACATCAACCGCAGATGAACAAGGTAAGAAGAATTTGGTAAATGATGCAAAAGAAAAGAATATTATTATCGGTGGACTTACTGAATCTGCTTATCATAAGGTTTTGGGTTGTAAAACCACCAAAAATGTATGGGACAAGCTTGAGAATATATATGCAGGTGACTCAAATGTCAAAGAAGCAAAGCTTCAAATCTATAGAGAAAAATTTGAGCAACTCAGAATGAAAGAAGATTGCAACATTGCTACATACTTTCAATACGTTGATGAAATAACCAATACTCTGGAAGGATTGGGAGAGCCAGTTGATGAGAAGACTATTATACGAAAGATTCTTAGAACGTTACTAGGGAGATTCAACCCAAAGGTATCAGTCTTAGAATACAATGAAAATTTGGACAAACTCAGCAAAGAGGAATTACATGGAGTTCTCATAGCATATGAAATGAGACTTGATGAAGAAGAGGGTACTTCGCATCTAGAAACTACGTTCATTGCATCTAAGAAAACCAATAAGGACAAACAACCTTCAATTGAAAAGACATGCACCTGTAAGTGTGAAGAAAAGGAAGATGATGAAGAAGGTCTTTCAGATGAATAATATGCCTACTTTATGAGAAAACTAAAAATTGGTAAGGGAAAATTCAAAGGTAAACTTCCATTGATATGTTTCGGCTGTGGTGAGGTTGGGAATTTCGCATCAAAATGTTCGAACATAAGTGATGGCAACTCAAAAGGAAAGAAAGGCTTTTATAAATTCAACAAGCAAGGATCCAAAAGGAACTTTCTCTCTAAAGAAGATAGCTCATCATCCGATGAAGACAATGACAGCGAAGAAGAAGCCAATGAGAGAGTATTGTTTATGGCCAAGCACAATAAACAAGAGGTATCAAACAACGAAGAAGAAGGATTGACCATAGAAGAATTTTCTAAGGAAGCAATCAAGCTTATAAAAGAGCTCAAGGAAGAGAAGATCCGTTCCAATACTCTTGAAGAACAAGTTCAAGGTCTCAAAATTGAAGTTGAAGAACACAAATGCATTGAAGAGTCACTTCAAAAGAAGTTGGAAGAAAGCAACCAAGAAAGGGAAGAATTATAAGCCGAAGTAGTCTCACTGCGTGAGGAAGTGAAGAAAGGAAAAACTATCCAAAACTATACCAACAACTCAAGGGAATTGGAAGAACTCATCAACAATCAACAATCTTACAACGACCAAACTGGCATCGGTTACAAAGAAGAAGAAGCAGGACCTTCTACAAAAAAATAAAATGAACCTATGAGATCTGACATGCATGTAGACTTCATTGGAAAAGATTCGCAAGAACAGCCTTGGAAGACAATTCCTCGACGAAAATTTCCATCCAGGTACCAACATATTTTTTATGGCTACTGTTATTCATGTGGAAAATTTGGTCATAAAGCTGTAGAATGTCTCATGTACCCTAAGAAAAAATACAATTCCAGGAGATCTGTCAAATATGAACCTCCTAGGGCTCAGCGAAACATCAATAGATTTGAACATTTAAGAAATAATATTGAATGTTACAAATGTCGAAACTTTGGACACATAGCCAAAGACTGCAGACTTGAAAATCCTCCAAAAGAATCTTCGAAGCCACAAAACGAACGAACATGGAAGAAGAAGAAGAATGATAATTGTGCTCTCGCTTTCAAGGCTCAAAAGAACAAAGATGTGTGGTATGTTGATAGCGGTTGCTCAACGCATATGATTGGAGATAGAAATAAATTTGTATCTCTGAAAGAGAAGAAGGATGGAACCGTGTCCTTTGGAAATGATGGATCTTCAAATGTTATAGGATCAGGTATTGTCACTCTCGGAAGCAAAGATGCTCTAGCCAAGAATGTTCTATTGGTTGAAAACATGAATCACAATCTGCTCAGTGTTGGACAAATGTGTGATCAAGGACACACAATACTATTCAACTCCACAAAATGTGAAATCAAGAAAGGCAAGTATGGTGAAATTGAGGCTACAGCAAGTCGAGCTCCAAACAAAATATATGTTCTGGATGAAGCAACTAAAGCATGTCTAATAGCTAAAGAGGATGATATAATATTTGGTAGCAATGATGATCGACTAAGTAAGAAGTTTGCTACAAAGATGCAAAGTGATTTCGAGATGTCTTTACTTGGTGTGCTGACATACTTCTTAGGGCTTCAAATATCTCAGCAAAAGAAAGGAATATTTATATGTCAAGCCAAGTACATCAAGGAAATGCTCAAGAAATTTAAAATGGAAGATTGCAAACCCATCCTTACTCCAATGGTAACAAGTTGCAAATTGAGCATAGACAATTCATCCAAGAATGTGGATCAAAGGTTGTACAGATCTATGATTGGTAGTCTTCTATATGTAATAGCCTCCCGGCCAGATGTTATGCAAGCAGTTGGACAAGTAGCAAGATTCCAAGCAGCACCAAAAGAATCACATATTATTGCCATCAAAAGAATTCTGCGATATCTAAAGGGAACAACAGAATATGGCTTGTGGTATCCCAAGGGTAACAATCTCATTATTCATTCCTTTACAGATGCAGATTGGGCAGGAAGTGTTGATGATCGTGAGAGTACTCGTGAAGCGTTGGAATATCTTCGCCAGAAGCTTGGGATTCTCCCAAGTTCTCATTAGATTTTCCTTATTCAAAATATAAAGGGGGAGTGGAAGTGTGTACAGGTCTGCAGGATGGTTGTGTGTCAGGGGGAGTTACCCTTTTCCATTGATGTCAAAGGGGGAGAGAATGTTGTAGGAAGTGGTGTCATGATCGCAAGGGGAGTACTTGTGTTGCCATCAATGCCAAAGGGGGAGATTGTTGATCAACGGTTGTCATTGATGTCAACCCAAGCAACACCAGGGGCTAACCCAATATTGCATGGGAATTTTGACCTACCAAATTACTATATTCTGGGTCAAGAATGATTTTTATGGATTCTTCTTGTCGAGACGTTTCCGTTGATATATGGCACACCACGTAATTCTTCACAATTTGAGAGATATTCATGTTTGAAGTTTGTAACCCCAGTTAGTGGGCTAAACCCCATGGGGTTGTGGCATGGGTCATTGAAAAGTCATAATTAATATTTTTTAAGCTCCTAAAATCTCTCCCACATTCACTTGTTGAAGCTCCTCTCAACCTAAGCATTTATATAAATTGTGATCCTCATATCCTCCTTATGCAAGGGATTTCGCCATCTGAAATAGGTCATCGTGGAATTTTCGCTCTGACTTTTTTTCTAAGAAGGTTCAGAGCTGAAATTTTTATGAGGCGAAGCCGAAATCCTGAGGAAGCTCCTGCGAAAATTTCAGATCAAGGTGCGCAATATTTGCGGATATATGAACTGTGGAAGTCAGTGTTTTTGCAGGCTCCTGAAATTCATTGCAAAGAAGTGACCTTGGTAAAATCATCATAACTCTCTCTCTGAGTATCGGATTGGAATTCTGTAAAAAGTGGCAGATAGTGCACGGACTGTAGGTTTCGCTTTATCAAGTTCAGAGCTGAATGAAGAAACAGTGACACATGGCACGCCGTACAAGTTCGCTCTACTGAAACAATCCATAATTAGGGCATTGTGAGAGATTGGGCATAACTCTCCCTTGAAGAATCCAAATTGGGTCAGACCTGTGGCATTGGAAAGACGACTTAGAGGACTACTATAGGACCGAAAATCAGATATTGGGGATCTTAAAAAACAGAGATACACCAGATTCAATATCGAGCTCCTAGAAGGAAAGAAAAAGCTAGATTATGTGTTGTCAAGGGCTGCAAAGGACCAGACTTTCTAGGGCAGCAAAGCAAAGCAAGGTGCAGCAGAGGGTAGCATGACAAGAGCGGTAACCAAGGTGCAGAACAACAACAAGTCTTCAAGTGGGCAGCACTGCACACAGTCACTGTAAAGGTATCATTGTACCAAGTCATTGTAAATACATTATTCTAAAAATTGTTCTAGTGTCTATCTGCCAAGAGTTGAAGAGGCAGTGTCTGGAGGTCTAGGATCATCATTAGGTGGTTGTGTCGTAGTTGGGGTTATGGTCTAGCGTGTCTTCTTCTTCTACATCATTCTATATCATTGTAAAGTGGACCATTTTCCCTGGTACGGGAGTCCATTCTTCTATAGGGTGGTAGGGGTGGTGCTAGGGTGAGTTGTAGCTCATTAGGTGTTGGGGCATCCGTTCAATTGACTACTGAAGAATCTCGGGCGTTGGAGCATCCATCCAATGGGAGCTGGAGAAGAATGCTTTTCTAGATTCTAGGAAGTTGGAGCTTTATTTTCAATTGGAGTTGAATATTAAAGATTATTAGAAAAGCATTAGGTGGTTTTTGTCCCGGAGTGGGTTTCGACCTTAAAAACTGTGTGCATTTGTGTTCCTTTTGTTTGCTGCTATCATTGTACAAACACTGACAATAATTGAAGATTAACTAACACTCTAATTGAAAGGAATACTGATTCACCCCCTCTCACAGTATTTCCAACATAAATGTTGTCACAGAGGAATGGGAAACTTTTGTCCAAAGTATCTTGGGCAGAGTGGACCTTCCCAACTGGGACAATATGTGGGTTATCCTCTGACAGGAGGAGATCCACTGAATGACCAAAGGCAGTATAGCATCGGTTTGAGCAAGGTGAAGAAGGAGGAAGAGGAAGATGCAGCCCTGGCATCAAAGAGGCAGCAAGGGAAAAATAAGCGTGATCTGTCAAAGATCAATTGTTTCCAGTGCGGTGAACTTGGACATTTTTCCAGCAATTGTCCTCCGAAGAAGAAGGACAAGGAAGCTTCTAGTTCCAAGGCTGTTGTAGCAGACAATGGCTCCGACGATGACGTAGCCATGAGCGCTCATGAACCACGAAAGTGGGGCGATCTTGATCTGTAAAGCAGCTACAGAGTGGTGACGAGATCCTTGAGTAGCCCAACTCTTGGATCACATCCGTGCTACGGGAGCCTTAAGACAGTAGCGGGACAGGTGGAGCAGTGGGTGCAGAGGATCATAGATGGAGCAGAGGCAGAGCTAACACGCTGATGAGGGAGCAGCGCAGTGCACATACAGAAACAACGTAGGGTACGCAGTGCAGTGCTGTAGCAATGCAGAGGCTTCAGGAGGACAGCGCAGCATAGAGGGCAGTTGCGCAGAGCAAGTATGCTTACGCAGTGCAGAGTTGCAGCAGCGTAGAAGCCTTTGGAGGACAGAGCAGGAGTAGCAGCCTATGGAGCTTCAGTGATGAGATGCAACCCAACTGACTTGTTTGTCAAAGATTGGGCAAGAGTCATTCAGTTGCTTACTCTCAGCAATTGAGTTTTAGTGCAACAATTTGCAGTGGCAGTGCTATGAGCAGCACGATGCAGCAATTTGAGAGGGAGCTGCAGTACAGATGTAGCAGTGGCGGTGGCAGTGTCATGGGTAGCAATATAGAATAGCAGCAGCAGTGCAGTGATGAAGGGCAAATGGCCAAGCATCAGTGCAGAGACCCACACCAGAGATCAGTGCAGAACTTCGGGGTGAAGTGTTTTGCTAGAGCACATTCCTTGCTATGAGCAAACTCCAGGCTTATGATTTTGACATCGAGTATGTCAAGGGGAAACACAATGTAGTGGTTGATACATTGTCTAGGAGACCGACTTCTCTTTCTTTGATGAGAATTTCTCCAAATTGGAAGGCCCATCTGTTGATGGACTATTCCAAGGACCGGTTTGCATGCGAGGTCCTTGAGGGGCAGGTGACTGATGATAGATACCGGGTGATGGATGAGGTGATATATTACAGAGACCGGATCTATTTGGTGGCCATCTGCCAACTGCGGGAGAAGATCCTTCAAGTTGCCCACAATTCACCTTTGACAGGGCATCGGGGTTTAATAAAACCTACAGGGCCATTCGGGAGAGGTTCTCTTGGAAGGGCCCTAAGGACGATGTTCTACGGCATATTCGAAAGTGTGAGGTGTGTCAGCAGAACAAGGGTGAGTTGTCACACCCAATCGGGTTGCTACAGCCCCTTCATATTCCTAAGGGGAAGTGGGAGAGCATCTCGATGGACTTCATTACCAGGTTGCCCACGGTGCAGGGCAAGGACTGCATCTATGTAATGGTGGACCGCTTGACGAAGTACGCACACTTCTTCGCCATTTCAGCTCAGTACACAGCCTCACAGGTGGCCAAACTATTTTTCAAGGAGATCTTTCCGCTACATGGTCTTCCCAAGACCATTGTCAATGACCGGGATAGTCGTTTCATGGGTGGATTTTGGCAGGATCTATTCCCGGTGGTCGGCACGGAGCTCACCCCTAGCACGAGTTATCATCCTCAAACGGATGGGTAGACAGATATAGTTAACAAGTGGTTGGAGGGCTACTTGCGTAACTATGCGACAAGAGAGCAACGGGCATGGTTACGGTGGTTGCACATGGGGGAGTATTGTTATAACACCACCTTCCACATGTCGATAGGTATGTCTCCTTTCCGCGCTTTGTATGGTTATGATACTTTGACATTTGTTGATGTTATGTTTGGAGACAACAAGGCCCCACGGGCCAAAGATTGGATCCAAGAGAGCCAGGACATCTTAAGGGCTCTCAAGGATCACTTAAGGATGGCGCAGAACTAGCATAAAATTTATGCAGATCGGGGCCGCGTGGAGAGGCAGTTCGAATTTGGGGACTTGGTGTACCTTCGACTTCAATTGTACAAATAATCCACACTCAAGAAAAAGGGGGCCGAGAAGCTCAAGCCTCGCTTTTATGGACCATATCGGGTCACTCGAAAGGTGGGGGAGGTGGCCTACGAGTTGGAGCTACCCCAGGGAGCCGGGTGCACATCTTCCACGTATCTCACCTGAAGAAGACCTTGGGACAACAGGTTACAGCAGCTACTGAGTTACCCCATATGGATGATGAGGGGCACTTGGTGCTACAATCAGAGGCCATTTTGGATTCCAAGGAGAGGCATTTGCAGAAGAGGGCGGTCAAGGAGTTTTTGATCTGGCGGAGGAATTTGCCACATGATGATGCCACTTGTGAAGGGGAGAAAATCCTCCAACACCCATCACTGCAGTTGCTTGAGGACAAGCAACATCTTGGCAGGGAGGACTGTAATGTTCCTAACTAGCAGTTCTGCTAATTAGAATATTAATTTTTTTCAATTTTGGCTTAAGTTTTGGCCAAAAGGATGTGGGATTGGGGACCCACGAATAAAACATAATAGACTATAGGCAGTACACATTAGCCTAAGGCAAAAATTGTAGCTCTAGTGGAGAACGATGGCCCAATGAGGAGAGACTGCACAAGACATAGGGAAAACACAGTGATTGGGTCAAAGAGGAGGCAACGCATTCATGAGATGGCGCCCAAGGGAATGTTGGCAGGCTTGGGACAAAAGGAAGCATGCAACCTCATTTTGATCATTCAATCATCCATTTCGAATTTGGAAGAAGTCTGAAGATTAATAAGCCAATTCTAAATTCGATTTGGGATATCTAGTTCCTGGATTAATTAGAATTAAATAAAATTGCCCAATTCAAAGTCAGTGGAATATTTTATTAAAGCAAAATATTATATAAGGTAATATTACGATATAATTTACGGGGTTCTAAAGTCTCCAATAATTAGTACAGGAGATTAAAATAAAATTTTAGCTAACCAGTTAAAAATGTTATTGCGCTGAGAGGCACAATCTACAGCCCAGTATGACCTTGTTGGGCCGAGAGGCGCAATCTACAGCCCAGTATGACATTGATGTCAAGTATGTCACGTTTTCAAAAAATAATAAATTTTATTTTTGCTAATGTCGGCCAAAGCATTAACCTAATCTTTAATTTTATATAACTTGAATATTTAGATTATATATAACTTTTTTAACTTATTAATGGGCTGAGATTAATCACTAAAATACAACTATGTATTATTTATATAATTTGAATGGATAGTAAATTATCTCACTCATTTAATAATTGCTTTATTATATACGTGAATTTGAATTTGAATGGATCATAAATTTACCTTTAACAAAAAAAAACACCACATTGAATCTCCAAATTAAGTAAAATTTTAAACATCTTTACTCTTTACTAAAGTCAATACCATTTCCTAAATCAAAGGAAAAGAGTTAATTCAACACAAACAATCAAAATCAAAAATATTTTAATATTTCTTTTAATTAAATATTTGTAAAATGAATCTTTAAAAAAAAAACCCATGTTGTATGGATAAATTAAAATCTTTAAAGATATAAATATTTCCCCATCAAAATTGCAATATTTCAAAATTTAAATAAATAAAAATCTAAATAAACCGGAGGTATGGTAAATAAATAAAACCTATTTTTATAGTTACTCCAGAGCTATGGTAAATAAATAAAAATATATAAACTAGATGTATGGTAAACAAATAAAAACTTATTTTTATATTTACTCCATAAACCTTTTTATATTTAAAAAAACTCAAAAAACTAGGTTTTATTTAGATGAAGCCTATGGGACGAATACCATGGGACAAATTAATATTGATACCATGGGGCAGATACCATATTTATAAAAGAAGTATGGTAAATAAATAAATATAAACGAGGTAAGGTAAATAAATAAAAATATATCAAATATGATTATAAATAAAAATCTAATTATATAACAAGCCTATGGGCCAAATACCATAGTAAATAAAAGAGGTAAGGTAAATAAATAAAAATATAAATAAACCAGAGGTATGGTAAGTAAATAAAACCTCTTTTCATATTTACTCCATAACGTGCTTTATATTTATGAACACTCAAAAAATAGGTTTTATTTAGGTGAAGCCTATGGTCCAAATACCATGGGCTAGATTATTATTAATATCATGCAAAAAAACATTATTAACTCTAATATAATATTAAAAGATTATTATTATTATTATAAAAACTAATACTCATATTAATATATTATAATATTAAATTTATTAAATTTAATAACTTTCGATTAATACAATATTAAATTTATTGTATTATAATATATATAAATGTATTATGATATATATTAACTCAAGATATATATGGGAGGGAAGAACAAAGATATAGAGTGATAGAAGTGGAGATATAGGGGGATTGACAAGGGAGAGATGGAGATAAACTAAAGGAAATGGGAGAGGAGGAATGAATAGCGAGATAGGGAGACACAAATATGGAGGAGGGAGAGAGAGAAGGGGAGGGGGGGCGGAGATAGTGATAGGATTAGAGGAGACAAAGATGGTGGAAGAGAGAGGGGGTAAGAGATAAGGGGAGAGAGGGAGGGAAGAAGAAATATATAAAGAGAAAGAAGTGGAGAGAGAGAGAGGGAGTGGCAAGGGAGAGATGGAGAGAGAGTGTGTATGTTTAGGGGTGAGAAAAGATACAAAGTAGGATATATGGAGAGAAGGAGAGAGGGAGAGATATAGTAATGTAGTTGGAGGGAGAGAGGGGCGGAGAGAGAGGGAAGAGAGAGGGAGGTAGGAGAGAAAGGGAGGGAGGGGAAGGATGAGAGAGAGGACTTGAGAGAGAGGAGTAGAATGATGGGGGAAGAGAGAGTATTGGGGAGAGAGAGAGAGAGAGATCAAGGAAGAGAGAGGGAGGTAGGAGAGAAAGGGAGAGAGAGGAAGGACGAGAGAGAGGACTTGAGAGAGAGGAGGAGAGAGGGATCGATAGAGAGATGGAGTTGGAGGGGGAGAGAGGTAGGAATTATAAATATAGAGAGTGAGAAGTGGAGAGAGAGGAGTGACAAGGGAGAGACAAAGAGAGAGCATGTATGTTTGGGGGTGAGATAAAGAGACAAATAAGGAGAGATGGAGATAAGGGGGAAGAGAATGAGAGATAAGGAGAGGGAGGGATATAGTAACATGGTGGGTGAAGAGAGATAAAGAGAGAGAGAGAGAGAGAGAGAGAGATGGGAGAGAAAGGGAAAGAGCGGAAGGAAGAGAGAGGATGTGAGAGAGTACAGAGAGGGATGGAAAGAGAGATGGACTTGGAGGGGGAGAGAGAGGGAGGTAAGAAGAAAGACATAGAGAGATAAAGATGGAGAGAGAGAGAGAGAGAGAAGGAAGATGGAGAGAGAGAGGGAGAGAGGACAGAAGGAGGAAAGAGAGATATTAGCGCAGAAGAGGGAGAGAAGGGGAAGATAGAGATATAGATGGAAGGTGAAGAGAGGGAAGAAGAGAGAGATGGGGAGAGAGAGGGAGTGACAAAGAGATTGATAGATATGGAGTGCGAGAGCATGTGTGTTTAGGGGGGTGAGATAGAGAGACAAAAAAGAAGAGATGGAGGAGGATATAGATATGGATGGAGAGTGGAGAGGGAAGAATATTTCTTGCACTAGATGGATTGATTTAAGTGGAGATGGTGATTTCTAATCCCATTTGATTGTTTGCACTAGATTCATCGATTTTAGTGTAGATATTTTTTTCTAATGATATTTGATTACTTGCACTAGATGCATTGATTTCAGTGTAGGTGGTGATTTCTAATACTATTTGATTGCTTGCACTGGATGTGTTGATTTCAATGTATATGTTGATTTATAATTATATTTGATTGTTTGCACTAGATGCATTGATTTCAAAGTAGATGATTCCTAATCCTATTTGATTGTTTGCACTATATGCATTGATTTCAATGTAGAAGTTATTTTATAATCTTATTTGATTGCTTGCATTAAATGCACTGATTTCAAAGTAGATGTTGATTTCTGATTTGATGTAATTGGATATATGATGGTACATTAATTTTAAAGTGATTGGATTAAAAATATGCATTGATTTTAGTGTAAGCACAAAACGGTATTGACAATGCACATTGATTTTTGTGTTATAGTAATTTAACCCATTAATATTGGAGAGCAAGAGAGACAAGTATCATGTTTACTACAACAGCTCGAGCTAAAGATTTAAATTATTTATGATTTAAATTTTCTTTTTCATATAATCGATATGAAAAGATGACAAAACTAACAAGGGTGACAATAAGAATAGTAGAAGAGAATAGTTTGAGATTGATCACAATGAAGACTATTTGTAACATGAGTACATTCTTATTATTCACATTTTCTATCTTTCAACATTATTATTGTTACTTTGCATTCAAAAAAATTATTTCATCATTTCTCATCATTAAAGTTATTAACAATATTATCATCTCAACAAACTGAGTTAACTAAGAAAATTTAAAATTAAAATGACCAAGTTAATCTGAGAAATATTTAGCATATTTATAATAATTATATTAATATTTGATATATTTACATATTATTGATAAAATTAATCATATCTTCGATAGATTTTCCTTGGCAGCACACCACTGAAACCAGCCTAGATCCATCTTAACTCCAAATCTATCAAGCACCGAGAGGGATCAAATATCTCGAGGTGCAAACCTTTCCTCAAGAGAGATTTGATCCCTCTCCGCGCTTGATAGATCCAGAGTTAAGATGGATCTAGGCTGGTTTAAGGTAACCAAACAATTATTAGTGAGAACAAACAATGTAGATGAAACAATTTATTGACAAGAATGCTTGTCTACTCTATAGTTGAGCGGCAACAGAGACAACTAGAGTGACTGCAACCCTGTAGAACCCAAAATGATAAATGTATTAATTCATAAAAATATTTCATTGAATATTTATTAATAACTAAAATTTTAAAATTTTAAAAAAAATTTCATAATCGAATTTAATTTAATTAAATTTAATTATTATCAACCCTCTCAGCCCACCGTCCTCCTCTTCCTCCACCGACAACCCATCCGTCCTCAAGAGTTACGCATGTAGGCAATGCGTAAATATTGATACCCGTTGCTGCTGTTATTGGAATTGGGTTCGCGCTACTTCAATGGGTGTTGGTGTCGGGTGTTAAAGTGTGTCCTGATCAAGCCTCGTCGATCAATAACAGAGTGTATAACGAGTTTTTGCTCGATGAAGCCGAGGAAGATGGTAGCGATTTAAAAGTAAGATGTTGTCCCCAAGTGTGCAGAGATTCAAAACGCCATTTCCCTTGGGGCTACTTCATTTCTGTTTACAGAGGACAAATATCTGCGGATTTTCACTAGATGTTTTGGGCTTCTCATGTTTTTGTTCCTTGGCTTTGTGAAGGGTTTCAACACCCAGCAGCAGCAATGTACCTATGATAAGACAAAGATGTGCAAATAGATATAATTGTATTGTTTTGTGGAGAAGAAGATACGCAAACAGGGGCAGATGACGCAGGGTCGGAAAAGTCAGTGGACTCCGCGGCGCTGCCTCTCGCAAGCAACAACAATGGCAAAATGGCGATAGAGGAGGAAAGAAAGGTGGAAATGGTGGAGGAAACGGGGAGGTCGAGGAAATATAACAACATATCAACTTATTTCATGTGCATCCCCATTCCTGCTAGATTATAATATTCTGGTTAACTTGCCATAACTATTCATTTCCTCTAACTAAAACGTATTTCTAGGCCTTGAAAGTAAGAGGCTGAGCATGAGTATTATTCTCGACAGAGTACCTATAAATTAGATACTGTTACAGCCTATTGTCTTATTTAAACTTTAGTGTAGCAATATTGTAGAGCAATATAATGCAATCGTATTCCTTACAGGAGTATCAATGCTTTGGCTGAATATGAAGAGCAATTGCAAGCAATACTCTCCAGTTCAAAAATATTTTAAGAATGCCTCCTTGTCTCGCAGTGAACCCATGTATGAGGCAAGAACAATAATATTTTTGGCCAGATATTCATATTATACCATTTTTAATACCCTATATTTGATCAATTTGTGGCTGAAGATATGGATATGCAACACACTATTTCTCTTAATTAAAAATCAAAATTTTGGGAATAGCCTCCAAGGTTTAAAGTGAAGAGATGGAGGCAATACAAGCTTGGAAACCCATAGAAATGATTAAAATACCCTAAGATCCACAGAGTCTGAAACTGTGCTCTGATACCATGTGTAAGGTCCTTAATTTTCACATTTAATCATGATTAACAAAATTTATGCTACACAATCCAAAGTGAGATTTTTAAAGCAGAATATATATATATATAGATATATATCAATTCACTATTTAATACTTACCTGGAACCTTGTTTGAAGTTGTTCCAGACCCGTCATGGCCCCCGCTCCCGTTACCAAACCATCGTTTTCCTCCCAGCCTATCTAGGGTTAACTTCTCTGATCCCCAGATCCAAAAGACAAGTCTTCTGGCCCCCGTACTCAAAACTCCAATAACAATCAAGATCACCTCATGACTCCGTTAGAACTCACTGCTCAGGCCTCCCATAGTTTGAACTTTGAACTCCTCTGACAACATCCGAGTCAATTTTCCCACCTCACTGACCCATGCCCATCAAGTTTCGCTCTCTCCCCTCTTCTTCTCCTTTTATACACAAATCCCCTAAGATATTTATTAAAATATCCTTCTTTTAATAAATATCTTGGATTTCTAAAATATCTTAGATTTATTAAAATATTATTATTTAATAAATATCTTGGATTTATTAAAATATCATCATTTATTTGTATAAGTCAATACTTTTAGTTTTCTTTGAACAAAGTATTAGTTTATATTAAGATAATGGTAGGCATAACTTTTACTTTACAATACATTCATTATATTCTCGTGAGTTAGGTATTTACTCAATACTTCAATAATTCACTCATTACTCTACACCGAGATTTTTCATATGCATGCTAATATTTCTATGTTCCCTATAACTTGAGTTGGGTCATTACACTCACATTAGGTTTTTCTGACTTTTGTCCAAAAATAACAGTGTTATATTTTGCGTGTGTGTGCCAGTATTTTCTCAGTTTCCAATTTATCTTCTGCAATATTTTTATTTGTGAAGATTGCAGTGTGATTAATTCGTTTTTGTCGTAGCAATAAACTGCTAAATTAATTTACAATTAGAAGAATTAATTCCAATTGTTGCGTGAAATTTTCACATCCCAATCAATGATATGCTCTATTGCTTCAATTTCACATATGATTGTTGTGCGATTCTCCAATAACCTAGAAGACAAAGGATATTTGCAAGGATATCAGGTGACTCAAAGATTCTAAAAAAAAGATAGCAACCAAATACTCCACATTTTTTGTCCCCCACCTCCATACAAAAGAATCATCTCAGATGCATAATCCCTTAAACCTATGGCCATAACCCAAAGGTGGGACACCATTTGCAATTTTTTTTCTAATGGGGGCATGGCCACCTAGCCCGTATAACAACCATGATGTTTCTAGTGCCTTTGGTCGGGGCCAAGCCAGCCACTTTTGTGAGATTTGAACCCCTACCCACTTTCACAACCTAGTCAACCTCTTGAGACAATCCCCAATTTCGCCAAAGTAGTTAACCTCTTGTGGCTAAAAAGGGCCATATTTGAAAACAAGCGGCTAATCATACCTTACAGTTATTAGCCATCTCCTTCATAAGGAAGAGTCGTTGACCAGTAAACTTTATAATGTTTCACCCTGGTAAATTAGCAGCTTGCATATCAAATTTAGTCATTCGGTATCATGCTAGGAGAGACATTTCAAGAGTGTTGGACTCCGCTTATAATGGGTGCCAAAGCAGACATGAGTGAATTGTACAAGCTTTAGGCCATCATATCCATTATCCATTTTTCTTGAAATGGTGCAGGGTAGGTTTTCAAATTTTATACCTGGGGCACACCAGCATAATTAAAGCATAAACCTACTAACAAGAAGAGAAAAGGTACATGAGAATTGCTTATATAGCCATCCAAAATACTGAAATGCCAGAACACTGCTAGACACGATATGAAATCACCTCAATTCAATTGTGATAAAAATAAATACCTTTCAGCGTACAGGTATCATATTTTAGGTTCATGTATAAAGTTCAGGTTATCACTAAAGGAAGTCGAAAGCAATCTTGAAAATAAAATTTACAGTCCCTGGGGATGGCCTGGGCATTAATTGCAACAATTCGTCACTCTGAGACCATACAATACGCATTCATAGACAGATTGAATTAGTAAAAGCTCAAAAACGAAACTTATATCTACCTGCAAAGTCTGTGAGTTTGTCGAATCTGAAGCCAGCGGTTATTAAGAAAAATGCCAACTGATAGGCCACCTGCACAGATTTCAGCCAGATTTCAAAACAAAAACTGCAAAGAACCCTCTGTGCACAAGCCACTTGAACGAATTTGAAGAAGACATTGCTATGGAAAAGTGACTTGCAGTAACGACAGCCGTGATGGCAAGAAAATTATCGTCCATTGCCCGACCAGCGATGTCTATTTTTCAACACTATTTTATTGGGAATTCAAATGCGAGACCGCGTCTATAAAGCAAGATATGAGATATTTATACACGTGGAGATATATGAGCCAAGGACACAGATATTTATAGTCTTCATAGCCTATATCCCGGCGCCCTTTGACCCAAAGCCAACGGTTAGACACTCTTTTATAACTTCAAAATATAAAAATTAAATTAATGTTTGCTTTCATGTTTTCAGTTTTCTTTATTTATTTCTCTACATGCAAAGTATCAATTTTCCAAGTTAGAAACGCTGACCGTTGAGATTGAGATCTGGTTTGACGAGTGAGAGCGTAAAAGAGGAGAGTTATAAGTTTTTTATAGATTATTTTTAAGCTGCATGACGTTAAAATATTATTTCATTTCATTATTTATTTAAATGAAATTCGTAAGTATCATTTTTCTAAGTTAGAAATGTTGACGATGAAGATTTGATGAGTGAGAGAGTAAATCAGGGGAATTATAGTTTTCTTTATTTAATTAATTTTTTAATTATTGTTTTAGTTTTTATTGGAGTTGTTTTTAGTGCGACTTTTTGAAGTTTCAGGTGTCGGAATCCGGTGAAAAATTTTGAGGTAAAATCTTGGTTTTTGTTATTCAAATTGGTTTTTTGACTCTATATATGGATTCAGCACCCTCAAAAACCTCTAGGGCACTTCGATTGTGCAAAGTTAGCAATCAAACTTCTCTTTTCAAAAAATTCCTGCCGGAATTTAGAGAAATTACACCGTAAAAAATCACCGTAAAAGCCTTCAAAAAGTCGCACTAAAGACTAATCGCTTTTTATTATTATGTTAAAGAGGTGTTTTACAACTTGTATATCGGAGATATTCTCGGGTAGATGCTACAAATTTAATCAAATTCAAATTAATTTTAAAGTTTTAAAAAATATAAATTGAATTTAAAATAAATTAAATTTAGGTTTTTAAATTAAAATAAAAAAAATTATTAAATTTATTATATGTTAATAATTAAAAAATATAAATCACTTTAACATAAATTTAAATTTATGTTTTTGAAAAAAAAAATAAAAAATTTAGGAGTATGTTTTAAAATTGTTTTTGTTTGGCTAAGAGCTTGTCTTTCTTAGATGTAAGGAAATAAGTTGACTGTCCAAGACCCAAAGGTATCTAGGAGGAGTAAAACTCGTCGCCTTATGGACGACCACAGTCATTGCAGGTGGAGTGGCTTTCCTTGAATAACATGGATAAGTCAATTTGCATTCGCAGATAGTAGCCACCGATGGTTGTCCCCACTACTGGTTTGACAAAATTATGATAGGTTTTCCCACTATGTAAAAAAATAAAGATTTAATTTTCATTGCGACTTTGATTTATAATGTAACAACACATGGTTGATTTTCCATGTAAATAAATTAAACCAAGCTCATGAGACACTTATTCCAAGTTGAATGGAGGGAAAAACATTACAGTGAACATCACTTGAGCTTTATTAATGGCTATGGAAATTGGCAAAGGCATTGGAAAAGAAAAAGAGGCAATAAATGACAATTAAATATAAGAAATTAAGGAAAATAGGAGAAAAGGATGATGAAGAGACATAAATATGAAAGCAAAGGAAAATGAAGGAAAAATAAAAGAAAAAGAAACAAAAGGAGAGAGAGAACATTATATGCCTCTCTTAGCTACTCTTAGCTACACTTAGTCACTCTTGATAACATCTTGGTTGTGAAAATTCCACAAATTGGAATCTCACTGCAGCAACTGAATAAGTTTCTTCAATTTGTTAAATAACTGAACAAATTATTTACTGTATTCTACGGTAAATATCGAAACTAATACACTGTAGCCTTCACAAATAAAAAATATTGTGGAAGAAAATAGTGATGGAAAGATAGATGCACACACACACAAATAACATTGTTATTTTTGGACTAAGTCCCCGGAAAAACCCAATGCAGGAAAACTGGTGCAACAATTGAGGTTTTGTATATTATACAGTAGTAAATTTGAGTACAAAACTATTGTTGCTTAAATCTAGCAAACCATACAGAGAAAAAACTAACAATAGAGCCTAGTGAGAAAAATCTCACTGCCACTAGTGATCTGGCACTGACCTTGGCTCAAGATGAGTTGCTTTGCGTTGCCCCTGCGCAGTCATTACGTCATCCTACGCAGTACTGCATCCCCACAGCTAGGAACAACTTTCCCTCTTGCTAATTGATCAGCGGTTGTCTGGAAACTGGACTCCTCTGGCCTCTGGAAACTCTCTTCGGCTTCTGGCACTGAATCACCTCTGCCTCCCAACAAAAATGTGGATCTCCTTTGAATCATTGCGTTTCCTCTGCGTGGCCTTTGTGCTGCCTCTCTGTGGCACTCACTGTCACTCCGTTGTGCACTCACTGGATCTGGGAAATCTTCCTCCAACCTTACTATCCCTGTCCCTCTCTCACTACAACGAGCTCACTAGTTCTCTCTTCGGCAACTCAGTGCTGCTACTCAAGAATCGATCTGCCAATGAATTTGATATCTACAAAGTATGTTCTCCAAGCCCCATCGAGTTCCTTCTTATAATCTCTCGTTGAGACATCAACGACCATGATTAAAACTTAATCGATGGCTCATATTAACTAGGACTCGATCCATGCCTTGTTCTAGAAGATTCACATCTGACTTAATTATCATATTTCCTAAGTTTAGACTTAGCAAATATTAAAAAAATTGATTAATTATTTTAATTAAGCCATCTCTAGATGGAATTTCTAGAAACGATTCTTGGGTATTGGAGTATGCATGTATTCTAACATCTCTGCAAAATATCGAGGCTAGAATACATCTGATTCTACCAGAAACTAACCCTCCCTCTAAGCAAGGAAAGTCTTCTAGTACTACAACTGCAATACAATGCATATGCACCATCTCCTGTTGCTCTATTGATATTTGGCTATTGTTTCCCACCAACTACTGCGCAACACTGATATGTGTTGTTGTTGATCCTGTTGAACTAATTCCAACTATTGCATATGCACTGCAAATATGTTGATGTTTCCATTGCAACTGTCTCTCATTTGTTGTTGTTGCAACTAAGAGATGTCCATCATTAAGAACCAATTGTGTTTAGTCTGATGCATCTGTCACCCGAGCCCTGACTGCTACTGTCGTCACTGACTCTACACTGTGCCAAATACACTGCTGCCAACTCTGCTCTGCGCTGTTAGTCTCTAACTGCTACTAGATACTACATCTGTCACTCTGGAACCTGACTACACCAATTGCCACAGGTCCATCTTGCTACTGCTGTTATGGGTTCCCGTAGAAAGGTATTGATCCAAGAGGTGGAATCTTCAAGGATCCTGCCCATTTGTAGCTCTTTGGGGCTACAAAACCAAATCACCCCATCTCACCCCTGGAGGTATGTCGGTGATCATGGAAAACTCTTCCTCCAGTATGGAGGAAAGCCTATCAATCTCTACGAATGCAGCTTACTAGTCTTGCTTCTCCTATGTGTCCCTCTTCCTGAGAGGACACTGGGTGTGTAGTGCCCAATTTCACCACATTTAAAGCATTTGACCTTGGATATGTCCTTCTTCCTTCTGTGTTTCCCCTGTTTCCCCTTTGATGCCAGGGTTGTGTTCTCCTCCTCCTTTACGTCCTTCGTCCCATTGTTGTTATTTCCACTGATGGTGCTCTTCACCAAGTCTCGCCTCATCTCCTCCTACTGCAAATCTGCCCACATTTTGTCCCAATCTGACAAGCTTTCTCTGCCCAGGATACTCTGGACGAATACTTGCCACTCCTCGGACATGATATTTAAGGAAAATCGTACAAAATTTGTAGGTTGGGGCCTTGACCGAACTGCAAAAAGTTGATTCCAGACTTCCTGAAGTCCAGTAATGAAGGGGTCTATATGCTCCCCTTTCTACATCCTAGGACACCTCAGCTTCTCCTCCAAATACATCTTCTGATGCTCAGAAGTTCCCTGGTACAACATGGCAAGAGCATCCCACATATGCTTGGTAGTGTCGTTACCAGCTATATGTGACACCACGTGATCTCGATCTCCATCGATAATCAACCTCTTTTCCTTCACCATCTCCTTTTTGTAGGCCTTTAGTTGATCTGGGTCTGTGGGTACAACTACCACTTAACTAATATAGGTCTTGAGATCATATTCATCTAGAAGACAGGAAATCCTAGACTTCTAGATCACATAATTAGCTGAACCATCCAACTGATCTTGATCTCTCAACCCTGCTCATGCCATCTCACCAAAAATTTCAAACTCTTCCTCTGCTCCTTTGTGCAGCTGCTGCTAGGCTATACACACACCCTGTTGGAGTGGGAAAATATGGTCACAACTACTGTTGCTCTGCAGTGAGAAAACAAATTCTTAGGCTAGAAATTCCCTGAGGAAATAATTCCCTCAGTGCATGATCTTATTCCCTTCTGGCGTTATTCTTCTCTAGAAAACTGTTGTAGAATAACTGTCCCAGCTCATGATCTGCTCTGCAAGAAAAATGTTGTTTCTCCTCCTACCTATGACAATCTTCGATTTGGAAATTCTATTCTTTGTCGACTCACTCAGAGAAATAGATTTTCCTCAAAATTCTGCCCTCCTGGCCAATGGACTGTGCAACCACCTGGGGTTTCAAGAAGTTGCTCACGCAGGGCTTCGAAGGTCCCTCTTTCCTTCTGCAATTATGTTCTTCCTGCTTTTCCTGCACTTTGATACCATGTGAAAATTCCACAAATTGGAATCCTACTGCAACAACTCATTAAGTTTCTTCTATTTGTTAAATAACTAAACAAATTATTTATTGTTTTCTACGGTAAATATCGAAACTAATACACTGCAACCTTCACAAATAAAAAATATTGCGGAAGAAAAGAGCATTGGAAAGATAGATGCACACACACAAATAACATTGTTATTTTTGGACTAATTCCCCGGAAAAACCCAAAGTAGAAAAACCGATGCAGCAACTGAGGGTATGTATATTATGCAATATTAAATCTGAGTACAAATTTATGGTTGCTTAAATATAGCAAACCATAGAGAGAAAAATATGACAATAGAGCCTAGTGAGAAAAATTTCATTTCCACTAGTGATCCAACACTGACCTTGGCTCAAGATGAGTTTCTTTGTGCAATCACTACGTCATCCTACGCAGTACTACATCCCCAAAGCTAGGAACAACTTTCCCTCTCGCTAACTGATCAATTGTTGTTTGGGAATTGGACTCTCTTGGCCTCCGAAAACTCTCTCTGATTTCTGGCACCGAATCACCTCTACCTCCCAGCAAAAACACAAATCTCCTTTGAAGCACTACGCTGCCTCTGTGTGGCCTTTGTGTTGCCTCTCTGTGGAACTCACTGCCTTTCTGTTGTGCACTCAATGGATTTGGAAAATCTTCCTTCAACTTACTATCCCTACCCCTCTCTCACTGTAATGAGCTCACAAGATATCTTTCTGGAAACTCAGCACTGCTACTTAGGAAATTGATCTGCCAGTGAATTCAATCTCTGTAAAGTGTGTTCTCCAAGCCCCATCTAGTTCCTTCTTTTAATCTCTCGTTGAGACATCAACATCCATGATTAAAACTTAATCGATGGCCCAAATTAAATAGGACTCGATCCATGCCTTTTTCTAGAAGATTCGCGTATGAATTAATTAATACCTTTTAATTAATCATATTTCCTAAGTTTAGACTTAGGAAATATTAACAAACTGATTAATTATTTTAACTAAGCCATCTCTAGATGGAATTTCTAGAAACGATTTCTGGGTATTGGAGTACTCATGTATTCTAACCTCTATACAAAATCTCAAGGCTATAACACATCTGATGCTACCGGAAACTAACATTGGTAACCCTTGGAGCATTATAGGATTCACTTGGACATTGAGGCATTCTCACTTCGATGCGGAGAGGGAGAACATTTGGACCGAAGCAAGCAAGCAAACAAAGGAATTTGTGGGTAGCAAAGAAGAATGTTGGAAAAGCACCTACAACAGGAGAACATTGCAGGTAACATATTGCATGTGTGATTTCCTTGTCGAGATTTGAATGCATGGTACATACTTTTGGTTATTTGGTTACTTTGTTGTCATTGGCATGGTATTTTTCTAGATTTATAGTGGTTTTAGCCTTGCATTGCCATTTCTTAGATAGTCATGATGTAGTGGGTTCCCTGTTTTGGTTCAACTTTGGATGGCCGATATATTTTGAATCCTGGTTGAGATGGTCTTAGGAAAATTCCCTAGATTCAAAGGTGGAGATGGGCTTTCTCCTTGAACTCTTGATAGGTGGATGGAGACAGGAAAATTCCTTTGGGTATGGTGAAGAAATTTTGAGGCATCCAAGCTTGTTTTGGTTTGGCTCTGGACCGATTTAGGTGAGATAATTATGGTTGAGGGTAGAGGGGGTTTAGCCTCTGGATTCACTTGTTGGTTTTCCCTTGGTTTATCTTATGTGATCCCGCATTCATGCTTGGAATATGGAAAGGGGGTGATTGGCTGAAAGAAAGATTCAATTCAACCCAACCTATGGTCGGGTGCTACGTGGAAGTCCCTGATTTGGTTGGCTTTATGCTTATTTTATTATTTGTTATTTCTTATTGAGTTCAATAAACGCATGTACTAGTTATTGTGTTGATTTTATGACTAGTTTGTCTTGGATTCATTCTATTTAAATGTTTGTTATAAGCATGGCATATTCTTGTTGTATAATGTGCTCTTGTTGTGGATCTTGCTTATGGCTTGATAAGTTTTTGAATGGTTTTGTGAATGCATGGGATAACTAGTGTTTGTTGCAGCTAGCTTGTGAGGGTAGTAATACTTCTTGATGATTCTCTGATGAAACTAATGAGACAGTGAATAAATTATGCATGCATGACCTACATGTACCATAGTCACAAGGTGTTTGTATAAATTAATAATTTGGACCACCAACTTCCTAGGGCCATAACTTTGGCATACGATCTTTGTTTGACTATCATAATACCTCGTTTCTTATATCACCATGAGGAGGATGAAAAAAGAGAATTTGTGAAACATTTTCAGACACTTTTTTGGTCTCTCTTTTTTCCCTTAAAATTTCGTTTAGGCCCTCAAAACGTTCTTGGAAGTTTAGGACCCGAAAATTTGTCAAAAGTAAAAAGTTTTATTAAATTTAAGGAAACGAAACTGAAAGGAAATAGTGTTCGGTCAAGTTAAGCTAACAAAAGTGTGATCATGTGTCTCTAAATGGTTTCGGTAAGTTGGTAACAGACCCCATTTCCATAGCTGAATCTTGGAGGTTGTGTTATGCATAATAACTCTCAGCTCGTGTTTACCCTAGTGAGCTTATAAAAGCGATTAAACGTGGGGAGGGATGATACATAGTGGTATCAGAGCGAGGTTGTAAAACTGGACCTCGAGGTAAAATCATATTGTTATGCATGCATGTTAGTTGTCTATATGTTATTATGCATGCACATTATCCATTTATTGTTATGGTTATGATATCCATGTATGTGATGGTGTTCTTGTGATGTTGTATCGTGCTAATTAGGATTGGCCCGTGTAGATGCAATAGCCTCCCCTGAGACACATTGAGGTATGATTTTGATTATGTTTTTACTCAGCTAACAATGGCATATTGTAGGAAATAAAATGCCAAGAGATGAAGAGAAAAATAGTTGATTACAGTTCATATGAATCCATGTACAAGCCAAAAGAGACATTTGTAAGATGTGAGAGATTAGTTGAGCAACACGGAGAGGGACATTCTCTTGGTTTGGAAGATGCATTGAGAAGTTTGAAGGAAAAAATTGTGATTTGAAAGGCAGAGAATGAGCGGGTGATTGAGGCACACGAAAGGCTTACCAAAGCTCAAGAAAAGAAAGTCAAGGTTAATGCAGTCATCCCCCAAAGCCTTTCAGATTTGAAAAAGTAAGGAAAATTTGGGATCAGTCACGGGGAAAGATAGGAAGAAAAGACTGATGGTGCAGATGGAAGCAGGTCTCAGAAAGGGTATAGGATGGATAAAGATGATATAGTAAAGGACGATAGATCCTTGGATACACTTGAGAGGAGGGCTAGTACTCATGGATTTTACTCTAGCTTTGGTTCCGAGAGACGTCATCACCACCACCACTGTTGATGGGGAAATGAAGAAATTACAATATGCAGAAGCATGCCTAATTGGGATGAAGAAACTCTTTAAATTGGATGTCTACTAAGAGAACATGAAAGCCAAGATAGCTAACTTCAATCTCAAGGGAAAATAAGATATCTAGTGGGAAGATGTAAAAGCATGTCAGAGGCATCAAAGAAAAGGATATGATTTGGAATGAATTTGAAAGACTCTTCAAGAAGAAGTGTCTGAGAGATATTATGATGGAAAGGCCATGATTTTATATGAGCTCAAGATGGGTTCCATGAAAGATGAAGAGTACAAAACCAAATTTCTAGATTGTTGAGATATGTGCCCTATCTCATGGACGAGAAAGTAAATATCCAAAGGTTCATCAGTGGATTTCTATTATCATTCAAAGGCCGGATTGAGTTTCATGAGCCTCAGTCATTGGAGGAATCCATTAGAAAGTTGAAGTATTGTTATGAATAGTAAAAAATCAAGCCTGAGTTAAATCCTGAATAGAAAGGTAATGAGAAGAAGAAAGGAAAATGGCCTAAGAAGCGAGGAAGATCTTAGGATGCAGGTGACAAGGAAAATGTGGCACCTCATAAGAAGTTCAATGCAACTGAGAGAGGCCATGGGTCTCAGCCTGAGGAGTAGCATAATAAAGGTGATTTCAAGAAACCATTGAGGTGTTGTACTTGTGGTGGAGACCATCACAGGAGGGATTTTCCATCACACTAGTGTGGTATTGTAACAGCTACAACCACCGTCCAAATTTTTTCCTATGCTTCAATTTTTTAGCCTTCCTTCCTATCCACAGGAGCTTACCTTGTGTTGTTATCAGGTATTCATGCTTTGACTGAGACTTATATTTTTCATCTGTGTTGGTGGTTTCTTATTTTCACACTTAACTGATCTTTCTGAGACACAAGCTAATCTCCTAACTTGGTCTTACTGTAGTTCTGGGCTTGCCTCCAGATGTTGCACAATCCTTGAGGGAAAGCAGCCTTGATGATAAAAATTGTGCAGTTCAGACTAGAAGTCAACCTTGAGCTCAGAAACTACACATTCATGGAAGGCAACCCAACACTAAGCCCAAAAAATGTGCAATCCCTCATTGAACTTAGAAACTGCGCAGTGCATTGAGCCAGAAAGTTGCCGAGTTCCCCAAAATTACACAATCTTTCCCGACAGTGTGCATGGAAATTTTTCCCAGAAAAAAAAAATAAAAAAAGATAAAAAAGCTAAAAAACATCCTTAAAAATAGGGATCCATTATTAGTATCCCGAAGGAGGCACATTCACTATTTTTAGACTCTTATGCCAAGTGTCGCTTTTTCCTTGATTTTAGGCATGCACATCATAAATCCTAATTTTCTCAAATATATTTAATCGACGCCCCTACAACTCATTTGCATATTTGATCTTGGAGCTCTAGCATTCCCTAGGAGATTAAGAAACCTTTGGTGCAGTCGTCGTCACTTTTCCGAGTGAGTTTCGATTTTAACGTCTTTTTCCTCTTTTTGTCGTTTCACTTGTGTGAGCACTTTTTTGCTTATTCATCTTCATATTTTTTGGCTTTTTATCTTGTTTTAACTTGTAGAAGTGTATTTAAGTATGAGGGGTTTCTGTAGTGCATTATATTAGATATCATTTTTGGGATTCAACTGCGTTAAGTAAGTCATTCCTCTATGAACATTTCCATGAGAGGTAGTCGTAACTGACTAATTATTCATGATTTTTTAATAGTCCACTTAGCACTCATTGCATCGAGTGATGCTCACAGGGGTGAAGAAGTGGGATTGAAACTAGTGAAATGAATCACATAGCGTCAATCATCACTTCCGGGGCTTGCACCTGGTAATTAGGACTTCTCAGGAGGTCACCCATCCCATAACTCCTCTGGCTCAAGCGTGCTTAGCTGTACAAGTGTTGTTTCAAGTTGTCGTTTTACTTTCACAAGTGTCGCATCGTTTCCTTGTTTTCCTTGTTCTCCTCACATAATTTATTTTCCTTTTGTTTTTTCAGTTCTACACTTGATATACATTTATTCATTCATACTTAGTCAGATTTGTACTCAAGCTCACTTCATCACTAAGTTCTGCTCATTTTCCACACATCCATCGGGCAGATCTACACTTTCCTTGGCCATATTTTTCCTTTCCCATCTGGGCACTACGCAATTCTAAGGCTCAAGTCGAGATCTTGGCCTTTGTAATTTTGCAGTGCGTAGCACAAGTTGGACCAACTACGCATTGTACATTTCCAGGGCTCAACATGTCACCTTGGCCACTGAGATTTGGCAATGCGTAGTCTCCCCAGTCACTGCCCAGGCTGAACTGCGCATTGCACAGTCTCAATCGTTAGGCTACACCCTAGGTTGTTGGGACTACATAATACGCAGTTCCCATAGTCGGTCTTCCTTGCTTGATGAAAAATGTGTAATCCCTCTCATCAGTTGCCTGATTTTCTACTTAATGATGCTTTGAAGTTAGATTTTCAAAAGGCTAATGTGTGCTTTCCATGAGTGCCTTTTCTGTCCCATAGGTTCCACAGTTGTTAAGTGCTTCTCTCAAGTAGTCATTATTACCATGGAACCAAAGAGAGTTGATTCAAAATATACCATTGAAAGCAGTACTAGGGTGAGTGAACTTCATGTTTATTCGTTGTTACCCTTTCCACATATAAGAGAGTAGCCCTTCACTCTTATAAACTTCAAATCCAAGCATTAAAAATTCCTTTGTTACCTTTCTGGGCTTGTTTTCTCACTAACCAGACTCCTTTGTTAAATTTCTGGCATCGAAATTCATTGGAGAAACGTTATTGTTACGCTTCTATGGGAATGAAAACCTCTTGTTACACTCCTGTCAGTGTGAAGAAGTGCATTGTTATGCTTCTGTGAGGTAGAAATCTTATCTCGTTAAGCTCATGTCAGTGTGAAAAGTGCATTGTTACGTTTTTGGGTGAGGGAAGCAGTTGTGTTACGCTCCTGCTAGTGTTGGAGAAAGCATTGTTACACTTCTGGATAGTGGAAAATCCTTTTGTTACGCTCCTATCAGTTGTGAAAATCAAAGTGTTACACTCTTGTGTGTTGAGAAACACAGTGTTACGTTTCTATGGAGGAAGAAATCAAGTGTTACTCTTTCTAGTGTTATTTAAACCTTACAAACCCTCCAACTTTCGAGCTCATTTATTGGTGTGGCTTCTCCAAAAGGTAAGCAATTACCTTATGCTTGTTTTGGTCACAATTTGAATATTCTTTTAGTCATTTCATGTCATTAAAAGCCTTATCCATCTCTCCATTTTCCACATAAAAAAATTTATTTTGTCAAAGCCCTACCCTATTCAATACAAACCCTATCCTATTCAAACATAAACCCTAACCTATCACATTCATACACCCCCATGCCCATCTATATTCCTATCACATTACCCTCATAACATGTCAAGAACAATAAAATCCTTATCTAAGGCTATTTTACACAGTGAGAGGAGTGGAAACAGTGAAAACATAGAAGACTGTGTTTTAGGGTTTTGAGGGACTTAGACTTATCCATTTTCATCCATTCCACTTGCATTGTGGAGCTAAGGTGTCAGCATATCCTCTCAAATTTTATCAAAATTTTTTTCTAGCTCCATAACCCTTAAAAAATCAAAACACTTCTTCACTAGTTTTTTCCCACAGACAAAATTGGGAAATGACTATGTTTTGAGGATTTGAATGACTTCCACTCATCCATTTGCCTTCATTTAACCTTCATAATGGAGACAAGACACCATTCTACTCATAGAATTTTTGTCAGAATTTTTACTCAACCCCATCGCCCCTTTTTCACCTCACAAACTTGTCCTACTATTGCACAGGCTATTTTCACAATCAAAATTGGGAATTTCCTGTGTTTTCGACATTTTGACACCTTCCACTCATCCATTTTCTCTCATTCCACCTTCAACTTAAAGCTGACACAAAATACTACCCACTAAATTTTTTATAGAATTTTTCTCAGCTTCAAGTCCCTCCATTTCATTCACCAAACTCACACCTTCATACACTCTGTTTTCCAAATTTCCATTCTCATCCACTCATTTCATTGACATCCTAGGGTTTTCATCATTCCAGTGACCAACACCATGGAAAGTGACAAGAAGAGCTTCAAAGGAGGGCGCCATCTTAGACTTGAGCCATTCACCATGCACGAGATTAATGCTTTGCCATTGGCGAGAATATGCTTTCAAAGAACTCAGTGCTTAACATTTTGTGAAAGGCTTATGGAAGGAGGGTATCATCTTCAATTGTCCATCCTTTTTTCAACCAGCTACAATATGAGAAAGGTCACTATTGTAGGTATGGAGATCAGCTTATCATCTGACCTAATTGCTTCAATTACAGGTATCCCTTCTCAGGGAGAGCAGTGGTTCAAGGGTATAGATCTTGACATTGAAAATTACAAGCAGTTCCTAAAGCCTCATGCTAGAGACGATCCATAGTTTCTAATTTCCTTTTGGAAATCTCAGAAACAAGTATGCTCCTCTGATGATGTTTATAATGAAGTAATTAACATGCGAAGGAAGATTCTCCAGGCTATACATGTATCACATCAGGCTTTTGATGCATTTTACTAGAGTCAAAACACTTGATTTGCCTCATTATTTATATAGGAGCTTGATTAAGATGGTTGAGAAGATTCAGAGTAGAAGAGAAGATCATCATACCAGTCTCTTTCATCATGGACTTATCAAGATCTTTGTGTTGTATCACTTATCCTCCATAAACATGACATGGGAAGACTTCTTAGATAGGTTGTCAGCAGCGCTTCCTGTCTTACCTATTACATCATCACCACAACCAATGGAGATTAGCTCTTCTATCATGCCTATTCAGCTTTCATATGTCCCTAGGGTTGTGGGATTTTCTCACACATATGAAAGATGGAGGAGACAAGTTTTTGTGCCTAAGTCTACTAGGAGATTTCTTACACTTGGTACCCATGATGAGCAATGTCAGATATAGGAACAACCTCTTTTGAATCAACATGATGAGTCAGTGCCAGTGGAGCCTAAGGTATTAGAACATGAGGAGGTCAAATCAGTTGAAGACTGTTGGAAATATTGTCATTGACGGCAAAGGAGCACAAAGGAGCAGCACCAGAACTAGTAGAGAAGCAACAAAGGCAACATAGAAGCAACAAAGGCAACATATATGTAGCAAAGAGGAAGCAAATGCAATAGAGAAGTAGAAAAGGTAGTAGAGGCATAGGTAGCAGAGAAGTAGAAAAGGAAACAAAGAAGCAGCAAAGGCAACAGATAAGCAGCAAAGAGGCAACAGAGGCAACGAATGGAGCAGCGAAGAAGCAAAGGAAGTAGAGGCAGCAAAGGAAGAAAAGGCAACAAAGGCATCAGAGAAGCAACAAAGGCATCAGAGAAGCAACAAAGGCATCAGATAAGCAGCAAAGGTAGCGAATGTAGCAGAGAATAAGAAAAGGTAGCAAAGGCAGCAAAGGTAGTAAAGAAGTATCAAAGGAAGCAGAGAAGTAGCAGATAAGTAGCAAACATAGCAGAGAGGCAGCAAAGCCGTGCAATAAGCGTAATAATCCCAAGACGGAGTGAATAACAAATAGAAGAACAAGGTCAAGAGGAGTAGCATGGAGGAACTAGTGTTGCAGAGCGGCAACAGTATAAATCTCTGGATAGATTCACGTTGAAGAATACAGAACAAGCTTAGGAGGATTAGCGTGGAGGAACCAACGGTGCAAAGCGGCAACAACTGAAAGAAGGAAAATCGACTAAGGTAGAGAACTCTTAGAAGAATTCCAAGGGAGGCGATCGGATGACAAAGATCGAATCACAGAATCAAAGTATTAATAATTAATAACAGAGATCAGAGCGAGTGGAAGAGATGAAGAAGAGCCACGTAAAGGATGAGAAAATGATCAGAATTAGATCGCAGAAGTAAAGGCAAGAGATGAACGACAGAGATCGAATCGCACCAGGAGCGATGTCGCAAATCACAAAGTTTAGCACTTAACTGTTAAGGTCATCGCAAAGTAAGTTAAACTGCATGCGATGCAAAGTGGAGAAGGGAACGTGTCAGCACTACGCAATATCACAAATCGCAAGAAATAGAGGGTAACCACAAAGTAATACTAATAAAGTGTGAAGTGCGATCAGGTGAGGATTGTTAGATCTGGGCGCATATCAATGGCGAACGACGAATCGCGAGTTTGTACATCGCAAATGTTAGCAGATAGCACTAAGGTATGTTAATTTTTTTGTGATGCAGTAAGGTTAGAAAGTTGCGATGAGATGAGGGAAGAGCCACGTGTTAGCTCTATGCACATCGCAGATTATATGGGTTAGCGATATCAATACAAGTTAAACTTGTGGGTGAGTATTTGCGATGAAGGGAGTCCACGTGTCAGAACTGCGTAACAATTCACTTCACATGGTTTATGGTTTATCGTTATCGGTAGAGTCGGAAACTTGCGGGCAAGTATTTGAGATGAGATGTGATTGGTGGAAAGTGTTGTGGGACCCTCCAGTAAAGAAGTTCTGCCTCTTGTTTGCAAAGAAGGGCGAGAAGGTGAGGACTGTTAGATCAACGACGGATAGCAAAGTGCACACCACAGATTTTATGGTTTGTACTTAAGATTTTTCACGGTAAGCTGGACGTGATGCAGTTCAAAGGTGAATACTAATATATTCCAGGTCCAAGGTTGTATGTGTTTGCGTTGGTTTTATGAATAAAACCATGGAAGTGGAGGTCGACTCGGGTTACAAAGGAAAGGCCTGAATGCATGAAAAAGGACTCAGATCCCAAGCATAACAGTGTTGCGACAGTGAGTTAAAAGAAAATACTGAACGAGAGTAGACTCAGGTAAGACTCGACTCTAAGTGCAGAACAATGTCATGTAGATGCGATTGTGAGTTAAAAAGGAAAGGCTACACGCAAGAGAGAAAGCTCTGGGCAAGTGACCCGACACTCGTGCAGAGGTGTTATGCGGTTGCAGCAGTTTGATAACAAAGACTGAACGTGGTCAGAAGGAGACTCGGGTAAGTAACCCGACACAGAAAAAGAGTAGAGAAGAGCACATAACGTTGCAGGTAAGATATGCAATAGGCAGAGGCGGTGTAAAACATAAAGGCATGGGTTAAGTCAGGCTAAGACAGTAATGCTGCAGCACAGTTGGAAATATAACAACAGGAAAAGAAGACAAAGGGACGTCAGGTAGAGAAGACAAGATGAACAGCAAAGCAAGAAGCTGAAAGGGCTAAATTGAAATATTATTGTAAATGTAAATGTAAATTCATTGATTATTTTATATTTTTTGTGATGCAAAGGCAAGTCTCCGTAGGCATAGGCAAAACTCCATGAGTACTGTAATTATTACTCCTGATGTAATATCTTGAACTAAAGAATGAGGAATAAAATGGGTGAAAGGTAGAGAGTCAGGCCTGTTCACTCCATATTCCCTGTAGAATGAAAACAGTCATGAAGTTATCTGTATAAAACAGGTAATATCAATATGCATAAGGTTACGAAAAACAAAGGAAGAAAGAGAGAGGATGCAACAGATTTGAAGAGTGTAGAAGAGGTTAAAAAGCTGCAAAATTGAAAAGAATGGAAGAAGGTAAGAGAGTTGCAGAATGTGAGAGAGAGGAAGAATGAGAGAGAGAAGATAGAGATTTTGTGAAGATCCAGAGCTGATATGAAACAGATTTGAAGGCTGGAAGGGCAGTAGTGAAGAAGGAGTAAAACAGAGCTGATATCCAGGTAAATCAGCATATGATTTTATGGTAGAGTGAGGAAGTTGGTGCTTCCATATCAATTTGTAGCTTGATAGATGTCCAGTTGTAGCTGGTTGAGGTAGGAGCCTCCTGTGGGTTGTAGCCTACAGAAAAATACATGGGATTTGGTGCTTCCATTTCAAGTTGTAGCTTGATAGTTGTCCAGTTGTAGCTGGTTGAGGTAGGAGCCTCTTGTGGGTTGTAGCCTACAGAAAATATATGGGAGTTGGAGCTTCCTTGCAAGTTGTAGCTTGCAGAATTTGAGGTAGTAGCCTCCTGTAGGTTGGAGCCTACACAAAATCAGTGGTGAGAGGGAGTTGGAGCTTTCCTTTGCATCAAAACAATAATAATATGTGGTTTTCTCCCTAATGGGTTTCCACTTATATATGTTGTCCATGTGCATGATGATTATGTGTTGATGTTATGTATTTAATCTGTTTAATACTTGCTGCTCACATATTAAGATTGTTGTTTCATTATATAATAAGTTGATCATGAAATGAAGGTGTAAATAAGTTTAAAGGAAAGTTTAAAATTCCATGAATGTATTAAACTGATTCACCCCCCCTCTTAGCTTAACTAAGGGTTCAAAAACTGGTATCAGAGCCGGTTCCTTTGGTGTAAGCCTAATAGCTTGAAGGAGATCTGGTTGAGTCATGGACTATCAAAATGTACCCGTGTTAAATACAACAAACTTTCCTGAATGGAGAGATCAAGTTAAAACAGATTTAATGGCTTATGAACCTGAGGTATGTAAGCTTGTATGTGATGGTTACTACACTGACTCTCCCTCTTTGCAAGAACAACAGTGGAATGCCAAGGAAAAATGTGTAATATATAACAATCTTCATAACAAGGATCTTGATTCACTAATGGATTTAACTTCTGCAAAAGGAATATGGAATAGATTGCATCTCATGCATGAAGGAGACACTAGTGGATGCATTATCAAGAAGGAGAAGATAAACCAGAAGAAGAAGAAAAATTCCTTTCAAAAGGAAAAAGGTCAATCAAATGAGATACCTGCTAGGGTGAATGGATGTAAGTACCATGAAGAAAACATAGTTGAGGAAAAATCCAAACTTGACACAGCCTTGACTGAAATAGAAAGATTTAAGAATGAAAAAAAAAACCTTAAGACATTGGTGAAAATATGTGATGAGAGAGAATATGAGGATAAGGAAGAAATTGTTGGCCTGAAGGCACAAATTGAAGAAGAAAGGAAAGTAGAAGACATTCTGGTAAACCAAATTAAAGATAAAAATCAGGAGCAAGAGAAATTGGAAGAAGAAGTAGTATGCCTGAGAAAGAAATTAGAAAATGCCCATAGGGAATTATCTATGAATACTCCACAAATGAAAAGGTCTGAAGAGCTGGAAAAAATACTAAATGCTCAAAGATCTCCTCTCATAAAGGCGGGGATAGGCTACGAAGGAGAAACCAGTAAGTCCAAGGTAGAAGATAACAAGAATATCATTTTTATAAAAGCTATAAAGGATAATGAAGCAGCTCAAAAGATTCCTACAGAAGTAGAAGCCAGGAAGAACATGATTTGCAATGAAGTAAACATAAAAAAGCAGCAACCTCAATTGACAAAGAACGAAGTGAAGAAATAGTCAGCTGAAAAAGGCTCATACACTCTTGAATATGAATTGAATAAATTCAGAAGTTGTCAAAGGAGGTTCTTTCCTCCTATGAGAAGTATCACTTGTTTTTCCTGCCACAAACCTGGACATATTGCGACATACTGTAAGACAAATCAAATCCTATCCAACCAATTAAATATGCAGCCAATGAAAGGACTACCTCAAGCAAACAAATGGAGAAGACAATCTACCACTAGGTACACAAATCATTTCCATGGCTACTATTTTTCATGCAATAAATTTGGACATAAATCTGCTGAATGTAAATTGTGTTAAAAAATGGGAAAAAAATGCCATACATTAGCTTAATATTACTTAGGTAAAATAAGATGTTATTCATGCCACAAGCTTGTTCACAAAGAAAAAGATTGCAAGCTGCCATATACATTAAAGAACTCTAGACAGATGATGGAATCAAATCAAATCAGACAAAACTGTGAATTAAAAAGAAGTGTAGACATTATGAAGAACCCCAATAAAGTATGGAAGGAAAAGAGAAAGGGGGAGCTTGTTACCTCAATAACATAATGAACCCATCATAGTCTAAGGGGGAGCTGCTCTAGGAAGCAACACAAATATCTAGGTAGTAATAGATAAGAAGCAACATCCCAGGGGGATAGAAGTTCATAAATAGTCTCCATAAAAGGTAGTCTAAGAAGAGCTCCTTGGAATAAGAACAACTAAAAGTTCAGGATGGGAAAGGACAATTCCTCTGACAGAGAACTATAGAGGAAGAAGGATACCTGAAGCATTCAATAACCAACAGGTTAATAGAAGGAAAGAAGGAAGCAAGCAACTATGGTGGTAGAGGGAACATCAGCCATGAACATATAAGCTAAGAAGACAACATCACACTAAGTGATGAATGGTTTAAATCTCAGAAATTATGTTTTGAGCTTTAGAACTAGAAAGATCCATAGAGGATTATCACACTGTGCATCACACTACAAGAGTTTACAATGAAACAAAATTAAGAAGGATAAGTAAGAGAAATGTTTATCATCATTTTATCATTACATCACTCATCTATAGAAGGCCCTGTTGGAGGAAAGCAGTTAAATGAGTGATAAAACTATGAGTGGTCTGCCCTTGTCGATTCCAAGTAAAGAAATTGAAGATGTCTTCCCAAAGATCATTATGTTAGAACAATTGAAGTGTATATAGAGCATCAATGATTCTGGAGAAGTCCTAAAAAGGAATGTGTAGTGATATTCTTTTAAAACAAAATGACAGAATAAGCAAAAGGTTAATGATGCCAAGATCAGATTCAATATATTGATGATTGTTGTTGAGAACAGTGGAGCGCTCAATAGTAGAAGCTATGAAGGTTGTCTTAACTATGGGTGCATGTGCGAGATGAAGTTAAATCACTACATGAATTATCAAATTAGTATCAATTGGTATTTGGAACAAGCAGCCTGCTTATTAGCAGAATACCAAGTGTTATCAATGGAGCAGTGACATGGTACAGGTCCTCAGGATCTGAGTATTATGGCAGAAGTACATCAAGGTAGTATTCTCAGCATTATCTGCATTATTAAAGTTTGAAAAGGTCAATAAAAGAGCTAAAGGATCATTATCTTGTTTACACTTGAAGTATTATATTGAGCATTGAAGCAATATCTATTTCTAGATATAACTGCATGCCTTCCTGAAGTCAGTACAAATATATCTTCAAGGCCTCTTTCTTAAGATCATTCATAAAACTGTGTAAATTCTGTTTGCTGAGATTTCAATTAAACAACTTGAATATTTTTTGTTGAAGATCATCATGATAGAATAGTTAAAATATCTAAAGTATGAAGGACTAGTTGTGTTAATATTACCATTTGAAGCTTAAGAGTATTTTATTGATTCATCTAAAGCCTACTTCAACAGAAAGGAATTTCTGGTATTTCACCATTGCAGAGAGGTTAATCATTAACAAACATACCCCCTTATGTCATAAATAAAATCGCGGAGTTGATAAGTAAGACTGACCAATGCATTGAATGTATCTAGCCTCAAGGGTTTGTTTTTTAAAGTACTTTGTACAGTAGTAAAGTCATTTGGTCTCTTAGATTGAAAGATATTGTCTAATCTTACAATAAGTTGTAAGTTCTGGTTTGATTCATTGTTCACATTAGTATCAAGGGCCTTTCGGCTGTTGGCTGTTAGTGTAATATCCCTGTCAACAGTCTAGCACATATCACCACCAACAGGTAGTAAAGGTGAACCATAACTATAAAAGATATATTGGCATCATCATATTTGAATAGATGTGTACTGCAGATATGTATTGCAGAAGAAGACATATTCCATCTACAATCTTCCTCAGTAGATATGTATCTCAGATGAAGATCACAATATAGACTAAAGTATATTTGGAGCAGACTTTATATGTCGTATGGAGCATTCTTAGTATTTTAGTATTATTCCGATGATGCATCCATGATTATATAAGTCTGGTACAATTTGTTCTATGAAGTGTCCTTATCATCACTTTCAGCTTTATACAAGTACAAGTAGTCTATTCTTTGGAATGGTATTAGCTTACTGTGCATATACATACAAGTTCAATGATTCTCAAAGTGTTCTCCCAACAACTCTTGTACACCAGTCTGGAGCAGCAAGGTATAAAGTCAGAAGAAGAAGGCATATACATAACTCAGAGAGAAATAATGCAAAGATGGAAGCCACACTGGGAAATGGCAACCCTTTGCCATTGATGTCAAAGGGGGAGGAAAGGCAAGCATAAGAGGAAAAACTCTTTTGAAAAGCAAGCAGAGGAAGAAAGAAACCTCTCATAATGAAAGGGGGAGGAACTCTTGGAGGAAGTGTTGGAGTGTTGGTGGATGTGTTGCCATCAATGCCAAATGGGGAGATTGTTGGAAATATTTTCATTGATGGCAAAGGAGTACAAAGAAGCAGCACCAGAACTAGCAGAGAAGTAGCAAAGGCAGTAGAGAAGCAATAAAGGTAGCAGATAAGCAACAGAGAGGCAGCATAGGCAGTGAATGTAGAAGAGAAGCAGAAGAGGCAGTAAGGGTAGCAGAGAAGCAACAAAGGCAGTAGAGAAGTAGCAAAGGCAATAGATAAGCAGCAGAGAGGCAACAAATAAGCAACGAATTCATATTTCCATTGATACAAAATAAATAAGATAATCAGGCTCCACACCCAACAATATCCCACTTGGAGACTGATTGTAGCAAGTCCACCGCTGCTTCATTTGTTGGACAATTACTCCACTTTGGACCTGGCTATTTCTCATCTTCATCATCATACTTGAATACCAATTGAAACTAAGCATAATCTCAGTTTCTTCCCGGTTACCAATTTTGTTAGCATATCTGCAGGATTTTGGCTAGTGTCTATCTTTTCCAGCTTCAATTGTCCATCTTCCAACATTGACCGTATGAAATGGTACTTGAGCTGTATGTGTTTAATCCTAGAATGAAATGTTGAGTTCTTTTCAATATGAATGGAACTTTGGCTATCACTGTATAACGTGCCCATATCATTCTTCTTACCCAATTCCTCCATAAACCTTTGTAACCAAATCATTTCTTTACTAGCCTCTGTAGGAGCAACTTACTCTGCTTTTGTAGTTGAAAGTGCAACAACACTTTGGATTTTTGAAACCCAACTGACAATTGTTCCACCTACAGTAAATACATACCCTGTAGTGCTCCTCCTATTATCTCTATCACCTGCCATATCTGCAACAACATATCCCTGTAGAGCAATGTTTGAACCACCAAAGCATAATGCTTGATTTGTGGTACCTCTCAAATATCTGAGAATCCATTTCACTTCCATCCAATGTTCTTTTCTTGGATTGTTCATGTACCTGCTTACAACTCCCACTGCATGTGCAATATCAGGCCTTGTGCAGACCATTGCATACATTAAGCTTCCAACTGCAAATGCATATGGAACTTTAGACATATAATCCATGTCTTCTTGGGTCTTTGGGCACATCTCCTTACTAAGTTTGAAATGGCTAGCAAAAGGTGTACTAACTGGTTTTGCATTTTGCATATTAAATCTTTTCAACACCTTTTGTATGTACTCATTCTGAGACAGTGTTAATTTGCGATTTTTCCTGTCTCTAGTTATTCTCATACCAAGGATTTGTTTTGCAGCTCCAAAATCCTTCATTGCAAATGAATTTGCCAATTTTATTTTGAGCACATTTATTTCCTACATGTTAGACCCTGCAACAAGCATGTCATCTACATACAATAACAATATAATATAGCTGCCATCATTTTTCCTTTTCAGATAAACACAATGATCAGAGTAACATCTAGTATAACCTTGTTCAGACATAAACTTGTCAAATTTTAGATACCACTGCCTTGGAGCCTGTTTTAAGCCATACAAGCTCTTCTTTAACTTGCACACTAATTTTTCTTTCCCTTTGACCTCATATCCTTCTGGTTGCTCCATATAGATCTCTTCCTCCAAATCTCCATGGAGAAATGTTGTCTTTACATCTAACTGTTCAAGATGTAAATCTTCTGTTGCTACAAGACTTAAAATAGTTCTGATTGAAGTCATCTTAACAACAGGAGAAAATATTTCATCAAAATAAATACCTTTCTTCTGTGCAAACCCCTTCACCACAAGTCTAGCTTTGTACCTCTTTTTTCCTCCATCTTCTTCCTTTAGCCTGTAAACCCATTTATTCTGCAATGTAGTTTTACCTGCAGGCAACTTGACTAAGTCCCAAGTCTGGTTATGCATTAAGGAGTCCATCTCTTCTTCCATGGCTAGCTCCCACTTCTTCCTACTTTCAAACTGCATTGCTTCTTCATAACATTCAGGTTCACCAGAATCAGTCAACAATAAATAATATAATGAAGGAGAGTATCGTTCAGGGGGTCTACTTATCCTGGTAGATCTTCTAACACCACTTTCAGGTGTTTGAGGTGCCTGTTGCTATTGTGGTGGTTGTTGTTGTTGTGGTTGTTGATTATTATTATTTTCAGGCACCTTTACTTTTTCAGTTATCTCATCAAGAACTGTGTATTCCTTTCTTTATTTTTCCTGTTTCTTTTCCTGCAACTGATTCTTATACAAGACCTTTTCATTGAATATTACATCTCTTCTCCTAATGATTTTGTGATTTTCATAATCATATAAGCAATAACCAAAATCATTAACACCATATCCAATAAAGGTACATTTATTTGATTTTGCCTCAAGCTTTGTTCTATTTTCTTTATTAATATGGACAAAGGCCTCACAACCAAAAGGCTTTAAAAAAGAGTAGTTTACCTTTTTACTTGTCCATGCTTCCTCTGGAATACCACCATCCAAGGAACTTGAAGGCCCTCTGTTTATTAGATAAACAGCAGTATCTACAACATCTGCCCAAAATTGTAAAGGCAATCCTGCATGCAATCTCATGCACCTTGCATGCTCCATGATTGTTTTGTTCATCCTTTCTAACACACCATTTTCTTGTGGTGTTCTTGGAACTGTCTTCTCTCTACGAATTCCATGCTCTGAACAACACCTATCAAAATCTTTACTGCAATATTCACCTCCATTTTCTGATCTAAGACACTTCAACTTATTTCCTGTCTCAATCTCAACCAAAGTTTTCCATTTCTTGAAAGTATCAAATACATCAGATTTATTTTGAATATAATAAATCCAAGTTTTTCTAGTTGCATCATCAATAAAAGTAACATAATAACGAGTGCCACCGAGAGATGATACCTGAGAAGTTCTCCATACATCTGTATGCACAAGTTCTAATTTTCCACTCTTCTTTTCTTTCCCAACTTTGAGAAATCTGACTCTCTTCTGTTTTCCATAAATGCAATTCTCACAGAAATCCAAATCAATATTCTTCAAACCTGGCAACAAATTTCTTGAGTGAAGAATCTTCATCCCCTTCTCACTCATGTGTCTGAGCCTATGATGCCATAATGTTGCATTTGCTCCTTTGGAAGTTAAAGCATTAACAAAGTTAGAAATACCATTGCATAAATACAAGGTACCAACCTTTTCGCCTTTTTCTATTACCAGGGCTCCTTTGGTGACCTTCCAAGTTTTATCTGTGAAAGTTGTCACACAACCTTCACCGCCTAACTGCCCTGTTGAAATCAGATTTTTCTTCACATCTGGAACATGCCTTACCTCATTTAATAGCCATTGGCTTCCATTTTTCTATTTTACAAGAACCTTACCCATTCCAACCATTTTACAGGGTTTATCATCACCCAAATGGACTTGTCCAAAATCTCCTTGAACATAGTCATGAAAATATTTCTTAGTGGCATGGAATGAGGCCCCTGAATCTACCACCCAGGAATCAGTAACATTTTTGAAAGAAAGAATCAGAGCATCTTGTAACACATCACCCATCACATTTTCTTCATGATTGTTTTCTTGCTGTGCATCTCCTTCTTTTCCCTTCTGAGATCTACATTCTTTCTTCAGGTGTCATTTCTTGTTGAAGTTTGCAACAAGAAACAGTGAAGGAGGCATCCTGAAACATCATCCTTGATCCTAGTTGGAAAATAATCACCTAAACTAGGTGGGGCCCACACAGACTATTTTTAGGTGTATGTCTATTTTTAGACATGGTGAGCATATTCTATATGTAGCAGGAGGCTATTTGTAGATGGTTGGTCAAATGTGAAAAATAGATGAGATTCTATTTTTAGAATATTGGGCGAAGTCTATTTATAGATCGCTAATCTAAAAATAGATGCATGTCGATTATTATTAGCTCTTAATAATAATTAGACTCTAAACAACAACTTATTCTCTTGGAGCACTTAATTTTAGTATACAGATTTGTCAAATTAGTGGGCTGAAGGAATTACGCAATTCCTAAGGGTTTACTGGAGTTAATGCATGGAGGACTCAATTAGAACTCACGTGGCAGAGTTATGACACAATTGGAAGAAGTAGTTATGGAGTTGTATTCAGTTTAACTCAGTTAGACTCAGTCGAGCTAGTTGTATCTAGTCTAAGTGATTGATACACTAGTGAGAGTGGAGTGAACACAAATAATAACCCATTAATCAACTGAACAATACAGTAGTTAACTACAGTGCATGGCAGTTTCAGTGGAGACCCAGTGGAGAGGTAGGTGAAAGGGCAAGATAGACTATTTGTTGTGACTATAGTGATGCATTGATTGCATCACACACACATTGGAGTTTCCAATGAGGATTGTGCAGTCAAAGCAAGAGTAATTCAAATTCATTCAGAGCTATTCTTCAGCAGGGATTGCGCAGTGGAGGCAGGCTAGCAGGAGGCAAAGATCGGTGCATGGATTTGCAAGATTGTTCCTGATTAGTGTATGACGATTGTACTGTACTGAGAGCTTGATAAGCTTTGTATGAGGATTGTCATATGATTCCATGATACATAATATATAGTTGGGGTTTTCAGCTTCAGGCTTTCCCGGTTAAAAACAATTGTGTTATGTGCGATTATTTTTATTTATGCTTTACATGTGTGTGCAATTAATTTTCCGCAAAAGATTAACAAGTGGAATGATTCAGTATCTTGCATAAAGTTAAATAGTGTGAGATTAGGTGAATCTAGGACATATGCATGCTTAGTGCATATAATTTCTACATGGTATCAGAGCTGTGTTATAGATTTTCTACATGGAATGAGAGCAGGAATTTTTGGGCGCACGAGTTTGCAGAGAATATCTGAAATTTTTGGTGAAATATTTTCAGAAAAAAATAACATATTTGGATTCCTTGCAAAAAAATACCCAAATTGAAAATAAAAATCAGTCGAATCGGAGCTCGGATGAGGGAGATATTGTCGATTTAAAATCAGCTCTTTTGTTAGAAAATTTTGCTACGGCGGGACAATTACAATGTGCGCGAGCCAAGAATCTAGATGCACTGAGGTACAAGATGCATGCAAAGCTTTGAGGAGCAAAGCAGAGGTTAGTTACTTGGTGGTTGAGAGGGAGCCTCTCAACATGCAACTTGAGAAGCAGTCTCAAAAGGTTGTGGAGCAGCCACAACTAGAGATGCAAAAGAATCTTTATAGATTTGATGTAAATGGGATTTCTACAGAGCTTCCTACTATTGGGAAATTTAAGAAGAATTATTCGTGACTTAAGAGGGTAGGTTGCATGCGGTGAGTGACCTCGGAGGATGTGGAGCGGCCATGAATGAGGATCATGGAGTGGGAGCAACCACTCATGTAGAGAAATTTCGTGCCAGATGGGCAGAGGGAGTGCATGCAGCTATACCACCAGGTAAGAGGTGGGGCGACATGCATGGATAATCCAAGAAGAAATTTCTGGGTAGGATTCATTAAGATGGTGTGGATCCCATGAATTGAATCTGGCTACGAGGTGCCCATAGAGCAACAGTAGCATGATCAGTTGGATTGATGCAAGCAGATCAAAGTGACAGTGTCGGATATTGGAGCGCGGTTCAGAGTTGACAGCAAGTGTAGAGTGCATGGGTGCATAGTTCAACAACACAGTGGTTCCTAAAGACATGTGTAGTAATTAAGTAGAAGTCGAAGACTTTGATGACAGATGCATTATACTGATTGAGTTGTTTGGACCCTTTCAGTTTTGGAAGTGTTGCAGCAAGAGTTGCAGGGCGAATGCATGGAGTTGCATGTTGCATGCAAAGGCAATCCTTTCTTGTTGAGAGGGAGTGTTGAAGTTTGCAACAAGAAACAATGAAGGAGGCATCTTGAAACATCATCCTTGATCCTAGTTGGAAAATAATCACCTAAACTAGGTGGGGCCCACACAGGCTATTTTTAAGTGTATGTCTATTTTTAGACATGGTGAGCATATTCTATATGTAGCAGGAGGCTATTTGTAGATGGTTGGTCAAATGTGAAAAATAGATGAGATTCTACTTTTAGAATATTAGGCGAAGTCTATTTATAGATCGCTAATATAAAAATAGATGAATTTCGATTATTATTAGCTCTTAATAATAATCAGACTCTAAACAACAACTTATTCTCTCGGAGCACTTAATTTCAGTATACAGATTTGTCAAATCAGTGGGCTGAAGGAATTATGGAATTCCTAAGGGTTTACTGGAGTTAATGCATGGAGGACTCAGTTAGAACTCAAGTGGCAGAGTTATGACACAGTTGGAAGAATTAGTTATGGAGTTGTATTCAGTTTAACTCAGTTAGACTCAATTGAGCTAGTTGTATCTAGTCTAACTGATTGATAAACTAGTGAGAGTGGAGTGAATTAATTAGTTAATTAATTCACAAATAATAACTCATTAATCAACTGAACAATACAGCAGTTAACTACAGTGCATGGCAATTTCGGTAGAGCTGAGTGGAAAGTGGCAGTGAAAAGACCGTCGATAACTTGTTGTGACTATAGTGATACATTGATTGCATCACACACATTGGAGTTGCCAATGAGGATTGCGCGATCAAGGCAAAGTAATTCAAATTCATTCGGAAGCTATTCTTGATAGGGATTCTGTGATGGAGAGCGGAGCTAGCAGGAGGCGGAGATCGGTGCATGGATTTGCAAGATTGATGCGATTGAGTGTATGACGATTGTGCGCATGCGAGAGCTTGATAAGCTTTGTATGAGGATTGTCATATGATTCCATGATACATAATATATAGTTGGGGTTTTCAGCTTCAGGCTTTCCCGGTTAAAAACAACTGTGTTATGTGCGATTATTTTTATTTATGCTTTACATGTGTGTGAAATTAATTTTCTGGAAAATATTAACAAGTGGAATGATTCAGTATCTTGCATAAAGTTAAATAGTGTGAGATCAGGTGAATCTAGGACATATGCATGCTTAGTGCATATAATTTCTACATTTCTTTCCGCATTTCCAACACACTATCCCTGATCTGGACTTGGATCTACCTTTCCTTGATTTACTGTGATATCCCAAGCTCTTTCCTCTTTCCATTTTTCTTCCCCAATACTCTGCATTCAAAGCATTACCTGATGTCTCACCGAATCTTTTCCATTGCATTTCCTCGCTAAGGATAGCACCGACAACATCATCAAACTTTAAAGTACTAGATCCAGAGACAGAGTTACTAATGGCCATAACTAAACCATTCCAACTTTCTAGCAATGAGCACAGAAATAAGAGGCCCTAACTTCATCATCAAAGTTTAGCCCTACATAACTTAGCTGATTGGAAACTGTATTAAAATCATTTAAATGGTCTGCAACAAATCCACCTTCTGACATCTTCATATTAAATAAACGTTTCATAAGAAATACCTTGTTTGAGGCCGAGGGTTTTTCATATAATTTCGCCAATGCCTTAATCAAACCCTCTGTTGTTGTTTCCTTCAAAATATTGAGAGCTACCAACACCGCGAGGCACAACCATACTGTTCCAAGTGCCTTTCTATCGAGAATCTCCCATTCTGCATCTGTCATAGTTGTTGGCTTCTTTGTTTTTCCGCTCAATGGTAGGTACATATATTTCTGATACAGATAATCTTCCATTTGCATCTTCCACAACGGGAAGTTTTGGCCATTAAATTTATGGACTCTAAACTTACCATATTCTGCCATTGGTCCCACTCGAACCATGAACCCTTCTTTCCTGCGAGTTTATCAGCCACACAGACCTTTGGCTCTGATTCCAGTTGTTAGAAAATTATATATTACAGAGCAACGTAACACATAAAATATGCAGAAAACACAAGCACATAAAACACATAAAACCAGAGAGACACTGATATACGTGGTTCACCTAGTTTGGGCTACGTCCACCTCGAACAGCCAGTCCTTTCTTTTTATTATCCAGCAAAAATGAAGAGACACAACCTACAGGAGATCCATTGTAATATCCTATGTTCTCTCTCACAGTCTCTCTATTAGTTTCTCGCTCTGAGAATAGACATACAATACACAGCCACAATATAATACCCTCAGACAAAACGAGGGGTTGCCTTGTAGGGCAAAAAATCCAAAATCAAACGTAACTTCTACCGTCAGATCATTCGCCTAATGAACAACCCAGATTGACTCGAAATTCCTATACTTTTACAAGGAAATTTTACATCTGTTTTTAGCTTTGGGGGTGCTGCCCTCGAAACCCCCCGCTAGGGGGGGGCTCCATAAAATCGCAGCCGACCCCCGCCCCCCTCCCTGGACCCCCCCTGGACCCCCCCTGGACCCCCCAGGAAGCGTACAATTACGGGCGGCATTGTCGCCCCGTTAAGAATAGGGGTCCAATGCTGTGATACAAAATAAAGAAGATAACCAGGCTCCACACCCAACATGACCATGACCGACATTTTGAAGATCAGATATGGCGTGAGTTATCCTTTCTGTTGGGCTTTGAGCACCAATATTCATCCTCCTATTACCCCCAAGGTAATGCCCAAGTTGAAGCAATCAATAAAATCCTTAAAAACATGCTTCAACGGACAGTGAATAAGCACAAAACCAACTAGAACCTTATGCTCTTCCTTGCTTTGTGGGCCTATAGAACTTTTGTTAAAACCGCCACCGGGTTTACTCCTTTCCACCTTGTTTTCGGCGAGGAGGTAGTCCTACTGATCAAGTGTGAAATCCATTCCCTTCATTTAGCCGTGTAACTTCACCCTGACACCCAACCTTTAGAACAAAGACTTATCATGCTTGCGTGCTTCCGAAGACCATCGTGTTGCATTGCAAACGACCGAGGCGGCCAAGAAACGCACTAAAGCTCAATATGATCGAAAACTCCACCCTCCTACTTTTCACGAAGATGATCTTGCTCTAGTGTATGACCAGGCTCATGATGTCCTCAATCATGGGAAGTTTGACTCATTATGGCTAAGCCCTTACGTTATTAGTAAGGATTTGGATAAAGGGGCATACCTTCTAGAGGATTTCGAAGGCACCCCCTTCCTAATCCTTGTAATGCACTCTATATTAAGAAATGTTACCCATATCATTTCCCTCCTGAAATGCACATTTTATTACTTTTAGGTAGCCAAATTTTGTTTTTTGTGATTTGATACTTCATCCGGAAACCTTTTTTCCAAGAAGGGTCACTTCCTTGCTCTTCAAAATCGAATTTATTCACTTGCAACACTTGTACTTGGGGCACCACCTTGCCTTCATACTTTTCCATGCTCGTGTCGATTTTCGTCGTGAGTAACCATCTTGTACTCATGTTTTTAAGGTCCCCACTGGGCCTGTTCTGTGTGGCAGAATCATCGAGTCGCCCTTAGAATCATTGAGTCACCCTTGTTTAGAGCATCTGAGTTGAGTCATCATCGCATCCATGGAGTCTATCCCGAGTCCCTTTGTATCCCGCCACAATCCTCCATCCTTCATTTCTTTGTTCCTCTCTCGTGTTGCACACTTTGGCCTTCAGTCATACTGTCCCCTATCCCCTCCGGAGTCGAGTCAGTAGCTGCCAAGTCATCCATGCCCTTTATTCTCTAGCAAGGGAAGTCGTCAACTCGCTACTTAGTACCCCCCATTCCACCATCATCCCTGGTGTTAGTCTATCAGTCGCTCTATTATTATCCCTCGTGCCTTAGTTGAGGATCCTTTATTGCCTCACCTATGACGGACCTCCTTCTATCGACATCAGCTTATTCATTCCAGAAGACAGGTCTAGAGGGCGATGTAGCTTGGTTCCAGCTTCCACTCTTGTTCAGTGCCTTGGATCAAGCAAAGGGACCCTTTATTTCCCTTTGACTTGATTGTTTCTCAGCTCCAGCTCCTTATGGCATGATCAAGATCCGTATACTTGATGGTTCAGCAATGCAACAGATTGTACCGGTGATTCCCGGGTATGTGTGAGATGTTTCAGACCTCATGAAGGGGTGGCCCTTCAGGGATCCCCCCACATGCCCAGATGATCTCTCTACTACATCCTTGGATGCAGCTCCATAGATTTGATGGTTTCGGCCTCAGCCTCTTGCATCACCTTTTAGTTTGTATGTATCGTTCATATTTTCAGAGCCATTTCCTATTTTACAGGACCTATTTGGTTGTACTTATATCTCATGTACTCAAATATTATTGTATAAGTCTTGGCTGTTTTCCCAGGCACAATATGTATGTGGGATCCATTATCATGTTTTTCTCTGGCCTATGTTTATGCCAACATGTACTATATAGTTCAGTCCCTTGTTTACTGGACGCATCATTATTTTTACTTTGTTATCTCGACGGGCATAGGTTTGCCTCCCCCACCTCATGTAGAACAGGTACTCACTCATAAAAGAGACTTGTCACGCCTGTAAGTCTCGCCTCCTCAGGGTCTTATCCTCTAGCGCTTTTAGTCTACCCTATATATATCTCTCTCCAACTCCCCCTTCGGTGTCTAGTGATTGAGTTCTTACAACGTACTTCAGTCATACGATTAGCTCCTAATGCTTGCACGCTAGGGGGAAATATGTTACACCAATTTTTGGTCATCTAACCTATTACTATTATATGGACTAAAGTACACCATGTAAGATCAATTTTACCATAGTAAAATTGCTTTCACTATGAAAAATAACTTAGTAATCCATAATCTATTAAGTTGTTTCTGGTTTAAATAGGAAAACCCATGAGGAATAATTGAATAAATCCTTATTTGTTTTATTTTCCTCAAGGGATAATTAATTAAACCAATGTTTAATTAATATTCCTGGTCATATTTAACCCAAAACAGGAAAATCAATTAGATAAATCATTATTTATCTTATTATTTTCTAGGAATAATTATTTAAATAATATTCCTTATTAAATTTGACTAAATCATTTATAAATAATTGAATAATCACTATTTATTTAATTATTACTCAACCACATTCTTAAAATAATAAATAAATTATTTATTTATTTATTATTTACAAATAAAGGGATTTTACCAAATTCAAATTCTTTTTCCCTCCAATAAAAATAAAAAAATATTCCATAAAAGTTGGATCTAGATTTGGTTAATAATATTTTAATTATGCACCAATATCTAGACTAACTCAATATTTTGTTATAAATAGAAGGGTTTTCCATTCATTCACTACCTTTTGTTGCCTAAAGATCACTCTGGATCTATACTTTTGGTCTGACTTTGATCCTCCATTATTATCATATTTTTCTACTTTTTACTTGTGAGGTCCCTTTGAGTTCCATTTTTGCCTGGGTTTTATACGCCATCAAGAGAGAGAGATATTAGATCTGAAGCGTGTTAGGTCCCTGTAATTTGTCAGATTGGTAAGACCAAATAAACAAGGGTAACATCAAACCAACTTTTGAGTCCTAGGACCTAGCCTTCCTAGACTCAGAGAGGGCTCTCTCTATATTTGTATAAAAGATATAACTTGATCGATTTAGGATGTTGATTTTAGGCTAGTTAAAATGATAGGGATTGTTTGTTTTGTTTTGTTTTGTTTGGTTGCTTGTTAAGAAGAACAAATAGAGTAAGAGAAATTCAAACCATTGGGCTATGGAGTCTGTGAAAGGTTTGAAAAGTACAACAACAAATCAAGGGTATTCCACAGGGCAAGCTAACAAAGCCAAATGGATCTTAATAGCTTATGTGGGTGTGAAATGAACATTAAGTTGTGAGTTTAGTAGCTTAAAGGGAAATTAAGAATCCTTTAACATGTACTAGAACAAGAAGAGTCTTTAAGATTACTATTTTTAAGAAAGAACCAAAGGACAGGGCATACCATAAACTTCTTTGGCCAGACTTTACCAAGTAAAATTTAAGACAACAATCCAGAAAACCCTAGAGAGAAGGGAACTCCTAAATTCTCTAGTTATTCACTTTCAGACAAACAAAATATTTAAGATAACATTTCAGTAATGATTAAAGAGCAGTGAACTCCTAAATTCTTCAATCATACTTCAAAGACCTTTAAAGTGACTTCTCAAGATAGACCAAAGGACAGGGAAAACCATGAACTTGTTTAGACAAAATCTAGTAAGTTAATCTTAAGGGAACAAACTAGGTGGAAATGGAGATCAGGGAACTCCTAAGTTCTCCAATCAAACCCAGTAGAGGAAAACATTTAAACAATAGAAAGAAGACAGAATTAAGGTGCCTCTAAACAACATATCTTAATCTAAATTTTATAATATGTCATAAGAGAAATTAATGTACAAAATGGAAAACAAAAGGAAACCATTACAAGATCAGAATAACATCACCATTTAAACAAGTTCATGAATAATGTGAATATGCTTGTTTCATTGATATCCAGTCCAAAACAGTTACAAAGCTTCAAAGCCAACTTCTTTACAACTCAAAGTCTATGAGGTATTCAGCTCAAAAACCAACCAACAAAAAAAATGAAGCATACATGTAGTATTTATCTACAAAATGAGGAGGTGATCCCAAGCTAGGGTTTCAGATTTGTATTTATTACAAAGTTAATGCATTTTGACCTTTGAGACCATGCAAGGTCCAAGGCAAAATATCTGAGTTTGATTCATTGTAATAATAACTCCTAACTTAACTTCTGAGCTAACTTTGGAATATGTTTGAATTTAAGGCTTCTCAATAACTTTTACAATAACTCCTGGCAAGGGTGCAGCTCCAAGGTACAGGGGCGCAGCGCCGATGCAAACGCGTAGCGCCAAGGCAGAAAAAATGGCATGTCTTGTAGCCAAAGTTTGGAGGCCTTTCCGATGTCCAAATGAGCTCCATGATAGCTCATTGGAAAGGTCTCTGAGTCTAGTTTCCAAATATACTTTCACTTTCCAAAATGGTGCCCATATTCCCTATCAAAAACCTATTCTCCCAATACTGATAAACACGTAGCACCAAGGTAAAAAGTAGGGCAGAAATGTGATTTTTTAATGGTTTTTGGCCTTTTTGAGGGACCAATTTTGCTCCAAATATCCTGAAACTTTCTGAGGTTGATGTAATCATCACTACGAATATGAATATGCTGACCATTTTCCACTTGTATGGCACAATTTCTGCATGTCAAATTGTCAAAAAATCAAAATGTGCACAAAAGTGCTAAAATTAGAATTTTTCCCTCGAATCAAGGTTTAGAGGCTTGAAGGGACACCTCAACAAGGATATTGAGCTTCTTTTTCTCCTTTGACTCGGTCGAAGTCTGAATCTTTGCATGGGCTCACTGAGCTTGGCCCTTGCAATCCTATTTCTCATGGCATAATGTCTTACATCTTCCTCTGAATGTCAGTCTCTCTCTTTGCCTTCTCTAGTTGACCCTCTAGATGAAAATTTTCCCTTTCAAGCCAAGCTCTCTATCCCTGCTAATCTCTATGGCAAGGAGCTCACTTGGAGTGAGCTTCTCAACCAATTCTGCCTCTTTCTCCCTTTCCCAAGCTAAAGCCTTCTTCAGTCCAATGGTCTTCGGTCTCTGTCTAGGAAACTGATCTTCCTCATCATCATTGCCTTCAACACTACCCAAGGTATCATCTAGCAAAGCCTTGGCCTTTCCAACCTCTCTTTGAGCTCTGATTTCCTTGACCTCACTGATGATCTATTTTGTCTCTAGTTGCTGATTCTCTAGCTCAAGAAAGTTAATCACATTCTTTGCTTTACCAAGATTAGCTTGAAGCTCACTAATCTTGGCATCCTTGCCTCTGATCAATGCACTAGTAAGTCTCTCCTCATCCTCATCATCAAGGTCAATCAACTGAAACTCCTGCTCAGTTTCATGTTTGTCCTCCTCCTCAACAATGATATTGTCTATAATATTTTCCTTGTCCTTATCAACCTGTTTTGCTGATGAATAAGGCATGGCCCCTTTCACCTCAAGTGAAGCAAACACATGTCTGTGGCCTCTCTGATATGTGAAAGGAAATGGCTCAATGTCGATAATTTTAGTGCCAGTTGTCTTAATGTTCCTTTCCTTGCTTGATCCTCCGGTATCATAATATGAGGGTGAAGGGTTGTGGAAAGGTGATGAGGTAGGATCAATATGAGGTGACTGGATGTGAGTGGATGGTGATGTATGAACAACAGGATGTGATGGAGAAGTGGATATGGGAGGATGAGAAGATGAAGGAATATCTCGCTCATGATGAATAGGTGGGGAAGTGAAAACCTCATGGGCAATGAAGGTATCCCATGGAATGTTCTTCTGCTGGAGCTGATGCATGACCACCATCTTGATAAGTGAATGATGAAAAAATCTCTGCATTTGCTGATTTTAGTCTCTCTTTTGCACTATATAACCCATCTTGTCAATGACACAGAAAATATAATATGGTATGTGTAGCATTATAACTCTAGTGAAATGCATAAGAAGTCGGATATGATCTGAGTAGATGCGGGAAAACCTTCCCTCACAAGTAAAATAATTCATTATTATCCTCATCATGGGCACATATCGGTCAAGAAGATGAGAAAAAGGGAAAATGGACTTGCTGTGATCTTTATACCTAGGTTTAAGGTATGGTTCAAAATAACTCATGTCCAGGTTTTCTTGTTTGAACCACTTCTCTCCCACACTAGGTATCCCTGTAGTAGCTACAATGGAATTAGTGGACATATCAAATGTAACCCCAGTAAGATTGACCTGATTTTCATGTATATTGATGATGAATAGTCTTGTTAGCTCTAGGTGATTTGAGACTTGCTGCACTCTCTCACAAAAGTCAAAACAACCCACATGTTTAAAGCAAGAAACAGTGAGAGGAGAGGTCATGAGTTCCTCTGTATTGATGGGTTCAAACCTGTTTATCTTCCCTCCCTTATGATCATGTCTCCTTGGCATTTGCACCTAAACACCACTATCTTCTCCCTCAGACATTTTTAAACCCTGATTTATAAAACCCTAAGGTACAATTGAAATGAGATGAGGGGAAGGAAATGAAATGGAAGTTTGAACAAATGAAGGGAATGAGTGAAGGGGAAAACTAGATGAATGTAAACCCTAAATCAATGCAATTACCCTTTCTGTGACTGATTTTCTTTATAAGAGGATGAAATAAGGGTAAAACAATGATCACAAGCTTAAAATTAGGGTTTTCTTAGGGTTACACTTCCATTTATTAAATGATGACCAAAATGGATTGAAAATGGGTTATGGTATGCACTTACCACTTAACAGTGCTTTGGAGGACTTTGGAAAAAATTTGAAGGAGATTTGAAGTGATTTGAATTGATGGATAACTTCACAGTCTTCTCTGGCAAGGCGCGCAGTGCTAGTGGTAAGCGCAAAGCCTCTGCAAGGGCGCAGTGCCAAGATCCAGGCGCGTAGCGCCTTCAGAAAATGCGTTGAGGAAATCAAGCAAGGGCGCAGCACCAACTCCCAGGCGCACAACGCCAAGGAATGTTGACCAAATTCCCTCAAAACTTCCCAAATTTTCTCCTATGCTGAATGGCTCTTACTCTTTGAAAGGAAACAATGACTCCTTTGAAGTGTTTGATGAGATTTTATAGACAAGTGGAATTTGATTTAATTTGAAAAACCCACTTTCTTATGTTTTGAAGTCTTCTTCCTTTTCTCACTAATACTCTTGGACACTTTTTTGCTTGCAGGTTGCTGAAGCCATTGAGTTGGCCTTTCTTTTGCTTATTCAGGCTTAACATGTTCACTTTGACAACTTTGGGACTTAATTGTTACATATAGTAGCATATTCGAAATCTTTTGTAGTTTCCACCATAAAATTCAACTCATCTTTTCCACCCTCTCTAGCCACCTTTTTCAAATCTCTAAGTGTCTGCAGTTCTTTATAGCAATCATCAGTGTTGTCTTCTAATTTCTCTATAACACTTTCAAGTTCATTCATTTTTGTCTAGTTCACCTTACCTTTTTTCCATATTCCATCAATATTTTCTGATAGACTTTATTCATGTTTGGCCTTGTGTGCTTCCTCCATGTCACTTTCCTGCAAGTAATCACTACTTTGGCACTCAAATGAACTATCAAGTTTATAACCCTTGTCATCTACAAGACCAAGTTTTTCCCCTTTCCCTTGCTATAAATTGTTTTCATTCAGGAGTAGAAAGTCTACATCAACAATACTTCATGCTGATAAATCTTCCAACACCTCCACAAAAGTGATAAACTTTGTCCCATTTTTCTCACTTTCAGGTTCTGAACTGAGAAGATAATCATCCTTGGAAATTTGAGGTCTTTCTTGAATAACCATGTCTCGACATTCTATTACATCTGAGCCAGATTCTAGCAAAGGAAAAGCAATGTCTGAAACATCCAAGGATTTTGGGGAGGCAAATAGATGCCTATCATGATCAATCCTCCTCATATGTGTGCTGACCTCATTGGAATGAAAGGATGACCTTGAAAAAAATGCAAAACCCTAATAACCTAATGTGAGTGCTTTTCAACCTGATTTTGAATGAAATTCAACTTAAAAACTTTCAAGTGAAAAGAGCATTTCCAAAAGTGTTGTTATGCTCAAAGTGACATGGGAATGAGTTAGCAACAATAAATCTTAGAGGGAGGATGGATTTTATTGATAGGGAAAAATGGGAAATGAGGTCTTAGGTAGGAAATAAGGATAAAATGAGAGGTATAAACCCATAATGAGTATTTTAAGAGCAACAGGGTGACTTTGAGATGGAAAACTGTTAGATAGGGAAAAAGGTTTTATGAAGATAATGAAGGCAGTGAGATTTCTGAAACTCAAGATATTCAAGGAATATTGTTTTCAAAAAACTATAACCATTCTATAGTCATCCAAAGATAGTGAAAAAATACTGATGACTAACAAAGCGTTGAGGACATACAAGAACCCATCCCATTGAGGGGGACTGGTAACATCTTTCTATGTTCCCTTCCCAGGTGTCATAATACAAAAATTCTTTAAAAATTCTTGTCTTGTTCATTGGATGCATGGAGCAACTCTTTCTTATTATTTGTTGTTTGACGTTTTTAACTGCATAGATCTGGATTTCTGTAGCATTTATTCTGATCACTAACTGCAGATCTAAGGAAATTTACAACCATCTTTGATGTTAGGGTTGTTGTTATGCACATTTAAAGTGAGATTTTTTCGTACGCTTGCGATGAGAATTCACACTAACAAACTGATCTACTATAAATTCTATCACAAACCCACACAAGATGTTGTTAACCTGGTGATCTACAGTCCAGGTGATGGAATTATCAGCCTTTTCCAACTGTTGGATCAATTCAGGTGTCCACTGCGTGACCTTGTCATCCTTCCAATAGGTTTGGAACTCTGCTAGTCTTGACAACCACTCCTGTAGTTCGTGTGCAAAGGTCACAAAGAAGATCTCATGCACCTCTTTGAAGATATACTTCTGTTTCCAATCTTCAACAGACAACTTCTTACTTATGTTTTCTTTAAGGGAAAATTCTTGAATTTTCTTCTCAAACCAGTCCTCAAATTCAGGCTTTGATGGACGCCACATCACCCAATCTCTCTCATAATGAGGTGTCCTGACCCAGGTTCGGAATTAAGGTTAACCAGCAAAACCCTCTTACTATTGGCCCTTTCGGCAGTGACTTGCTTGCACAATTCAAAGTCTCACCCGAAGCAGTATGGGGGGTGCTGGAACCAGGTTTCCACACCCTGAGAGATATTTAAATGATGTGGGTGTCTTCAAATATAAAGTAACTGTGATCGGACCTTTGCAGCAGAACCCTAACCAGACAGATTTAGGTCAATTACACAGAATAACTTGTGGGTGTGCTAAAACAGATTCCGCAATCCTTGTAATAATCCTTAATAAATATTATTAAAGCTCAAGAGTAACATATCCATTCATTTATCAGTCATCTAAAGCGTACGATAGTGGCAAAATCTATCTGAATACAAATAACATAGTAATCAGAAATAACATGCGGAAAGAGATCATAAGGAAAACACCATATGCAATTGATACTCAGATATCATCCAAAAAAATCCTTTATTCATTCACAGTCAGATCTTCCTTACAACACCTTCAATCTACTCGTGCACACAGCAGGACTAAGGTCTCTGCGCACACAATTAGCAAGGGCTTTCTAACCCAAACAAGTTCGCTAAAATATCAAAACATAGCCAGATCTCTATCATCCACATTAACATTGTCTTCTATCGACTCAATCTAGACTCCTATTTACACTTTAAGCCTGCGTTCATCTAAGATCCGCAAACTGTGGTTTGCGGCCCCTAGTTCTACCCTTTGACCCATTACAACTCATGAGGGGCTTTGACCCGCCCCAAATCCCCTTGACTTGTGTTGCGCATGACTAAAATTACAAAAAAAATTACAAAAATATTCCAAAAATATATCCAAATTCGGTCCTAAGGGACCCCGCTCCAACAATATATGTACATATATATTATACATATGAAATCAAAATAAATAAAAATGTAACCTTGTAATTTTATGATAAATCAAATCTATGAATAATATTATTATAATATTAATAACAATACAAACATATTAAAATCAAAGAAAAAAGTTATATTAGTTTTGTACGATAAAAAAATGTACATTAGCTTTGTATGTTAAAAAAATGTATATTAGGTTCAACATAGTTTGGGGAAAAATAATTATAAAATTTCAATGTATATAAATCTTATATTATACTTATAAATATAAATTAAATCTATTTCAATACCTTTTTTTTCTTCTTTAATTTTAAATACAACTAAATTATTTCATTATGATTATAATAATATTATACTTTTAGCCTGCGTTCATCTAAGATCCGCAAACTATGGTTTGCGGCCCCTAGTTCTACCTTTTGACCCATTACAACTCATGAGAGGGTTTGACCCACCCCAAATCCCCTTGACTTGTGTTTTGCACGACTAAAATTACAAAAATATTCCAAAAATATATCCAAATTCGGTCCTAAGGGACTCCGCTCCAACAATATATGTACATATATATTATACATATGAAATCAAAATAAATAAAAATGTAACCTTGTAATTTTATGATACATCAAATCTATGAATAATATTATTATAATATTAATAACAATACAAACATATTAAAATTAAAGAAAAAAGTTATATTAGTTTGGTACGATGAAAAAATGTACATTAGCTTTGTATGATAAAAAAATGTATATCAGGTTCAACATAGTTTGGGGAAAAATAATTCTAAAATTTCAATGTATATAAATCTTATATTATACTTATAAATATAAATTAAATCTATTTCAATACCTTTTTTTTCTTCTTTAATTTTAAATACAACTAAATTATTTCATTATGATTATAATAATATTATATATTATTATATGTAATATTATGAAAAATAATCTAAACGTTATAGAATATATATTATATTCATTTTTATATTTTATATTATTTTTCTAATGTTTTAAATCAAATCAAATCAATATGTAATATAAAAAAAAAATACATAAAATAATATATTACATTTATTATATTATTTTATTTTATTTTTATATAATATATTAATTACATGTTATTATATAATTTAAATAATTTTAATTTTAATTAATAGTATATTATACAATTAAAATTTTATGAAATTATATTTATAATTAAATAATTGTAAGTTATTTAAGTACAAGGGACAAATGCATTAGTTTTTCAATGATAATGACACTTTATTGAAAAACTCATTCTTATTTATAGTGACTTCAATACAATTTTTTTATTAAATTACTTTGGTACACCTTTTCAATTGAATTTAACCATGGTTACATGGATTGTGGTGCAAAAAGTAAAATGCAAATTCATAAATATTATTTTATTAATTTAGCTATTATTTTATTACTTCCTTAGGAGGCCCATTTTAGACCTCAAAACTCCCCTAATGAATAGTTGATCATACCCTCCACTAGGGTTAGGACCTTGGACATTGGAATTTTGGATAAGATGTTGTCTTGAGAGTAGGTGTACCCTTGAGATGATATGATGCCCCAAGGTTGACATTTCACCTACTTGATGGACATTACACTTCTCTTAATGATGATTCAGGACTCATTTGGAAGTACTTTACACCTTCTTCCATAGTGACATCATGCCCTAACATGGCAATATCACCCTTGTGCTACAATTGATGATGAGGTGGGGATTTCTAAAGGACAACATTAAGCATGAAAAGTTTTATTTTGGTGAGTAGGGACCACTTTTGATGAGGAGAAATGACATATGGGATGAGAAAAACCCTCATTGATTGCATCATTTCATGGTGAGGCACAACCTATGAAGATGATGTCACCCTTTTGGAGGAGACTTTTCTCACATGTGAGACTTTCTAGGATATTTTTCATGTTTATTCCACATTTATTCATTATGTAGGTGTTATGCAGGTAAATCCTCTCTACGAACAGAGATGATCCCTCTAGCCCTAGAGTGGGTCTAGTAACAAAGGGACAAACTAAAGTTTAGGTTCCTAATTAGTGAATGAAAAGAACAAGGTAGATTGACCTACCTGGAGTCCAACGTTGTTCTCGTGGCTAACGTGGTGGCCTCTTGATTTCTGTCTTGACAGGTCACGATCCTTCCACAATGATGCTTGGATACCTGCACAAAGATTAGCAAACAAGAGCAGCATACGAAACAATGATCTCATTCATAATTACTAACCAGTCAAGGAGGGTTAAGCACATTGCATCAAATAAAACACATTTACGCAATATGGGAACCAGACAATAGTCATGTATATGTATTAATAGAAGAGAGAGTTACAACTGGAGCCTTGACGTCGCAGCCTCCTTCAGCGGGGTTCAGTCGAAGCGCGTCTCGATGAATTTTCAGGGAATTCGGACGGGATGAAGACACAAGTCTAAGCTCTCTCAATGAGGGTCTCTTCTGTTCTATCTTTTCTGACAAAATGTACAAGAATCTCTTCAGCGTTTCAGCTATAATATGTTTAGTTCAGCTAGCACATCAATGGAAGATGGCTATATTTATAGAGGGAGAGGAGGAGGTTGGGATCCCTACAATAGTGGAAGGGAGGCCTTATCCCTTGGGAGGTTTCCCCAAAAGGTGGAAACAAGAGGCCAAAGGAGGGAGGCCATGGTTATTCAGTCAAACCATTCCATATGACTCGCCCATGAAGTTGTTATGATGGAAACTTCACTTCTATTTAAAAAAAAATTCCATAAACAAGTTGGCGCGGACAGCTCACTAGGACAGAGCACTAATGGGCACGGGGCCTAGTGTTAATATCCCCATCGGCATGAGGGCAGAATAGTCTACTAGCGCCAAGGCAAAAACATGTGTTTCTGATGGTCTGTTCAGGAAATTGTCAACAGAAGGAATGTTGTCCTAATGGAAAGGGATGCAATGATGGTCTTTGCAAGGCATGACACTTTATTTTGGGCACATAAATGAGTCTCCAATGTTCAGGATGGGGATTGCAAGGAAAGTGACAAAATGTTGTGTAAAAGATGCCCCCTAAAGCATGAGGTCCGAGAGAGAGGGAGGGGTTAAATGATTTACGAGAGTGCGTTCGAACCAAACACCGTTGTCGGAAGACCTGCAATTACAAATACAACTGATATCTATGATACATGAACATGTGGCATGGACGCAGCCATCCATACTAGAGTACACATATAAATTGAGATCTGAGGTATGGACAGAGCCATCCAGCAATAAGGATCAAAAAATAGACTCAGGTATGGTCACAGCCATCCAATCAAATGAGTCATGTAATAAAGTCATAATAAACCATAATATCCCACAGCCTAGATCTTATCAAACAAAACCCAAGGTCTTGTGCTCCATCTCGACCCAAAAAAGTACAAATTCAAGCATGCGAATATGTGAGCTGAAGTCGAACATGCAAGAAAGTCACTTGATTACCAACTAATGATGAAAGTTGTTAACAGGCATGAGAGAAACCACCAATAATGAAAATGGCTCTTAAGGTACAACAAGTACATCCACGGAATGTGAATAATGATCTGGCATCGAACACTCGTAGAATCACTCGATCGAAGGCCAATGATGTGGACCTGTCGTCGAATGCGAAGAACTTTCCATTGAGGCATGCAAGCTCCAAGGTACCGGTAGGGAGTCTCTAGACCAACTTCTTGGATAATGAGCTGAAGTCGACAGGAAGCGATCCGGTCGAAGGAGGGCCATAATGTTTCCCACATCATCGACATGAGACAAAGGAACATGATGATAATGAATCAAGACCAAAGAGCATCAGAGGAAGGTTGAAAACTGCAGAGACAAAACTTCTCTTGAACATATCAGCAACACGACTTTGGATTTGGTAGTATTTGACATCAAGGGATCTGAGGTCATGATGACTAGGCAAAGAGTAGATGAGAGGTCAAAACAGATTACCCAAACCTATGGAGGCAAAAAATGACGAAATGAGATATCCCCAACTCGACACGAATGTAGACAAGTGTCATGTTCAAGAGCAACATACTGCCAACACAACTAAAGACTGGTTCCATTTTCCCCCACCATTTCTGGTGAGTATCCCAATTATTTTTAAAAAACAAGCTTGAAGGGGATATCATATGCTTGCAATATAAGTTTTTCCTTTGGAAAAATCCAACCTAGTACATTTTACGAGCCCTAGGAAGGAGGAACTCGAGGAACTTCATGGTGATGATGTCCGATGTCATCAAAGTTTAACGAGACTGACAAAGGAAAAACTCGTCATCTTTGCATGTTTAGAGAGTTTGAAAAGAAGCAGAAAAGAAAACTCCAATATGTCCCTTTTTGTAAATAGTATTTCAGATCCAAAAAGGTAGAAAACAATATCCGAGAGAACCTCTTAGTCATGATAGGCTAAGGTATTCCTTTTTTGTAAATAATCTATCCCAGCCCAAAAAAGGGGTAAACATATACTAGGTAGATATCATTTCGTATCCATTTAACGAGTTCAAAACAACAAGAGTCTCGAAAATCTTTTCAGTTTTAGAGAGTAAAAAAAGAGCTGAAAGATGACTCCAGTAGCGAATTTTTCATGTTTTTATCAAGTCCGAAAAGTATAAAATACAACTCGCTACTTCATCACTATCTCATTAAAAACCTATCGCTGCACAAGAAACAAACGTAAAACCCATTTCTCGAAATAACATAATGTAATAATTGAAAAACATGTCTTAAAACCTAAATAGGGTTTTGAAAAGTTATAAAACGCCAAAAATGGTGAAAAACAATTACTTTTCACTTTTACCTCTTGTGGAGCAATAGTTACCCATTTTATACTGCGATTTTGCGGTGACGATAACGGGCAATCCGGCAAAACCAATCTCGAATCCGTAAGTTCCAGGTAAGAGCCAACATCCTTCCCCATATTTTAAGTCTTCTTTCATTACCTGCAACCTTCAATTTTGATTTTTGAGGGTGAAATTGTGAAAACTAAGGCACAGTGGTTGGCGCGAGTTTCGGGCACGGACTCGCGCTAATCGCCCAATTTTCTGAATTAGGGCGTGCCAACCGCGCAACTCTTTTTAAACTCAAAATGCAAGATTAAAAGCCCAAATTCCATAAATATTAGCTTCTAATAATGTCCATATGAACATGTTTGCTGGTGTAAAGTGGAAAAATGGTGATCGAATGGAAGGAAAGAGAACACAGTGAAGAAGATGAGTTTGCCATGGATAATGAGAGATGCATGGCAGGATCGCAAGCACCACACGAAGCAACAAAAACACAACTCCTTCTTGCAGTAGACTGTCTAACACCGACCCTCTACAACTGGGCAGAGGTAGTGACAATCAATATGAAACGTCAACTGACGAAATGCAAGAAGGCCAAACTAAAGTAGTTTGGATATGGATCCATCTTGGTATCATTCTTCTTGGAAGGACTACCAAGTTTCCAGCCACATGAAGTGATAGTCCCAACACCACCAGCACAGGAGCCACGGATGGCCCGTTGGGCTGCACTGATGCCAAGGTCAGGGGGTGACCAACAGATGTCCTGGAGACTGGAGTTCTTTGATTGGCTCCACCGACAGCTGATTTTCATGGAGGACTGTCCCTACTCTGGCATAGATTTCACTGGTGATCCGGACCTCCCACTCCCGGAAGGAGAGGATTGGGATGAAGCGCTTGGTAAGACTCACTTTTTATTTTTATGAGTATTATGATTTTTTTTGTTATGTATGTTCTGACATTAAATCCATGTGTTATGTAGATTTTGGACTAAAAAGACCTGCAGGCATGTCTCCAATAGCGAGGCGAGTCCCTCGCGACTTTGATATTTCCCCTCATCGTGAGGGAGGCGAGGAGGAGGAAATCGTGTGCAACCTAGACGGAATCTCTCGTGGAGTCCCGGACTATGCGTGATTTGACGATGTTCCTTGTGCGTATCAAAGACATATTGTAGGGGTGTCAAACTGAGTTCACCGCTTGCTGAGGTGGCTTGTACGAGCAGTGCCATGCTATCATGATCATCACGCCGATTAGACACCTAGGATTTACTTCTGCATATTTTTTGAGAGACATGATGTCTCGGGATGTAACAGAAACACACATATTTTTTGAAACTTATGGTGCACACTAATGCAAACTTTCAATATATATAATAATATACATCTATCTTCCTATTTGATATGAGTATTTCATGTGATGATGATTTTACAGGTTACGCAAATGTCTATCTAATACAATGTTAGCCACTGTATCAGTTAATGCATTCATTTGTCTAGGAATATGTTGATATGTGATATAATCAAAATGTCTTTCCAGCAAATGAACACGTAAATAAAATCTTAAAATGTGAGGGTTTCTAACTGAATAATGCCCATTAAGTTGAAGAACAACAAGCTGTGAGTCTAGATTTACAACCAATGCACTAATGCCAAGGGTAATCGCCTCGGTTAACAGTTCAATAACAACACTATACTCAACAACATTGTTTGTAGTTCGTCCTAGACAAATACCTTGTAGATCTATCAACTCACCAACAGGATCATAAATCACCCAGGCCGCTGAAGACAAGTTACGGGTACTGCGGGAAGCACCATCTATGAAACCGACATAAGGGGTAATAGACATCTGCACAATAAGCAATGACCCAATAAGCAGGAAGACGCTCGCAAAACACACCAAGCCAAAAAATGTACAAAAATGAAAAGAACACCTATGTACACAAAACATGCACGAATGACTCATGCATAATAGTTTTTGAGATACAACCCATTTATGGACTAATCTAAAGGATGACCTTCGTAATCGATTAGCTCATAGGCCCCATTTCGCAAGACATGTTTAACATTGTAGGGCCCATGCCACATGGGTTGAAATTTTCCTGCTCCCAGCTTATCATGAGCTTGGTCGTACATGAGGAAGAGGTCTCTTTCTACAAAGGATCGAGGGGAAATTGACTAGCCAAAATGAGCTTTAACCTGCTTCTTCTGTGCCTCTATGACCAAAGTAGCAAAGCGGCGAGTTTCATCCAGCCTTTCTAAGTAGAGAAGACACTCTTCTTCAGGTGAAGTGTTGGGCAGTAATTCAACAACCAACTTGAGCAAAGGTATTTCACACTCAATCGAAAGGGTAGCTTCCAGACCATAAACAAGCTGGAATGGAGTGAATCCGGTTGCATCCTTGACTGAGGTTCGGTACACACAGAGAGCCAAAAATAATATGAGATGCTAGTTGGATTTGTGCATCCCAATCGTACGTTGAAGCATGGTGACAAGAACTTTTTTCACAGCTTCAACTTGGCCATTAACCTGAGGATAGTACGGCGTTGAGCTGTTGTGATGCAAGCCCAACCTGGAAGTCAACTCTACCACCATATAATGCCGAAAATGGGAACCATGATCGGTAACGATGGCTTGAGGGGCACCAAACCTAGAAATGATGTGATTGAGTATGAACTGAGCTGCTGTCTTACCGTCGGTGCCAAGTGTAGGCATTGCTTCGGCCAATTTGGTGAAGTAGTCAATGGCTACCATAATATAAGCATGCCCCCTGGCCGAGTGAGGGTTACACGTCATAAAATCGATGCCCCACTTAGCAAAGCGACCAACGGTAATGACAGGGTGGAGATGTGCAGATGGCGCACGCATCTTGCACTAATAGATCTGGAAATCATGACATTTACGAACAGCGAGAATGCAGTCCTTGAAGATAGAGGGCCAGAAATAACCAGCACAAAGAATATTTTGTGCAGTGGCATAACCAGACATGTGACCGTCATAAGCACCACTGTGACAATCATTCAGAACTTTCTCAGCCTCCTCGAGGGTCAAACACAGGCGGAGAATGGAATCTACTCCGACGAAGTAGAGTGTATCTCCGACTATACGATAAGGTTGCGATTGATGGCAGATGCATTGGCGAGCATCCTTCGTCAACTCAGATCTAAAGGTAGAAGTCTGGAGATAGACGATGATATCACCATACCAAGGATCAAGGGTGCTAATCAGAAAAAGTGTATCATTTGGAATGCATTCCTCAAAACCAGACGGAGCGGAGTCAGAGGAGAGGGAGCAGATCAAGTCAGCAAAGACTAATGATTTCTTTGACTTGGAAGTAGTAAATTCCAAATCGAATTTTTGGAGGATAAAAATCCACTTTGAGTATTTGTTCCCCAAAAATTGTCGAGACAATATATAGGTCATGGGGTTGCATTCAGAAATCACAGTCACAGTACACAACATAATATAATGACGAAAATGTTGAACCGCTTGAACCACAGCTAATGCTAACTTCTTGACATGGGCATAGCGCATTTCAGTATCGAGAAGGTTACGAGAGAGGTAGTAGATAACATGCTCATTACTGTCATAATTGTCTTGCACCAAAAACATGGCAATCGTGCTGAAAGTGGCAGCTAAATAGAGAGAAAATTCGCGATGATAGTTCGGGGGATACAACAGAGGAGCATTGACAAGAAACGTCTTTAGAGCATCGAAAGACTTCTGGGTGATCTCATCCCAAAGGAAAGGGACGCCCTACTTTAGTAATCGCGTGAATCCTTTAGCCACTTCGGTATAGTTAGGTATAAAATGGCGTAAAAAATTAGATTTCCCCTGCAGACTCTACAGCTGATGTAACGAAGATGGAGAGGGGAGATTAATGATAGCCTCAAATTTTAGTGGATCAAGGCAAATCCCATATTTGGACACGATAAACCCCAAGAGTCTACCGGAATCGACGCAGAAGACACATTTGTTCGGATATTATAGCGTCGACAACAAAGAAATATCTGACGAAGATGGTCAGGATGTCCTTACGCTTGGCTGAATCAGCTGGAAGGTCATCCAGATAAGGTTGAACAATGTGCTTAATATCGTGAAAAGCGTATGACATCACTCGCTGAAACGTGGCCCCAACATTTTTCAAGCCGAAAGGGAGCTTCTTATACGTGAAAGTACCCGAGGGACAGATGAAGGCAGTCTTATGCTGATCAGTCAGGAGAATGTTAATCTATTTATAGCCAGAAAATTCATCCATGAGGGAAAATATCTCACTCCCAACACAGTCATCAATGATCTGATCGATAAAGGGAGTAGGATAATTATCCTTAGGACAGGCCCGATTGATGTCACAATAATCAACACAGACCCGAATGGTACCCAATTTCTTATCTACAAGGACAATGTTGGAGACACATTCTGCCAAGGGAATTGGGTAGATGAAACCAGCGTTGAGAATTTTTTCAACTTCACTTTTAATGGCGGCAACTTATCGAGGGTGCACAGGATGAAGGCTCTGACAAACAGGCTTCGAACTAGGGTAGGTAGGAATCTCATGCACCACTATACTGGGATCGATGTCAGGCATTTCTTTGTAGGACCATGCAAATACGTCTTGGAACTCGCGGAAAAGGATAATATAAACTTGGACTTCATTGGAAGAATAGGTGACCCCGATATGGATGTTCTCGACGATTCCTGGTTTCACAGAAATGTCGATAGGCATCGTTTGCGTAATATTACTCAAGTTACCCTCTGTAAAAACTTCATGTGTCAGAATAGGCGTTTGAAGTGGAGGAGAAGGAACCTGAGATGCAAACTTCTTAAGACACATAGACATGGCCCCAAGGCCAGGCATGAACGAGGAACGATGATGACTATCATCCCACGGAAGATCCTTGAGAGACATGGTTTACATGATGGCTTCAAGGGATCAGGCGAATCTGAATCATCGAGCCAAGGGGATTGAGAATAAGTGTCAAGAGAGATGCTTAAAGAAGCATGATCAGAAGACGAAGGTTCCAAAGCCGTGATGAGTTCACAATATTCAATCTCGATCGGACTCAACAACATCGAATCTTCGAAAGAATCGATCTGTTCAGGCAAAGGGATGATCCATGGGTCGTTAGACTGAGATATCATGTTGATCTGAACAGTGTTGGGTGGAGGAAGGGGAAAAATACCCATGAGGGCAGGATCTTTGAAGAGACCTGGCCCAACTCTCTTGTAGGGAGTAGGAATCTGATCCACATATGGAACGTTGTTCTCGGAAGAAGAGGTGAAAAAAGACAATTGATAAAAAATAACAATCTTTCCTTCGTGCGGGAATTTTAGGACACGAAAGAGAGTGGACGGAATGCATAGCATGGTGTGAGTCCAACTGCAACTGAGGAGAAGATTGTAATTGAGATTAGTGTCAACTACTTATACCTCGACATTTATTGTCTTCCCTTTCAAGGTAATCGGTAAACTAGCGAGAACACCTAAAGGTTTTGATTCCCTTCCATGAAATGCTTCAAGGGAATTTGGCGATGAATTCAAGGCCAGAGAACTAATGGCTTTCCAACAAGAAGATGACATGACGCACATAGATGCACCCTCATCCACAACTGCTCGATGGATATCGAGACCATTAATACCAACTTCTATGATGAGCGCAATTTGGTGCAGGAGTCACAGAACGAAATTCTCTAAATTGAAAGCGAGAAGGCTAGTATCACCAGGATCAACCCCGCCAATCGTAGATAACAAAGCCTTCTGTTGAGATGGACAACTCTGAAGTACTTATAATGGAAACATTGCAGATGGCGCCTGAGCCAAATCCTCAACAATACTATAATGTTGAGCAGCATGGGTGTTTGGATTGTAAGAATACTTATGGAGTACACCTTTGGAAGGTGGTCGTACAATGGGCTCAGTACTGGGCCTTTAAATCTGTAAAGGGCCAGAAGCAGGCGGAGTAGGAGGACCATCAGCGATCTCTTTCCTCACTGCCTGATGCGATTCAGTATAATCTTTAAACTGAGTAGCAATAAAAATGGATGCAAAACCATTCATCATGAACACCTGAGAGCCAAATGGGGTAGAGGACTGAGGTTGCTCTATCATCTGGGTCTGCTAAGATAGAAAAGGTTCTTTAAGAACAACCGTAGTTCCCTGGGTGCCTTTGAGAAATCTACTTACTTCGACTTGTCGAGGACAATCCTTGGTGTAGTGCTCTTCATCACAAATCAAACAAGGTACTTCGGCTTACGCTATGAACCATCATCAGCATGAGATTTAGATGAATCCAGTTTCGAGGTATCGACTTTGGCCTTATCTTTACCCTTCTTATCCCCTTGGAAGTTTTATCCGCTGGATCGGCCTGAATGACATTGACTTCTGTGGTTTTACCAGAATTCGGGGTAGGATGAGAAGTAGCATCATTGGAAGGATTAGACTTTTGCTTCCCAGGATTTGAAGGAGAAGACTTTTAAGAAGTCTGAGACATGAAACCAATAATACCATCAACAGATGGGGTCGCTGGTGCTTTAGAAGTTCCAGGTCGAGGGGCATCAGACAAGATATCATACAATGTGCCAGACTAAGAGTACACAAGATCAAGGTACTGGGCATGAGCAATGGCCTGTTCTTCGGTTACACATGCCCCCATAGATATGTATTTAGCGATTTGGTTGACAAAGGAGGTAGTGAATAAATTAGTTAGAAGCTGATCAGGAATATAAAACCTAATCAAGCGACGGCGATGCCTCTATTCATGAATATGATCCAATATGTGAGTAGCTCAGTCCCGTTTCAAGGGTGTGAGGAGGTGTGTCTCGCTCTCATAGCGAATCGGTAACTAAAAATGGGTAAGAAACGCCATGGCTAAAGAGTTGAAATCTTGAAAAATGCCATGAGATAATTTGATGTACCACTTTGTAGCGACACCAGTAAGAGTCCGTTGGAAAAGACGGAGTCAGATGGAATCGTCAACCCAAGAGTTAGAGGAACACCACAAGTGGTAAGTCATAACATGCGCTTGGGGGTCTTCTCTGGACTTACCCTCAAAATTAGGACAATCACTAGGAATCTTAGTCGGAACTGGAGGCCAATACGGGTTATGAAGAATCAGATCGTTCGTTAACTTTGACACATCAGGCAGTTCCAACATAGGGAGAAATGGTTATTGAGGATTAAAAGGCATTGGAGGCCTTTGATAAGGACCTTTGTTAACATTCCACCCAGTCTGAGAGAAATTCTTCCCCCATATGTTTTGTACTGGAGAATTCTGACCATAAGGGTTATACGCCTGATAATTTGACCCATACTGAGGTTGAGGACCAAGATATTGATTTTGAGCATACCACTGAGGTCCTTGTTGGGCAACGTATGGATTTTGTTGTGGAATGTAAGCATTGCCTTGAGGTTGATGATACACCAACTGGGATTGATTTTGTGGGTAATAAGTGAAACCCTGGGGCGCACTATATACCGGCTGATATTGTGTAATATTCCGAAATGGGGAAGCAGCAATATATGAACATAAAACTGGAAATAGCAATGAAAAACATTACACCAAAATGAATGAAAACCATGAAGCCATTGTATTATGTAAATCAGCAGCAAATACGTACAATAGAAGTGGGCACAATACAAATAATCAAGGCAAGCAAGCCTCCCATGAAAACATATGCCAAATATGAAATACTGCTACATAGTAGAATGCACAAGATACAAGTACAACGTAGTTTTAGATGGTACAATGCTACTAGAAATCTGCAAATGTATGACTCACAAAGTGTCGAGAGTAAAGATCTAAGCTCCCAAACACATTTTCAAGACAATCCGGGAAGGATTTCCTGAAATATGCAAAAATACAAAAATTTCGGAATGCAGCCCTAGGGCTAAATAGTAGCTGCTACTAAATAAATTGATGGAGATGGCTATAGATGATGCATATAATGAATATATCTCCTCCAATAGATCTTTCAAGTGAAATGCTGATCCTAACACTGAAGATCTCACCCTCCAAATCAAGCACTAAAACCCCCACTGCAAATGCTCACTGAAATAACGTAGTCAAAGAGGGATACTGCACTGTAGATGATGGGAATATGTTGGCCTAGTGCCAAGATGTGAAAGAAAGCTCAATAACCTCCCTTGCTGATCTCCCAAAGAAAATAATGCTTCCTCCTCTGAAAAACTAGCTCCGGAAGTGGGTTTCTCAACCCTCCACTGCAACAACCTACAACACAACACAATATTCTACAGAAACTATGCTGTAGCTGAAGACTGAAGCTTGGCCTTAATCCTGAATGTGGAAAATGAAGTGCAATTCTCCCCCAAGAGGCCTCTCAAGAAAGGAGATGAGATTCCCGCTCGGGAACACTTGGTGCTAAACAACACAACAATCTCAACTAAACAGCTGAAGAATGAAAAATAGTCATGCAGACCATAAAATCAATAATCAATAACATGCCTCACTATGGCTGCCTTGCCCTCCTTATAAAAAAATGTGAGCCTTCTTACCTTGGGTCCCACTCATTAGGGTTTCCACCATAATGGAATCTTCCTCCCACTAACACTACGTTGTCTCTATTGATGATCCATTCCATCCATACTAGCGCTATTGACTTGGTCAAACTTGACCTTGTCCACATGCATTAGCCCTTGTTCACACATAAGGGTGCTTTATCCAACTATAAATATGATACCTTTTCATTTTAAGAGGGATTTTATGCCTCTTAAAGATATTTATGGGCCTCCCTACCCATTTATTTATCTAACTAAATGATAACAGAAAAATTAATATTCCAATTAGCTACATGCTAATTTAGGAATATTACAGTCCTCCCCTCCCAAATGTTGCTTGTCCTCAAGAAATTGCAAGGATAGAACTGAAGAGCCTCCTCTCCTCCTCCTGTATCATCCTCATATGATAAAATCCTCCAAGGAATAAGATGTTGTCTCATCAATAAATCTCGAAGTTTCCCCTCCCAAGTATGCAAGTTATCTTTTGGTGACCATCCCAAATAGCTATCATCATGAAGAAGTAAAATACCCATAGAGGCAACAATGTGCTATCTAGAGGTTCTTTTGAGGCATGGAATATGAAATACATTGGGAAATTTCATTCCTGTTATCACCAAAATAGGTCCTGATAGGCTGCTGGTCAGGCTACCTCAGTGTAACTATTTCAAACCAGACTTTTAGTTGAGGCTTAGCCTCCTCAACCTGAGAGGGCTCTCTCAATAGGTTTATGATTTTAAAATAAGGATTAGATGGCTAACTCTATGAGTAAAATGGATAAAAATGGATAATTGGTTGTACTACTAATCAACAAACATCTATTGGGCTTATGGAATCAAATGTGTTTTCACAAAACATGAATATCAGCTTCATATGGAAGTCAGGGCATTTCAGGGTTTAGATGCATCAATAGAATAGTAGGACAGGAAATAAACACAGTTCATGAACATATGAAGGAAGTTAGAGCACCTTCAGTGAATTCTAAGTAACATACATTCATGCCACTGCAAGTAATTGAAAGAAGAAAACCATAAGAATATCAAACATCAATAACCCTTTCTGAATCCTGAGTGATGAAACCAATATCTCTATATTAATAATAAAAACACAGTCTTTTCTACAACAAAAAAATATGATTGTTAATGAAAATTTCCAACCCTATGCAATTTGACTTCTTGTCTTTTATAAAGTCATCATCACATTCTTGGATTCTCTCCAATCACTTAAGAAAAATTCGAATTTGCTAGCTTGACACCTATCAACTGCTAAAACAAAATTTTAATTACATCTGACAGTTAAACTGTCTGTTCTGGAGTCCTAATACAACTAGGATTAAAACTCTTATTTAACTTAACAACCTTATCCAAATATTAAATCTTCTATCTGACAACTGCTCCTCCTAAACTTCAACCTTGATGATGTCCATCTCCTTGCTGTTTGAATGTATTGATTTGCCTCTTATCTTCCCTGAAAGATAGGAACATGCTCCCTGCAAAATAGATATAATGCTTCATTTATGTTTCTTCAAAACATATGCTGACCAACTTGTGCTAAGAAAATGTGGAAAAGCCTTATTAAACTCATGTTACTTCGTACTTCCAGCTGTGCCCAAACCAAGCCTTTGAAGGAGTGTCAAAATTGTTAACATTGCTGCGCTACGAAACTGTCTGTTGTTTTCGTAGCGCAGAACTTCACCTTTGAAAACCTCATTTGAAACCTTCAATTTTCTATGTTTTGCCATTGGATCTTCACTTGTGATCTTTATACATTCTTCAATAGCATCAAGGTTTAAAAAACAAACCCTTTCTCCCTTTGAAACTTTGCAAACTTGTTCAAAATGCATCCTACAGCAGTTTCGTAGCGCGCTACGAAACTGCTGTGCATGACACCTACAGCAGTTTCGTAGAACACTACAAAACTGTTGTGTCTATCTTTTCACAGATATTTTCCAAAAATTTGAGTTTCCAACCTTTACTGCCATCCTTTTGAGTTATATATAAGCTCTCATAACCAACAAAAATCAACTCTGAGCTACTTTCAAAAATGAAATCTTTCCACATAACCCCAAAAATGTTTTAGGAGATGTCACTTACTGTTTACGCTCATTTTTGCTATGGTTGATCTTCAGGCTTAGCTAGTTTTATCTCAAGATCTTCAACCTGCCTTTTAAGCCTTCTATTATTAGCTATTAGTTTGGTATTAACCATCCTTATAAACTTTGCTTCTTTGATTGCAGGGACGGTCCATATGAAGAATTGATCCTGACTGCTGATTGACTCAATGTTTGAAACCTTTTCTAGCTCCCACAGGCCTTTCAAACTCTCAAAGTTTGACCTTTCTACAGCATGCATTCTCACTTTCTTCTTCAATTTATCAATTTCAATGTTTGTAAGTCTGAGTTTATCTTTAACCTCCTCATAACTACTTTTTTCTCTCTGAGTATTAAAAACTCTGTTTCTGTCTTCTTCAAGCATTGGAGATGATATATTTATAGGTTCTTCAAAAAAATTTGTATCCTCACCCCCTGTTTGGACTAACTCCATGTCTAGCTGCTGCAATTTCTTAGACTGCCTAGTCAAGGGTTTTCTAAGCTTAAAGACAAACTATGACACTTCATCCTCAAAATCTAATTTTTTGGATGTTCTCAATTTCTTTGATTTTCCACCTGTATCCAGTTTGATGAAATCTGCTTGAGCCAGGGGAGACTCTTAAATTTCAATAGCTTGTAATATATCATTCAAGTCACCTCTTAATTCCAAATTTTTATTTGTGACCACAGCCTTACCCTTCTCCTTTGACCTCTGACTACTAGTCAACTTCTTCTGAGTTGTTTTACTAGTTGACTGTCTTTGAATTGTCTCTTTGACATGAGTTCTCTTCTTTTGTGCAGATTGATGAGTCCTTTGAATATTCAGTGATGTGTTTATCATTGGTTCCTTAACCTATTTCCTGGGCTTAAGCTTGACAAACCTCCTTGATTTTGTTTTTGCAGGTTCAGTAGTCTTTGATGGAGATGTTTCTTTGACTTGAGGGCTGACACCTATTCCTTCAACTCCTATTCCACTAAAAAAGAGAAATGTAGACCATTCTCTATTCACTTTCTGAAGCTCATGCAAAACTATTAAATTGACTAAACCATGATGAAATAATGAGGTTTCACATGCTTGAGTTTTCATCTAAAATTTGTCTGCCATCTTGGCCAGACTTCAAAATAGAAAGAAAGGTAAGTCTAGAGAGATCATTCTTGTTAAATGAAATAAGAGTTTAAAGTGATAAGTGTACACCTTGTGGTATCTCCCTTCGCAGGTGAAGTACCTTTGGATATTGTAGAGCAGATTGGAAAATGCATCCTTGACATAATTTCTTGGCACAAATTTGTTCAAATCAATATCCATAAACTCTAGTTTCAAAATATTTTGCAGGGTTGCATTTCAAACCCAAAATTCTTGAACCATCTATCCTCCCCCCTTGGAATTTCTGTGACTTCTGATATAACTTCAGGAGAAATTGGTAAATTGAGAAAACCAACCTTTGTGTTTGACCCTGTGAAGTTCATGGCAAATTCTTTAGTAACCTGGTTATGCCCTCCTTGAAGCTTTTCACAAAACCTCCAGCACCCTACCTTCTTGAAGGCTTCTTCAACAGATTTATCTCTTGTGAGAGCTTCTAAACCTTCAGGTTCTATTCTCAGACAGTGACCAAACCTATGATTTCTCTTTTATTCTGTCATCTTCCTCCTGAAAACTCTATGTCTTCAGCAAACCTATAATAGACCCCCTTGTTGGATGAACTGGCTCGCTTGAAAATTTAGTTCAGCCTCCCTTGATGGAAGACTTGCCTCGCTTGATTTAAAACCTTGTTTCAGTTAGCAATTATTTTCAAACTCACTGGATTAGCAAGTATCGAAATTGCTGACATAACATCAATTGGATTCTTCCTTGCTTGATTGAAAACTCTGCCTCGCTTGAAAACTTAATGAGAGCTCTGGTTTCTTATCATGAGCTTCTATTTCAACAATAGATATGCATGCAGTGCTTTCTTTGCATGAGATAAAATCAATGATAACCACCCCTTTTCAAATTTGCAAAGGACCAATGACAAATGACCCCTAACGAATCCCATAATGATTTCATAACTGCTTTGGATGGTTGCATGCGTGAGGGAGGATTCGTGGACTGACACCATAATCATGAAAATTTAACCCAAACTGACAGATGTGACAGCTAAACCGAAAAAAATTGAATCCCCGATTTCGTAGCGCAGAAGCAGTTTTTTAAACTGAGCGCGCTATGAAAACGTGGTTTCTTGGCTTATTCAATTTTTTTTTGAAAAAGACTTAAACTATGGTTTTCAAAACGTGGTATGAGACTTCTAAAGAGTAAAGAAAGGTTTATGCACTTTATTTGGTGATGAAATAAAACTTGTAATCTATGGATTAGACCCTATAAAACATAAAAATGACTCTAACCCTATCTAATACCATGACTTAGGAGCAAGTATAAGCTGACCAAGTTTAGAAAATTTTAATAGTGATAACAATTCCCATGTGAAACCTCCATCCCCAAGCTATCATCCATACAAAATGAGTCACCTTCCAACATGGCAACTCATGAAAAATTCCCTCAACCTTAAGCTCCTGAAAAATTGGTGGGCTGCATAGCTGAACATGATGGATCAAATTTTCCATCCCACGCTGTATATCTCTCCACTTATGATAAGTGTAGAACTGCTGCTGAATTTGCGCTGCAATGATGTTGCCTTCATGAAGAAAAAAGGCAGTTGGATCTTCAAAGATATACTCTTTGGTTCTTGCCCATACCACCCCATATAAAGTGAATATGACATTATCATGATATGGGATCCAAATGAGAGAGGCACTAAAGATTTTACATAGTGCTGCAAGGTACTAACAGTCTACCAAGTAGTCACAACACAGTGTTTCTAATTGCTATTTCAGGAAATAACATGGCAATCTGTTTCTTAACAAACTGCTAGTTGTGTATGTCATCACATCTACTAGTAAATAGTAAATGTCTTTGTATATCAACTGAGCATAAAAAAAATAATAAAAAACTTGCCCAAATCCATACAAGAGATGGCTATCTCCATCATAGATGTTGGCCCAAAATTGACCATGAAGCCTAAAGAGAGGCTTGCCCTCTTGTGGAGCAATGCACTGTATAGAAATGGTAAGAGAATGTAAATACTGTGTTATATAATCAATAAATGCAAAAAAAAAATTCTTACCATGTATTGAGAGTAAGATGATAATAGGATTCATGAATAAGCCCTCCATAGTGGTATGACATACTCCCATGAAGAGGAATTAACCATGTGCTGCATGAAGATCTTTCTTCTTATGCTTGGAAATCCAAGTCAAGAAGATCATATCATGGTAATAGATGTCTCCATCCACTACTCCATCACTCTCACCTCCTCTTTGCCCATCAAGTGCATCATATGTGAAATGATCCTGGCAACACTCCATCAATAAACCCCAAGCTCCCAAGTGACAACGTTGTTGGCCTTTGTAATAAGGCTCCTGTCATCTCATAGCTCCATTCTTTAACATGTCCAATGTCAAAGTCATCTACCATAATGCTGCTATATATGGGAGACTCATTCCAAAGTGGAAGTACTTTCTGATCTTCCAAGGCTAAGGAGTAGCCCCTTTGCACCATGATAGTGCCATCACCTACTCCTACAACATCATGCAAATCATGGGAGAGAATCAACCCATACTCTCTCAAGAATAACCAAGGTAACAACATCTCTTGTTGCTCTGTCATCTCTCCCTCATACAAGTCATGGAGTAGTATCATGATAGTTTACTTGTAGAATGCCCCATACAACCAAATCTTCTGCTACCATAATACATGGGGGCCATGCAATGCCTTAACCCATAACATACCCTTTGAAAAAGTATATGTCACACGATGGCCAAACTCTTTTAAGAGTAGCCAGCGCAGCCTTACCTCCTGCTACCCTGTGTCATAGATCTGCAAGTGGCTTTCCAGGTTCTTGCTGATCAACATCACCCATCCAACCAATGGTGAGTGTCTATCATCATGCCCAATATTGGCACCCCTCCAATGAAGAATACCATCTTCCCAAATCAGATTTCTATCTTTTCATTTCATGGGATGTTGAAATGCAATCTCCTGGAGATCTCCATATGAAGACCACTCATCAATGACCAAGTTGAATCCATAAGGATCCAAGTATGATAAAGGAAAAGCCATCTTATTAAGCTTGGTAGTGCTCAACAAGAAGGATTCATCATAGTAATGGGATATAAGGTGTATCTCATCAACCATCTACTTATCCCCTGTTACAAATGTGGAATGGTCATTGGAATGCCCCACTAATGGATGGGCCCCCAACTCATGACTACTACTCAAGGACAGCATTGATGATCTCCATGAGGGTGCATTTGTTGTTTCAATATCATGTTCATTGTTGAACACATAGTTCTACATTGCATTGCCTAGAAAAATGCTCATTCCATCCTCCAAAAATATACACTCCAACCCCAAGAGTTGTGTGCAGCTCAACAATGAGTAACCACGATGATTGTTTATCTCTTCCTTGATTCTATCAAGGCTCCTCAGCGCAGTGATAGGGTGCTGCTCCAAATCAGCAGTGTATCTTGACCCTAGGTCATGCAATGGCATCTTCCCACACTCCTCCCTAAGATGTGCTGAAATAATATAAAGTGGAAATATTTTCATACCTTGGTTGTGCTTGGGAACATATTTTATTTCTACAAGGGTTCCTCCCTCCAATGTGATGGTTCCCCCAATTGCTGGTGTTGATGACTGCTCCTCCATAGTTGTATCAGTGTTGGTACAAGTCTCGTCAAGTGGTGGTGAGGGCTTCTCCTCCTCTGATTTCTTCTTGCCAATTTTTTTGATCACCCTTTGAGTAAAATCTACAAAAGCAGTCACTCTTGCATGACTCAAATGGCTGAACCACCAAATGTTTGCCTCACCCTCAAGGTGCAGCGCTGCAATCTAAACAACCTCTCTTTCTACCACTGGATGTAGTAGGAAAAATGCATCTACCTTCCTTGCCCAAGCCCTTGCTGTACATGTGGATTACCCATCAAAAGTAGAAAATAGAAATCTATTGCCCTTGATTCTCCTATTGCTACAAGGTCTCCTTTCTTCCTCAAGCTGAATGAACTATGGGAGAGTTAGAGTCTCCTTGAAAGCTCTAGGTTGAGATTTATATGCTGCAAGGTATTCACTTAGAATCTCATGATCCATTTGTCCTCCATCTCCATGCATTTTGTCTTCTTCTTCAAAAGAAAAGGGCATAGTGTATTGCTTTGGAGCTCTATGCAACACCGGTGCTTTCTTCCGCCGATAGGAAGTACATGGACCTTCCTCATCTTGAAACCCTAGTGTGGTTTCATTGCTTCTCTCCACTCTTCTTTTCTTGACCTCCTTGGTGAGGTACTTCTTAGATCTAAAAAGAGATGAGATAAAACTCATTCTTTCCATCATTTTGAGCTCTTTCTTCTTCTTCTTATTCTCCTGATAGCATAATGGCTGAGATCCACAGCTGAGCCAAGATTATGGTCTGATTCCACTGTAATATTCCGAAATGGGGAAGCAGCAATATATGAACATAAAACTGGAAATAAAAGTGAATAACATTACACCAAAATGTATGACAAACATAGAGCCATTGTATTATGTAAATCAGCAGCAAATAAGTACAATAGAAGTGGGCACAATACAAATAATCAAGGCAAGCAAGCCTCCCATGAAAACATATGCCAAATATGAAATGTTGCTACATAGCAGAATGCACAAGATACAAGTAAATCACAGTTTTAGATGGTAGACTACTACTGGAAATGTATAATAATATAGATCTGAAAATGTATGACTCACAAACTGCCGGGAGTAAATATCTAAGCTCCCAAACACATTTTCAAGACAACCCGGGAAGGATTTCTTGAAATATACAAAAATACAAAAATGCCGGAATGCAGCCCTAGGGATGAATAGTAGCTGCTACTGAATAACTGGATGGATATGGCTATAGATGATGCATATAATGAATATACCTCCTCCAATATATCTTTCAAGTGAAAGGCTGATCCTAACACTGAAGATCTTACCCTCCAAATCAAGCACTGAAACCCCCACTGCAAAAGCTCATTGAAATAACACAGTCAAAGAGGGATACTGTGCTGTAGGTGATGGGAATATGTTGGCCTGGTGCCAAGATGTGAAAGAAAGCTCAATAACCTCCCTTGTTGATCTCCCAAAGAAAAGAACGCTTCCTCCTCTGAAAAAATAGCTTCGGAAGTGGGTTTCTCAACCCTCCACTGCAACACCCTGCAACACAACACAATATTCTGCAGAAACTACGCTGTAGCTGAAGAATGAAGCTTGGAATTAAGCCTGAATGTGGAAAATGAAGTGAAATTATCCCCCAAGAGGCCTCTCAAGAAAGGATATGGGATTCCCGCTCAGGAACACCCAGTGCTAAACAACACAACAATCTCAATTAAACAGCTGAAGAATGAAAAATAGTCATGCAGACCATAAAATCAATAATGAATAACATGCCTCACTATGGCTGCCTTCCCCTCCTTATAAAAAAATGTGAGCCTTCTTACCTTTGGTCCCACTCATTAGGGTTTCCACCGTCATGGAATCTTCCTCCCACTAACACTGCGTTGTCTCTATTGATGATCCACTCCATCCATACCAGCATTGTTGACTTGGTCAAACTTGACCTTGTCCACATGCATTAGCCGCTGTTCACACATGAGGGTGCTTTATCTAGCTATAAAGATGATCCCTTTTCATTTTAAGAGGGATTTTATGCCTACTAAAGAGATTTATGGGCCTCCCTACCCATTTATTTATCTAACTAAATGATAAGAGAAAAATTAGTATTCCAATTAGCTACATGATAATTTAGGAATATTACATATTGACCTTGAGGAGGGTAATAAGCGCCTTGAGGTTGAGCAGGCGGACCCTGGTGAGCAGGCAGACCCTGGTGAGCAGGCGGACCCTGGTGAGCAGGCGGACCCTATTGAGTAGGATGAACAGGTTGAACGAGATGCTGAGCAAGTTGAACTAGCTGCTGAATAGATTGAGCAGGCTGCATCAGATGTTGGGGTTGGGCAGGTTGGCCTGGATAATGAGGGCCACCGGGCTGCCCTCGTGGAAGAGGTTGGCCTGATGGTTGTGATGGACCAGGTTGTCCCTGATGACCAGGTTGACCCGGAGCAGGACCATAGGGTTGTCCTTGTTGTACAAATTTTTGGCCATATTGAACGTACGGATGTTTCTGTTGTACAAGAGGTTGTCCCTGTGGTGGCTAGATTTCCCCCCCAGGAACAGAAGACGCTCCTGGTTGATATTGATACTAAGGTTGACCAAAAGGACCATAGGGTTGCTGGACCGAAGATTGAACCTGTAAGGGTTGCCCTTGCAGACCATAAGGTTGTCCCTGCTAGATCAAAGGTTGTCCCGGAAGGGGTTGTTCTTGTATACCAAAGGGTTGTCCTTGTATCACCGGCCCTTGATGAGGGATGGTCCGATAAGGATCAGCTGAAGGCAGATAAGCAGCTTGATTTGGATCAATAGGAGGCAAATAAATAGGGTTTCCATAGACATCATAGTGATGTGGAGGATTGACAAGAGCTTGTGGCTGCTGAGAACCTTGAGAGTTCTGTTGCTGATCATCTGGAGAGGGAGCATACCGTCGGTGAATATCCAACATGTGTTCATCGAAAGTATAAGTGGAAACCATGGGTGCAGAAGAAGACTGGGTTTCCACTGCGCGAATTTGTGATCCACTCACAGCAGGCCTAACCCGAAACGTATGATTAATGAAGATGGACCTACGAACAGTAGAAGATCTGGACAACTGATGCGTAACAACCGGTGCAGAAAAAGCCACACAAATGGTAGGTTGGACTAGGACAAATGTAACAACGACCGACAAACTAGGTGTCGACGGCAACAGTCCTAATGAAGGAAGGACCGAGCTCCTTGGAGGAGTCAAAGTACTGGAGGATGCTATGGATGCCACACCAGAAATAATTTGACTCAAAGTTCGATAACTGGCTGGAAGTGAAAAACCGATGGAAGGGAAGATTGATTAGAGACATGAGGGAGATCTTTAGGGAAAAGCTGATATTCTCCTGTGGACACAGGTATTTCTTCACTGCCGACAAGACTCGAAGAATCCATGTTTGACGAAGCTGCAATATCTTCAAAAAGACTACGAGGGCTAGGAGGTAAAGCAATGGCTAAAAATGGTGATCCCGAAGTAAGAGGATGGAATTCTCACTCATCCCCAAAAACAGACCAAGCACTCGGAGGAGGCCAATTGAACTCAACTGGCTCTTCAGGGGGAGATCGGGTAGCAAGAGGCAATGCAGTCAAGAGGATAGGCTGCGAAAGCTCAGCAGAACTAGTGGACTGAGGGGTTTCAAAAGAAACGTTAGGAAAAGAAATACCACTAGGCGGTAGTGAAGAAGACGACAAAACTGGTGGTTCCACCACTATGACAGTATTTCAACACAGGAAGGAAAACGAGGTAGCCGATCAAGGGCTTCAAGATCAAAGTCTAAGGAAAAACAAAAAAAAGCCAAGTAACAAAATTTTAACGAGCATGTGATCGTGGGTAATTAATTTTATGACATTGAAACTGGACTTTGTTATTTCATGTTTTAAGAGTCGAGAAACAGACAAAAGATGGCTCTAGTCACTTTCAATTTTAAACGAGCATGAAAGGAAAAGTGCTCGATGATCTCTTCTCTTTTTAAGGAGTCACGAAAAGATTGAAATGACTACTCAGGTAATCTAAGAAAGAGCGTGTACCAAGTTTTTGTCAACTACCATAGACACCTTGGTGATTAAATTAAAGAGAAATGACCAAGGACTTAATGTACGTGCAGGTAGTCTCCTCGAATGTTGTGTTCGGTGTATCACGGTTACAGGGTGGCAAACTTGACTTCCTATGGATAAAGGATTTGAACCTAATGGGGTCTCCCTTTATATAATCGACGGTACGGGGAGCACAAGTCCGTACTAGCGTTGTCTAAATCCAGATGGCGAACGACAGCTACTAGGTTTAAAGATGTTGGAACACGTCTCTAGCCTAGACCACTAAAAATGTTTGTGTTAGGTGCCAATGTTTCCTTAGGTTAATTCAATTGATTTTATAGTTGATCTTGAATTAGTGTTTCAGTTTCAAGGCCCTACCAAACACCATTTTCCATTCGATGAATGCTAACTACGAAAAGGATAGAGATCTTTCAAAAAGCAACAAGCATTGAAAACATACGAAGAAGTCTCCTAATGCATCTATTACAATAAAAAAGAGAAATGAAAACTCTTTCCTAGATGCAAGCGCTAGTTATGCGAAAGACTTTTTCATTTCCGATGCAAACGAAAGGATGCAATTTTTTGATTTTTCAATGAGATGAAGCACACAATGCACTAATTACATTAAAAAACAAAGCAAACACTAATTCTGAGTATTGCGAATGTAGAGAGTTAAACTGAATGATTCAATCAAAGCAATACAAACACAAAAAATCACTCAAACCAATGAGGCACTCTTTCAAGCAGAGTGAAAGCCTTCTAAACGACCCAAAACGAGCAATGTAATCTATGCTTGAAAACGAAGAGATGGGGAGTCAAACAACAATAAAAGTAATCGTTCAACAAACCAAAACTCAAAGGATCAAGAAATACTCAGGAAACAGATCAAGGAATTGAACTGAAAAGAACTAAAAGACTCGACCTTCAATCAGAAGGCTCAGTGAGCGAAAGACACCTAGAACCCTAGGGCTATGAACTGCACTGATAGGAAAATAGACAAACAGCTGAGAAGAGCAAGCCTAAAGCAATCAAAACAACTCGAAAAAGACCAATTGCAAACCAAAAGCAAACAAGAGTCAAGCATAACTAACCAAAAACTCAACAGGGAGGTCAAACCAAACCCTATAGGGTTCAGCGCGACTATAAGGCGGTAATCCGTGCCAAACAAGGGTTGGCGCTACTGCAACAAGAGCAAAAAGTGCCAATTGGCGCGATTGTTCAAACAAAAAGCACACCAAGCTGGATATCTATGGGAGAATGGGAAAACCAGTGAGCAGAGGTCAATCTTGACACTCTGGAGCTGAATAAGAGGATTCTAAACAATTAAGCAAGTCAAAAAAGATAGGCAAGCAAGTAAACGACCTAAGTCGACTTGACAAGGGCGAAATGACAAACTCACTTCTATCCCCAGTAGAGTCGCCAATTTGTTATGCAAGTAAATCCTCTCTACGGACAGAGATGATCCATCTAGCCCTAGAGTGGGTCTAGTAACAAAGGGATAAGCTAAAGTGTAGGTTCCTAATTAGTGAATGAAAAGAACAAGGTAGATTGACTTACCTGAAGTCCAACGCTGTTGTCGTGGCTGACGTGGTGGCCTCTTGATCTCTGTCTTGAAAGGTCCCGATCCTTCCGCAACGATGCTTGGATACCTGCACGAAGATCAGCAAAAAAGAGCAGCATACGAAACAATGATCTCATTCATAATTACTAACTAGTCAAGGAGGGTGAAGCACATTACATCAAATAAAACACATTTACGCAAGATGGGAACCAGAAAATAGTCATGTATATGTATTAATAGAAGAAAGAGTTACAACCAGAGCCTTGATGTCGCAGCCTCCTTCAACGGGGTTCAGTCGAAGCGTGTCTTGATGAATTGTCGGGGAATTCAGACGGGATGAAGACACAAGTCTAAGCTCTCTCAATGAGGGTCTCTTCCGTTCTATCTTTTCTGACAAAATGTACAGGAATCTCTTCAGCGTTTCAGCTATAATATGTTTAGTTCAGCTATCACATCAATGGAATATGGCTATATTTATAGAGGGAGATGAGGAGGTTGGGATCCCTACAATAGTGGAAGGGAGGCCTTATCCCTTGGGAGGTTTCCCCAAAAGGTGGAAACAAGAGGCCAAAGGAGGGAGGTTGTGGTTATTCAGTCGAACCACTCTAGATGACTCGCCCATGAAGTTGTAATGATGGAAACTTCACCTCTATTTTTAAAAAACTTTCCATAAACAAGTTGGCGTGGGCAGCTCACTGGAACAGAGCACCAATGGGCATGGGGCCCAGTGTTAATTTCCCCATCGGTGCAAGGACAGAACAGTCAACTAGCGCCAAGGAAAAAACATGTGTTTCTGATGGTCTGTTCAGGAAATTGTCAACAAAAGGAATGTTGTCCTCATGGAAAGAGATGCAATGATGGTCTTTGCAAGGCATTACACTTTAGTTTGGTCACAGAAATGAGCCTCCAATGTTCGGGATGGGGATTGCAGGGACAATGACAAAATGTTGTGTAATAGTAGGTTATCCTTGAGATTTGGCTTGATGAACTGTCCACCTTGTATCATGGATTTTGTACTTTTAGGGGCCTTTATCCTAAGTATAGGTTAAATCACTTGGTTACCCTCATATATATAGGGGAATGATTTACCTATTAGATTCATTTTCACACTTGGAGGTCATTATGTGCTATCTACTTGTCTTTTCTCTCTCGTGTACTATGGATCACTAATCGAGTGATTTTCTCTGAGAGGTATTTTTATTAATGGTTCTCTCTTCATGAATGATTTTTTTATTTTTTTTATTTTTATTTCTATTTTATTATTTATTTATTTATTAATTTTTAATTTATTAATTTTTATCTTAGATGATATGTGTTATGTTATATGACTTATCTTCTTCCAAAATTATTTATTTTTGATAAATTGGTGTTATTTGATATTTGCTAAGGTTTTGTTGATGTTTTATAGTTCTAAAATCTCCTTGCACAAGGTTTTTCATCTTCTCTTGAGGTGACATACATTTAGCACTCTCCCTCTAAATTATCCAAGAAGATATAAGGGAATGAGGGTTAGAGGATTAAGGGACATTAGTTTCTCTCTGTTGATTCCTTTGAATCACATCCATCATTTTTTTATTTTTTATTTTTCTAAAGATTATTACTCCTAGACTCCATTAGTCATAGATTAAGAAAGGCACTAATGGAGTCTTATTTCTGCTGCATCTCTATGATCCAAACTTATGCAGGAATGTAAAAAAATATAGAAATACACATAAACGCAGGCAACAAAAATAAGACTTCAAAGGATAATTACTCTTGCATTCTTTTGGAGTTGAAGAGGTTAGTTTATTATGCCTCATCATCACCACACTAGCACACCGTACTAGTGATGGTCAATGTTACCCACCACATGTGACTAGTGTATATAGGAGAAATTTTTTCTCCTAGATGGTCCTTGGTCAGTAGCCAACAACCTCTTACAACTACTAGATTGCTCGATGTGCCATTTTCTCTTCCACCTAAGCCAACCATGTGGTCCCTCAACCACTTGTCATGAATGTATGTTTGAAGGTGGGCCTTCTAACCCCAAAGGTATTGATCCGGGTTAATTTCTGCTACCCTTTTGACCAAGACCTTTTGCTTTTAGATGATGTGTTAGAATTGATTTTTATCAAAAATAATTAATGAATGAATGTAGATATAATCAAGAGGAAAGCATGTCAACTATCACACAACAAAAATGCAAGCAGTTTAATAACGATGTTCTTCCAGTGTGGACTACGTCTCCAGACCTCGGTGTCTCGATGGTGTTGGCCACTTCATTCAGTGTTGTAATTGGTGATAATGTACATGGATTTTTTTGACTTGTCATACAAGGAAAGCCCTCAACATGAGTGGCAAAATTTCTCCACGAGACGTTCCATTATAAGGAACTCTCACTCATCACAAACCTCCTATCAGCATGACAACTTTACACATGGTGACAAAGAGTATCCCGCCATCAAGAAAAAAAAGGGATCTCACAACACAAATCACCATCCATGATAAATACATACCACATCAAATAGACATAAATATTTCACATCTGACATCAAGCGGGAATAAGCAACCGCAAATAAACATAAAGATTATGCATCATATATCAAGCGGGAATCGATATGAAATAAAGCATCATAAAGAAATAATCAATGAAGTACATGGAAACAACACTTCATATACCTCAACTCTAATGCTAGCTGAAGAATAGGCTGCTCAATCGCTCGATCTGAATGCACCATCACAAACGTGGCGTCGAATGGAAAGAAATCGACTGTCCACATGCTGAAATCCGACACTGTTGTCCCCATCTGGAATATGGTAAAAAAATCGAGACCTCTGTTGCAGAAACTATCACCACCATCAGGTTAGTGTCGTCGACAGGTGTAAAATCCATATAACATTTTTCCAATTCGGACACTGGGAAAATTTGGCCCCTCTGGAAATAAGGCTCGGTCATGGTTCCACTGCCTCTGCACATTGGCTCATGGTTCCGCGCCTGAAACTGTGTGCCGCTCCTCCGACCTGCTTTGGGTGCAATAGTGAAAATTTGAGTTTAAATATAAAATTTTAGGGTAGATAAACCAAACAGAGGTGGTTGGCGCAATGTCAAACTTGGCAAGTTCATTGGAGGGAGGTCAGGGGGTCAAATTACGACCCCTCCATAATGGCATGTTTGTTTTTATTTAAAACTCCATGGGGGGCCGGACCCACATCGGGCGGCCCGCCTCAATCATTTTTCGTGGGTTTGTTATGCCATATTAGGTGGGCGGGGTCCGCAACCCACAACCTCGACCCAACCCTTTGTTTTATTTAAAGCATCGTTGTATATATTTAAAACAATGTATATATATATATATATATATATATATATATATATATATGGTTTCATATATTGGTATTTAATACCGTGTGGTTCTGGTGGCGGGGGTGGCGGGGTTCACCACCCGCCCCCTCAACAAACTTTGATTTTTAATATACTATATATGCAAATTTTGTGTGGGGTGGCGGGGTTAGTGGCTCACCACCCCTAAATTATATTTGTTTTATTTTAAAATTAACAAACAATATAATTTTAAAATATCTAATTTTAGGCGTTAGTGGGAAATTTATTCGTCCCACAAATTTGCCCAGATTTTGGCCGGAATCCGGCCACCGGAATCCTGTGAAATTGTGTCCTTCTTAACCTGCCAAATCATCCAGTCAACCTTATAACTTTGACCAGCTCTAACTTTCGCATACGAACTTAGTTTGACAAACTGTTCGCACCGTTACGATCAGGACGATGAAATATTCAACCTGAAACTGAGTTTGTCACGTTTCTTCCACTTTTATTTTTGAGCTTTCATAAGCCATATTTTTCCTTTGTGTGTCTCTAGAACCACCTAGATCAATCATCCCCACTGAGGATCTTTTGGTCCTCCAAAATCATCAACAATAATCTGCAACTGTTGTGTACTATGTCTACATCATAAGTGCCCTGAAAAAGGTCACCCTTCCTTCTCCTTCACCTTTGTTCTTTGGAGGCATAAGCGGTGAACTGACACCTGCATTCCATGCAAACCTATAGTACAATATCTTGCAAATTACATGCTCATTTATGACCACTACGACCCAAGCATCCTATACTTTCCACGAGTTTATAACACATACTCGGTGGTCAATCTTACATCAAAATGGAATCAATAATACTCCAACTATCAATACAAGGCCAAAGACATCATTGTCGCATTGTAAGTGATGGAAAAACACATCATCACTTTTACATAAATAAATGCAACACATGGTTTACAAGGAAGGCCATGGCACACTACCACATCTAGAAAAACCATATTTTTCCTAATAAAGTGGACCGCCATGAATGTGATGGAATCATTTGTCAACCAATTGTTCCGATTGGTTCATGCACTGACACTTCATACTTAAGGTGCTACTCTAGATGGAGTCTCGAACACATGAATCTTTGATGACCACTTTGGTTGCAATGGTTGAAGAAGGCTTTCTTCCTCCAGATCTTCTTAACCCGTTTCTTTCCCTGCTATGGAGAAGGCTTTCCACGCCTAATCCTCCTTTGTGCTGCCATTATTTTCCAACACTCAACAATGACATGGTTATGTAAATCACAAAAATGGAAAGTTTTCTTATGCCATGATTAGCAACATGCTTATAATCAAAATGAACTTGCGAATATCGAGACTTTTTATATCTTTCTTGGTGGTCTCTAGTGCAATCATGGTGATGAGAGCTTGTCTTAGCTTTCCCTCTCTAATATGCGCTGCCATAAGATGATGGTGAAGTGTTCCCATCATTGTTTTTCTTTGACGGCTTCCACAATGTCGTGGAGGCTTTTGAAACCTTTAAACATTCCCCTTCAGTGTATCACAAACATGCATATCAAGGTCTCTGCACAACCTCCAATGGCTGAGTCCTACCTTGGCCATTAATTCCAAGTCCTCCTCCTTTGTAACCCATCTTGGTAAGGAGTCTCATGCCGGTTCCTGTAATGGGGATATCCACATTTCCAATAGAAATAATAGCATGTGAATATGAAATTGAAGAATGATCACAACTTTTTACCTCAGATGTCGACTTGGAAGAACGTGAGCCTTCCTTGCACTTCACTTCCTCTAAGGCCTCTGTCGCAGCTTGTAGCTGAAGCTGCAACCGTTGCTTCTCCTCCTTCTCTTCTTGTAGGAGTGCTTTCAACGTGTCATGCTTTGTTTGAAGACTTTGGTCGTTTCACTTCAATTCTTCCAATGCCTCTATTGTGGCTTTCAATTGAAGCTGCAATTGCTGCTTGTCCTCCTTTTCCTCTTGTAGAAGTTTTTTCAACTCAGCGTTATCTACTGCTTGTTTCTCATAATATTCATACAACATGTCCACCCTTTCAGACATCCTCAGCATGGCCTCGTACATGTATTTGACATCCTCCATTGCTTCATGTTCAATGGCTCACGCTTTTGGTTCACATCAGCAAGAAGACTGCTCTGATACCTCTTGATCCGGGTAAATTTCTGCTACCCTTTTAACCAAGACCTTTTTCTTTGGATGATGTGTTAGAATTTAATTTTATAAAAAATAATTAATGAATACATTCAGATATAATCAAGAGGAAAGCATTTCAACAATCACACAACAAAATTGCAAGTTGTTTAATAACGAAGTTCGTCTAGTGTGGCCTACGTCTTTAAGCCTCGGTGTCTCGATGGTGTTGGTCACTTCATTTATTGTTGTAATTGGTGATAATGTACATGGATGTTGTTGAATTTTCATACAAGGAAAGCCCTCAAAATGAGTGGAAAAGTATCTCCACAATACGTTCTGTTATAAGGAACTCTCACTCATCACAAACCTCCTATTAGCACGACATCTTTACACATGGTGACAAAGAGTATCCCGCCATCAAGGCAACAAAGGGATCTCACAACACAAATCACCATCCATGATAAATACATACCACATCAAATACGCATAAATATTTCGCATCTGACATCAAGCGGGAATCAACAACAACAAATAAACATAAATATTATGCATCATACATCAAGCGAGAATCGACATGACATAAAGAATCCTACAAAAATAATCAATGAAGTACATGGAAACAACACTTCATATACCTCAACTCTAATTTTGGCTAAAGAATAGGATTCTCAATCGTTGGATCTGAATGCACCATCGCAAATGTGGTGTCGAATGGCAAGAAATCGACTTTCCACATGCTGAAATCTGACACCGTCATCCCCATCTAGAATATGGTAGAAAAATTGAGACCTCTGTTGCAGAAACTAACACCGCCATCAGGTTCGTGTCGCTGACAGGTGTAAAATGCATATAGCATTTGTCCAATTTGGACACTGGGAAAATTTGGCCCCTCTGGAAATGAGGCTCAATCATGGTTCCACTGCCTCTGCACACTGGCTCATGGTTTCGTGCCTCGAACTGTGTGCCACTCCTCCAACCTGCTCTGGGTGCAATAGTGAAAAATTGAGTTTAAATATAAAATCTGAGGGCAGATAAACCAAATAGAGGTGGCTGGCGCAATGGTAAAGTTGGCAAGTTCGTTGGAGGGAGGTCGGGGGATAAAATCCTGACCCCTCCATAATGGTGCGTTTGTTTTTATTTAAAGCTCCATGGGGGGCCGAACCCACATCAGGTGGCCCACCCCAACCATTTGCATGGGTTTATTATGCCATATTGGGTGGGCCATTAGGGGAATTTTGAGGTCTAAAATGGGCCTCCTAAGGAAATAATAAAATAATATCTAAACCAATGAAATAATATTTATGAATTTGCAATTCACTTTTTGCATCAAAATCCATGTAACCATGGTTAAATTCAATTCAAAAGTTGTACCAAAATAAAATTAATAATTTTTTTTATTGATGTGACTATAAATAAGAATAAGTTTTTGTTGTGAAGGTAAATCATCTCTGCGGACAGAGAGGATCCCTCTAGCCCTAGAGTGGGTCTAGTAACAAGGAATCATGCTAGAGTGTAGGTTCCAGATATTTGAATGAAAGAGGATGTGATAAGATGGCCTACCTATGGTCCAATGATGTTGTTGGCAATCATAGTGGTGATGAGAACTTCTCGCTCCCGATTTGAAAAGTCACAATCCCTTCACTTATTGCATTTGGACACCTACACATGAGTCAGAAAATGATAACCACATACCACATACTAATTTCATCCAAAAACTACTAGTTAGTCAGAGAAGACTAAGCATGTTGCATTTGATAAAGACAAAATACAATATGGGAACCAGACAATAGTCACTTATATTATTAGGTAGAAAGAAGAGATACAACCTTGCTTTGGCGTTGTAGTCTCCTCTAGCGGGGTTCGGGCGAAGCACGTCTCAAAGCTCGCCAGGAAATTCGGACAGGATAAAGGCCCTCTCGATGGATTTCCTCCTTGTTCTACATTCTCAATAACTTAGTTATTCAGCTATATTTCAGTTCTCCAAGTTCAGCGCTTTAGCTGTATAATTCTCTTTGTTCAACTAGCTTTCATAAAGGGAGAAGGCTTGTTTATATAGAGGAAAAGGAGGAGGTTGGGATCCCTACAAAGGTGGAAGGGAGGCCTATCCTTTAGGAGTGTTCTAAGGGAGGTGGAAACTACTAACTAAAGGAGGAAGCTCGTGGTTGTTTCAGTTCAACCACTCCCAATGACTCATCCCCGAGGTGGTTGGAATGGAACCTTCACCTCTATTTTTAAAAAACATTTCATAAATAGCTTGGCACGGGTGTCTAACTGGCACAGAGTGCCAAGTGGCGCGGGCCCAATGCTAAATTTCCAGGTCGGCGCGAGGATGTAACCAGCTACTCGCTCCAAGGCAAAAATAGAGATTTTCACAGCTCTGCTTAGGGAAATGTCAACAAGAAGAATGTTGCTTTCATCAAAAGGGATACAAGGATGGTATTTGCAAAGCATGACACTGCGTATTGGTCACAGAAACGACCCTCCAATGTGCGAGTTGGGGATTGCAGGGACAATGACAAAATGTTGTGTAACAGATGCCCCCTAAAGCATGAGGTACGAGGGAGAGGGAGGGGCAAAATGCTTTATGAGAATGCGTTTGAACCAAACATCGCTGTCAGAAAACTTGCAATTACAAATACAACTGATATCTCTGATACATGAACATGTGGCATGGGCGCAACCATCCATAATAGAGTATATAAAAACTGAGATCTAGGTATGGATGCAGCCATCCAGCAGTAAAGATCACTAAATAGACTTAGGTATGGTTGCAGCCATCCAATCAACAGAGTCATGCAATAAGTCATGATAATCCACAAAGAACTCGCAGCTTGGATTTTAACAGACAAAACACAGGGTCTTGTGCTCCATCTCGACCCGAACAAGTACAAATTCAAGCATGCGAATATATGAGCTGAAGTCGAACATGCAAGAAAATCATCTGATTACCAGCCAATGATGAAATCTGTTAACAGACGCGAGACGAACCACCAATAATGAAAATGGATCTCAAGGTACGAAAGGTACAATCCACGGAATGTGAACAGTGATCTAGCATCGAACACCCGTAGACTCAGTCGATCAAAGGCCAATGATGTGGACCTTGCGTCGAATGCGAAGAACCTGCCATTAAGGCATGTAGGCTCCAAGGTACTGGAAGGGAGTCTCTGGATCAGATTCTTGGATAATGAGTTGAAGTCAATAGGAAGTGACCTGGTCTAAGGAGGGCCATAATGTTTCCCACATCATCAACACGAGACAAAGGAACATGATGTTTGTGAATTAGGACCAACATAGAATCAGAGGGAGGTTGAAAAACTGCTGAGGCAAACTTCTCTTGAACATATCAACAACACGACACTGGATTTGATAGTATTTTGACATCAAAGGATCTGAGGTCATGATGACGTGGCAAAGAGAAAATGAGAGGTCAAAAGAGATTACCCAAACCCATGGAGGAAAAAATGACGAAATGAGATGTCCCCAACCCAACACGAATGCAAACAAGTGCCATGTTCAAGAGCGAAATACTGCCAACACAACTAAAATCTAGTTCCATTTTCCCCCACCATTTCTGGCGAGTACCCCAATTATTTTTGAAAACAAGCTTGAAGGGGATAACATATGCTTGCACTATAAAATTTTCCTTCGGACAAATCCATCCTAGTACATTTTACGAGCCCTAGGTAAGAAGAACTCGAATAACGTCATGGTGACAAAGTCCGATGTCATCAGGGTTTAACGAGTCTGGGAAAGGGAGAACTCAACATGTTTTCATGTTTAGAGAGTTTGAAAAGAAGGCAAAAAAGAAAACTCCAGCAGTCCATTTTCGTAGATAGTCTCACAGATCCGAAAAGGTAGAAAACTGTGTCTGATAGAACCTCTTAGTCATGATAGGCTAAGGTATTCCTTTTTCGTAAATAATCTATCCCAGCCCGAAAAAGGGGTAAACGTATACTGGGTAGATATCGTTTTGTATCCATTTAACGAGTTCAAAATGACAAGCGTCTCGACAATATTTTCAATTTTAGAGAGTCAGAAAATAGCTGAGAGATGACTCTAGTAGTGACTTTTTCGTGTTTTTACCGAGTCCGAAAAAAGTATAAAGTATAACTCGTTACTTCATCATTGTCGCATGAAAACCTGTTGCTGCACAAGAGACATGTATAAAACCCATTTTTCAAAAATAATACAATAAAATAATCGAAAAACATGTCTTAAAACCTAATTAGGGTTGTGAAAAACTTATAAAATGCCAAAAATGGTAAAAATAATTACTTTCACTTTTTACCTCTTGTGGAGCAATAGTTACCCATTTTACTGTGCAATCTTGTGGCGACGATAACGGCCAATCCAATAGATCAATCGCAAATCTGTCAACTCCAGGTAAGAGCTGAGACCCCGCTTGTGATTTTAAGCTATTTCTTGCTTACTGCATTTGTCAATTTTGAATTTTGGGGGAGGAATTGTAAAAATTAGGGCTGCGCGGTCGGCGCGGGTTTCGGGCACGGAGTCATGCCAACCGCCCAATTTTTAACACTAGGGTGTGCCCATTGGCACAAATGTTTTAGAAACAGTCGCGCCAACGACGCAAACTAATTTCTAGCAAAAATTTGCACCAAATGTCCCAATTTTTTACAAATTTAAGGATGAATATTGATGAATACCACTCATATGTGTGTCTTTGCAGGTAGAAAGGAGCGAAATGGTCATTGAATGGAAAGAACGAGAACATAATGAAGAATATGAGTTGGCGATGGAAAATGAGGGAGTTATGGAAGCCCTCAGAAACTGTGGTTTGCTAAAATTATTTCTAACACCACGTCTCCGAGCCCAACCAGAATTGCTACAATATTTGATTAGTATATGGGACGAAAATCAAGAGAAGATCATCCTACGAGATCAAGAACTTGAGATTGATGTTTCTGACGTATACTTCATCACAGGATTATCGTGGAGAGGTGCAACACCACTCCTAACCGGCACCCAGCCTTGCATGGAAAACATGACCATGGTGATAGACAGGGTATGTCGAGGAGCGCGGAAAGGATCAGGTAGTGGGAAAGTTGATATATAAACTATCCCAGATTTGACACTACATATGGTATTACATACCATCACATGGGCTGCGGGATCACAAGCATCACACGAAGCAAAAAAGACACAGTTGCTTCTTGTTGTGGACTGCATGGCTCCAACCATCTACAACTGGGTAGAGGTTGTGACCATAAACATGAAGCACCAACTAACCAAATGCAAGAAGACCAAACTGAAACAATTTGGTTATGGATCCATCCTGGTATCGTTCATCTTGGAATGATTACCAATTTTTCAGCGACAGGAGGTCATAGTTCTGACACCACCAGTGAGAGAACCATGGATGGCTCGATAGGCAGCACTGATGCCAAGGGCAGGGGGCGGCCAACAGATGTCTTGGAGGCCAGAATTTTTTGATTGGCTCCATCGACAACTGATTGTCATGGAGGATTGGCCCTACTCTGGCACATATTTCACTAATGATCTGGACCTCCCACTCCCGGAGGGAGAATATTTGGATGAAGATTTGGGTTAGACTCAATTTTTAAGTTTTATGAGTATTATGATATATATATATATATATATATATATATATTTTATGTATGTTCTGATATTAAATCCAAGTGATGCAGATGTTGGTCTAGAGAGACCTGCCGGTATGTCACCTATAGTGAGGCGAATCCCTCGCGATTTTGACCCTCAAGGCGAGGGCGGCGAGGAAGATGAGATAGTGCACAACCTGGAGGGGATCACCTGTAGAGTCCCAGATTATGCATGTTTTGATGATGTTCCTCGTGCCTATCAGAGACATACTGTAGGGTTGCCCAGCTGAATCCACCGCTTGCTGAGGTGACTAGTACGGGTTGTGACATGTTATCACGAGCATCATGCTTATTAGACACCTAGGTTTATTTTATCTGCATATTTTGCGAGACATGATGTCTCAGGATGTAATAGAAACATACATATTTTTTTGATGTTTATGATGCACACAGTTGCAAACATGCGATATATATATATATACATCTATTTCCTTACATGGATCTCTTACATATGATGATGCTTTTACAAATTATGCAAATGTCTATCTAATACAATGTTAGCCACTGTATCAGTTAATGTGTTCATTTGTCTAGGAATATGTTGATAAGTAATAAAACCAAAATGTCTTTCCAACGAAAGAATATGTCAATGCAATCTCAGAATGTGTGGATTTCTAACCGAATAATGATTATTGAGTTGCAAAACAACAAGTTGTGAATCTAGATTTACAAGCAATGCACATATGCCGAGGTTTATTGCCTCGATTAATAGCTCAATGACAGTGCTATATTCAGCGACATTGTTTGTAGTTCATCCTAGAAAAATACCTTGCAGATCTATCAACTCACCAGCAGGATCATAAATTACCCAGGCTGTCGAAGACAAATTCCTGGTACCGTGGGAAGCACCATCCGCAAAACCGACATAAGGGGTAATAGACATCTGCACAATAAGCAAGACCCAATAAGTAGGAAAATGCTCACAAAGCACACCAAACCCAGAAACATGTACAAAAATGAAAATAACACCTATGTACACCTGTTATGCATGAATGGCTCATGCATAATATTTTTTGAGATACAACCCATTTCCGGGATGTTCAAGAGGATGACCTTCATAGTCAATTAGCTCATAGGCCCCATTTTTCAACACATGTTTAACGATGTAAGGCCCATGCCACATAGGTTGAAATTTGCCTGCGCCCAACTTATCATGAGCTTGGTCATACAAGAGGACGAGATCTCCTTCAATGAAAGAATGAGGGGAAACTGATTGATCAAAATGAGATTTGACTTGCTTATTTTGTGCTTTGATGACCAAATAAGCTAAGCGATGAGTTTCATCCAACCTCTCTAAGTAGAGGAGACGCTCTTCTACCGGTGAAGTGTTGGGCAGTAATTCCACAGCTAGCTTGAGTGAAGGTATTTCACATTCAATCAGGAGAGTAGCTTTCAGACTTTAAACCAACTGAAAAGGGGTGAATCTGGTCGCACTCTTAGTCAAAGTTTGATATGCCCAAAGAGCCAAAAATAACATGAGATGCCAGTTTGATTTGTGGATCCCAATCGTACGCATTGTGACAAGAAATTTTTTCACAGCTTCAACCTAGCCATTGGCTTGAGGGTAGTACGGTGTTGAGTTGTCGTGATGCAAACCCAACTTAGAAGTCAACTTTGCCACCATATAATGCCGAAAATGGGAACCATGATATGTAACGATGGCTTGAGGGACACCAAACCTAGCAATAATATGATTGAATATGAACTGAGTAGCTATCTTACCGTCAGCGGAAAATGTAGGCATTGCTTCGACCCATTTGGTGAAGTAGTCCACGGCTACGATGATATAAGCATGCACCCTGGCCGAGTGAGGGTTACACGTCATAAAATCGATGCCCCATTTCGTAAAGGGACCAATGGTAATGACAGGGTGAAGAGGAACCGGTGGCGCACGCAATTTGCATTGATAAATTTGGCAATCATGACATTTACGAACTGTGACAATACAGTCTTTGAAAATGGAAGGCCAAAAATAACCAGCACGAAATATCTTTTGTGCAGTAGTGTAACTAGAAATATGACCACCACAGGTGCTACTGTGACAATCATTCAACACTTTCTCAGCTTTCTCGAGGGTCAAACATCGATGGAGTATGGAATCAACTCCAACGCGATAGAGCATATCTCTGACTATACGATAAGGTTGCGAGTGATGCCGGATACAGCGGCGGACATCCTTTGTCAACTCAGATCGGAATGTGGAAGTCTGGAGATATACGATGATATCACCATACCAAGGGTCGAGGGTGCTAATCAAGAAAATTTTATCGTCTAGAATACGGTCCTCAGAACGAGACGGAGCGGAGTCGGAAGGGAGGAAACAAATAAAATCAGCAAAAACTAGTGATTTCTTTGATTTGGAAGCAGTAAATTCCAAATCAAACTCTTGGAGGATAACGATCCACTTCAAGTATTTCCCCCCCAGCAATTGTCGAGATAAAATATAGGTCATGGGGTTGCAATCAGAAATCACAATCACCGTACGCAAAAGGATATAATGACGAAAGCGCTGGAGAGCCTGGACCGCAGCTAGTGCTAACTTCTCGACATGAGCATAATGCGTTTCAGGATCGAGAAGGTTACGAGAAAAGTAATAAATGACATGTTTGTGACCGTCATCATCATCTTGTACCAAAACCATGGAAATTGTACTAAAAGTGGCAGCTAAATAGAGGGAAAAATCACGATGATAATTCAAAGTACGTAATAAAGGAGCGTTGACGAAAAACATCTTGAGTGCATCAAAATATTGTTGAGAAATCTCATCCCAACAGAAAGGGACGTCATGTTTCAAAAGTTGCGTGTATCCTTTAGCTACTTCTGCATAGTTCGGTATAAAACAACGTAGAAAATTCTCCTTTCCTTGCAGACTCTGCAATTGATGTAATGAGGATGGAGAGGGGAGATTGACAATAGCCTCAACCTTAAGTGGATCGAGGCGAATTTCATCTTTAGACACGATAAACCCTAAAAGTCTACTGGAATCAATGCAGAAGACACATTTATGCGGATTAAGCCGAATGTTATAGTGTCGAAAAAGAAGAAAGATCTGACAAAGATGGTCCGGATGGTCCCTACACTTAGCTGAATGAGCCGGAAGGTCATCCAGGCAAGGCTAAACGATGTGACGAATGTCATGAAAAGCGTAGGACATCGCTCGTTGGAAAGTGGCCCTGGCATTCTTCAAGCCAAAAGGGAGTTTCTTGTATGCGAAGGTACCCCAAGGATTGATAAAAGTAGTCTTATCCTCATCAGCCAGAAGAATGTTAATTTGATTATATCCAAAAAAGCTATCCATAAGGGAAAAAATCTCACTCCCGGCATAGTCGTCAATGATCTTATCGATGAAGGGAGTGGGATAATTATCCTTAGGACAGGCCCGATTTATGTCACGGTAATCAACATAGACACGTATAGTTCCCTGTTTCTTATTGACAGGAACGATGTTTGAAACCCATTCTGTCAAGGGAATTGGATAAATGAAACCAGCTTTGAGAAGTTTTTCAACTTCACTTTTAATGGCCACAACCTTTCTAGGGTGCACCGGACGAAGACGCTGGTGAACAGGCTTTGAACTGGGATAGGTAGGAATTTCATGCACCACTGTACTAGGATAAATGCTGGGAATTTCTTCGTAGGACCATGCGAAGACATCACAGAATTCGCAGAAAAGGCTAGTATAAACCTGGACTTCATCTGAAGCACAAGTGACCCCCACATGGATGTTCTCGACGATTCCTGACTTCACAGAAATGTCAATAGGCATCGTCTGTGTGATATTGCTCAAGTTTCCTTCTGTAAAGACTTCATGTGTCAGGATTGGCGTTTGAAGCGGAGGAGAAGGAACTTGAGATGAAAAACGCTCAAGACATGTAGACATAGCCCCGAGGCCAGGCATAAACGAAGAATGATGATGACCATCGTCCCACGGCAGCTCTTCGAGAGACATGGTTCCCACGATGGCTTCATCTGAAGGAAACACTTCTTTCAAAGGATCAGGCGAGTCTGAATCGCCAAGCCAGGGGGATTGAGAATACATGTCAAGAGACAAGCTCAAAGGAGCACAATCAGAAGGTGGAGTATCCGATGCAACAATGAGTTTACAATAATCGATTTCAAGTAGACTCAAAGGCATTGAATCTCCATATGAATAAACTTGTTCAGACAAAGGAATAATCCATGGGTCATCAAACTGAGAGATCATATTAACTTGAACAGTATTTGGTGGTGAAAGGGAAAAAATAGCCATGAGGGCTAGATCCTTGAAGAGACCTGGCCCAACGCTCTCGAAGGGAGTAGGGATATTATCCACATATGTAACGTTGTTCTCGGAAGAAGAGGTGAAGAATGACAATTGATCGACAGTAACAATCTTACCCTCGTGTGGAAATTTCAAAACACGGAAGAGGGTGGATAGAACGCAAAGCATGGCATGAGTCCAACTGCGACCGAGTAGAAGATTGTAATTGCGTTTGGCATCAACTACTTCTACTTCAACATTGACTGTCTTCCCTTTCAAGGTAATTGGAAAAATTGCGAGAACACCCAAAGGTTTTGATTCCCTTCCATAAAATGCTTCAAGGGAATTTGGTGAGGAATTCAAGGCCAAAGAGCCAATGGCCTTCCAGCAAGAAGCTGACATGACGCAGGTTGATGCACCTTCATCCACAACGGCTCGATGGATGTCGAGACCATTAATAACGACTTGTATAATGAGCGTAATCTGATGCGGAAGTTGTGGGATGAAATTCTATAGATCGAAAGCGAGAAGGCTAGTATCAGCAGGATCAACCCCACCGATCGCAGATAATAAAGCTTTCCGCTGAGATGGAAAAATTTGAAGTACTTCTAACGCGGACATCATGGACAGTGCCTGTGCCAAATCCTCAACAATACTGTAATGTTGAGCAGCACGGGCGTTGGGATTATAAGAAGACTTCCGGAGAACACCTTTGGAAGGTGGTTGCACAACGGGTTCAACATTGGGCCTTTCAATCTCAAGAGGGCCAGAAATAGGTGGGGGAGGAGGACCATCAGCGATGTCCTTCCCCGTTGCCTAGCACGACCTAGTATAATATTTCGACTGAGTAGCGATAGAAACGGATGTAGAACCGTTCATCATGAACACTTGAGAGCCAAATGGAGTAGACGACTGAGGATGATCGACCATCTGGGTCTGCTGAGACGGAAAAGGTTCTTTAAGGACAACAGAAATACCCTGAGCGCCCTTGAGAAATCTACTCACTTCAGCCCGTCGAGGATAGTCCTTGGTGTAATGCTCTTCATCACAAATAAGACAGGGGTACTTTGGCTTACGCTGTGAACCATCATCAGCACGAGATTTGTGCAAATGTGGTTTCGTGGCATCGGCCTTGCCCTTGTCTTTACCCTTATTTTTCCCTTTAGAAGTCTTATCCAGAGGATTGGCCTGAACGACATTGACCTCCGAGGTTTTACCAGGATTCGAGCTAGACTGAGGAGCAATATCATTGGAAGAATTAGACTTTTGCTTCCCATGATTGGAAGAAGAAGACTTACGTGAAGTCTGAGACACAAAACCAATAATACCATCGACGGATGGGGTCGCCGGTGCGTTAGAAGTTTCAGGTCGAGGGGCATCAATCAAAATATCATACAATATGCCCGATTGAGAGTACACAAGATCAAGGTACTGGGCACGAGCAATAGCCTATTCCTTGGTTACACATGCCCCCATGGCTATGTCTTTCACAATTTGATTGACAAAGGAGGTAGTAAACCAATGAGTAATAAGCTGATCAGGAATTTAAAATTTGATCAAGCGACGATGACGTCTCCATTCATGAATATGGTCCAAGATATGAGTAGCCTGGTCCTATTTCAAAGAAGTGAGGAGATGTGTCTCGGCATCATCACGAACCGGTAACTGAAAATGAGTAAGGAACGCCATGGCGAGAGAGTTGAAATCTTGAAAGATACCACGAGAGAGCTCGATATACTACTTAGCAGCAGCACCTGTAAGAGTCCGCTGAAAAAGACGAAGCTGAATAGAATCATAAACCCAAGATTTAGAGGAACACCACAAGTGGTAAGTCATAACATGTGCTTGTGGGTGTTCTCTGGACTTGCCCTCAAATTTGGGACAATCACTAGGATTCTTAGTCGGAACCGGAGGCCAATATAGGTTATATGAAGAATAGGATCATTCATTAACTTTGACACATCCAGTAACTCTATTGAGGGTTAAAAGGCATAGCAGGTCCCTGATAAGAACCCGAATTCGCATTCCATCCTATTTGAGAAAAATTCTGCCCCCATTGGTTCTATCTCGAAGGATTCTGACAATATGGGGGATAAGCCGAATAATTCTGTTGATTCTGAGAACTAGGATAATGATTTTGAGTATACCATTGAGGTCCTTGCTGAGAAACATAAGGATTTTGCGGCGAAATGTAAGCATGGACTTGCGGTTGATTATACTGCAACTGAGATTGAGGGTGATAGGTAAAACCTTGAGGCGCACTGTATACTGGTCGATATTGACCACGAGGATAATAAAAGCCTTGGGGTTGAACATGTTGTTGATAAGTGGGGCCCTATTGAGCTGAATAAACAGGGTGGACCGACTGCTGAGAAAACTGAATAGGTTGTTGAAAAGTAGGACCCTGCTATGAAGCAGAGTAAAATTGCTGTTGAGCAGACTGAGCAGACTGTTGGGCCGGTTGAGTAGGTTGCCCCTGTGGAGCAGGTTGGCCTGGATGTTGAGAGCCACCAGGTTGCCCTGGATGAGCAAGTTGGCTTGATGGTTGTGATGGACCAGGTTTCCCCGGAGGAGGACCAGAGTGTTGTCCTTGTTGCCCAACGTTTGGACCAGTTTGAGCATATGATCCCGGTTGATGGACAAAAGGTTGTCCCTGCGACGAAGAGATTTTCCCCCCAGGACCGTAAGAAGGTCCTGGTTGATACAAAGGTTGATTGGAAGGCCCCTGGGGTTGTCCTTGTTGGACCATAGGCTGACCTTCTAAAGGTTAGCCTTGCAGACCATAAGGTTGTCCCCGAGGACCTAATGCAAGCCCCGACTGAATTGAAGGTTGTCCCGGAAAGGGTTGTCCTTGTGGGCCAGGGGGTTGCACCTGATAAGTCCTTCCAATTTTAGGAAAGATTTCATAAGGGTCATAAACAGGAATGCCATGCTCATCATAATGATGGGGAGTAGGAAACACATAGATGGGGGTACCGACAACATCATAGTGATGAGGAGTAAGATAGGGCAAATAGACAAGATTACCATATTCGTTATAATGGTGTGGCCAATTAACAGAAGCATGAGGCTGTTAAGAAACCTGAGAGTTATGTTGATGAATAGCTAGTAGATACTCTTCAAAATTAAGGCCACCAGGTATCTCAGTTGAGGCCGCTGGTGACTGAGTGACCGGCGCAGATGCAGCCATGCAGACAGTAGGTTGAACTGGGGTAGATGTAACCGAAAGCTACGAAGCAGGTGTCGTCGGTGACAGTCCTAATGATGGAAGGACTGGACTCGTGGATAGAGTAGATGCTTCCATGGATGCAACACTAGCAATAATCTGACCTAGGGATCTATATCCAGCTGGAAGTGACACCGATGGTGAAGATTGAGCAGATACATGAGGGGTGTTTTCAGGGAAAAGTTGGTATTCTTCAGTAGAAAAAGGAATTCCATCACTGCCAATAGGACCTGATGTGTCCATGTCTGACTCCTCCGTAAGATCTTCAAAGAGACTACGGGGACTAGGAGGTATAATAGCAGCTAGAAACGGTGATCCCGAGGTAAGAGGAGGAAATTCTTCCTCGTCCCCAAAACTAGACCTAGCACCCGAGGGAGGCCAATTGAACTCAACTGGCTCGTTAGCAGGAGATCGGGTAGTAAGGGGTAAGACTGACGGGAGAATAGGTTGCTGAAGCTCGGCAGACCTAGAGGATTGAGGAGTTTCAAATGAACTGTCCGGTAAAGGACTACCTCTAGAAGGGAGCGAGGATGACAAAACCGGTGGTTCCGCCACCGTGACTGCTTCACAACAAGAAGGAAAAAAAAAGAGATCTGAGCAAAGACTCAAGAAACCAAGGCACACAAAAACAAGCCAAGTGCTAAAAATTTTAATGGGCGTGTGATCATGGGTAGTTTATTTTACGACACTGAAACCAAACTTTGTTGTTTCATATTTTAAGAGTCAAGAAATAGGCAAAAGATGACTCTATTCACTTTCAATTTTGAACGAGCATGAAAGGACAAGTGCTCGATGATTTCTTCAAATTTAAAGAGTCAGTAAAGATAAAAAATGACTGCTCAAGTATTCTAAGCAAGAGGGTATGCCAGGTTTCCGTGAACTGCCATATATGCCTTGGTGATCAAATGAAAGATAAATGATCAAGGACTTAAAGTACGTGCAGATAGTCTCCCCGAATGTTGTGTTCGGTGTATCACGGTTATAGGGCGACAGACTCGGCTTCCTATGGATAAAAGGATTGCAACCTAGAAGGGTCTCCCTTTATATACCCGACGGTACGGGGAGCACAAGTCCGTACTAGCACTGTCTGGAGCCAGATGGTGAACGACAGCTACTAGGTTTTAAGACGTCGGAACACGTCTCTAACTTAGACCACTAGAATATTTCGTTAGGTTCCAATGTTGCCTTAGGTTAATTGAAATAGGTTTTAATGTTGATCTTGGATTAGGTTTCAATTTCCAGGCCTTCAAGTATGTCAGATCTGAAACTTTCCAAAATGCAAAACTACATGCAGAAGGATACCATTTTCGTTCAATGAAAGCTATCTACGAGAAGGAAAGAAAACTTTCAAGCGATAACGAATAATGAAATCATGCGAAAACATCCACTAATGCATCTAATGCAATCAACAAAAAACAAAACTCTTTCCTAGCCTATACAATGCTAGTTATGTGAGAGAACATTTCATTTTCAAAGCAAAAAGAATGCAATAATTTGGTTTTTTCAATGCAATAGAGCAAACAATGCACTAAATAACATGAAAAATAAAACTAAACACTAGCTTGAGAGAGCGAATGTAAAATTTGAAATGGAATGACTCCAACAACATGAAACAAACACAACAATACCCAAACCAATGCTATAATCGTTTCAAATCAAAGAAAAATCTCCAAATTGACCCATACAAGCAATGTAATCGGTGCTTGGAGTAAGAGGAAGAAAAATCAAAGGCAATGATCATTCAACCAATGAACATACTCAACAGGATCAAAGAGACCAAGAATAATTAAACAGGGAACGAATTTGACAACTATCAAGAAACTCGATCTCCAAACAGAAGGCTCAGTGCACCAAATCACTCAGAAACCCTAAGACCTCAAGCTACACCGATAAGAAATGGACAAACAACTGAGGAAAACAAGCCTCCAACAATAAAAAAACAGTCCAAAACACTTCAATTACTCTTAAAAATAACCCAGAAACAAGTACAATCGACTAAAAACTCATGAAAAATCTCACACCCAAAAACCTACAGGGGTCGGCGTGACTGTGAGGCGGTATTCAGCACCAAACAGGGGATGGCGCGAGCGCTACAAAGGCAACATGCGCCAATTGACGCGATTGTTAAGGGAAAAACCGCGCCAAGCCAGTTAACCAAGGAAAAGGGAAAAAAATCTACAGAGCAGAGGTCAATCTTGACACTCTGGGGCTGGACAGGGGTTTGAAGCACAATTAAACAACTAGAAAGGTAAACAAAAAGACCCAAAAACCCACAAAACGACCCAACAAGATCAAAGACAAACTCACATTGCTCCCCAGCGGAGTCGCCAACTTGTTATGAAGGTAAATCCTCTCTGTGGACAGAGACGATCCCTCTAGCCCTAGAGTGGATCTAGTAACAAGGAATCATGCTAGAGTGTAGGTTCCTAGATATTTGAATGAAAGAGGACGCAATAAGATGGCCTACCTGTGGTCCAATGCTATTTTCGGCAATCATAGTGGTGATGAGAACTTCTCACTCCCGATTTGGCAAGTCACAATCCCTTCGCTTATCGCGTTTGGACACTTGCATACGAGTCAGAAAATGATAACCACATACCACATACTAATTTCATCCAAAAACTACTAGTCAGTTAGAGAAGACTAAGCATGTTGCATTTTATAAAGACAAAATACAAGATGGGAACAAGACAATAGTCACTTATATTATTAGGTAGAAAGAAGAGATACAACCATGCTCTGACGTTGCGGTCTCCTCCAGCGGGGTTTAGGCGAAGCACGTCTCAAAGCTTTTCGGGGAATTCGGACGGGATAAATTCCCTCTCGATGGATTTCCTCCTTGTTCTACCTTCTCAATAACTTAGTTATTCAGCTATATTTTAGTTCTCCAAGTTCAACACTTCAGTTGTATAATTCTCTTTGTTCAACTAGCTTTCATGAAGGGAGAAGGCTTGTTTATATAGAGGAAAAGGAGGAGGTTGGGATCCCTACAAAGGTGGAAGGGAGGCCTATCCTTTAGGAGTGTTCCAAGGGAGACGGAAACTACTAACTAAAGGAGGAAGCCCATGGTTGTTTTAGTTCAACCACTCCCAATGACTCATCCCTGAGATGGTTGGAATGGAACCTCCACCTCTATTTTTAAAAAAAAATTCATAAATAGCTTGGCGTCGGTGTCTAACTGGCACAAAGCGCCAAGTGGCGCGGGCTCAATGTTAAATTTCCAGGTCGGCGTGATGATGTAACGGGCTACTCGCGCCAAGGAAAAAATAGGGATTTTCACAGCTCTGCCTAGGGAAATGTCAACAAGAAGAATGTTGCTTTCATCAAAATGGATGCAAGGATGGTATTTGCAAAGCATGACACTGCGTATTGGTCACAGAAACGACCCTTAAATGTGCGAGTTGGGGATTGCAGGGACAGTGACAAAATGTTGTGTAACAACTTTTCAAGAAAAATTCATTATCATTGAACAACTAATGCATTTGTCCTTTGTACTTAAATAACTTAGAATAAAATATAAATATAAATTCATAAATTCTTAATTATATAATATACTATTAATAAAAATTTATATTATTTAAATTATATAATAACATGTAATTAATATACTATATATAACATGTAACATGTAAGGATATGCATTGTTTCTTTCAAAAAATATGAAATGACAATAATAATATTTTATTCAAAATGTATGAAATGACATTTATTATGAGTACTTTACTTTATGACTTTAAAAGTATTTAGAGCACTACCATGGATATGCATTGTTTCTTTCAAAAAATATGAAATGAAAATAACAATATTTTATTCAAAATGTATGAAATAGAATTTTTTATGAGTACTTTACTTTATGACTTTAAAAGTACTTAGAGCACTACCATGGTTAACCATGATTTTTTATCCACCATTGAGAATGTGAAAAGTAAGTACCTTTAACTCAAGCAATGCCACCTCAACCATTAGGGATGATGTCATCCCCTAAAATTTGATTGGTTCTCATAAAGTGAATTTTGATTGTACATTTTCGTTAGGAGGCCCATTTTAGACCTCAAAATTCCCCTAATGAGGGTCCGCAACCCACGACCCCGACCCAACCCTTTATTTTATTTAAAACATCGCTGTATATATTTAAACATTGTATATATATATATATATATATATATGGTTTCATATATGGGTGTTTAATACCATGTGGTTCCGCTGGCGGGGGTGGTAGGGTTGACCACCCGCCCCCTCAACAAAATTTGATTTTTAATATAATATATAGGCGGATTTTGTGTGGGGTGGCTGGGTTGGTGGCCCGCCACCCTTAAATTATATTTTTTTGTTTTAAAATTAACAAATAATATAATTTTAAAATATATGATTTTAGGCGTTAGTGGGAAATTTATCCGTCCCACAAATTTTCCTGGATTCTGGCTGGAATCCGGCCATTGGAATCCTGCGAAATTGCATCCTCCTTAACCGGCCAAGTCATCTAGTCAACCTTAGAACTTTGACCAGCTCTAACTTTCGCATGCGAACTCGGTTTGACGAACTATTCGCACCGTTGCGATCAAGATGACGAGATCTTCAACCTAAAACCAATTTTGTCACTTTTCTGCCACTTTTATGTTTGAGCTTTCGTAAGCCCTCTTTTTCTTGTGTGTCTCTGGAGCCACCTGGATCAGGTATGGATTTTCATTCATATATTTGAGTAATTTTCCTTACTTGTCATGGGAACTTTCAGACATGGATTGGTGGGTGGATTCGGCGGAAAGAGTGGGTTAGGATTATCTTCTTATCTCCATTTTTCGATTTCGTGGTTACCCTTGCATCCTATTCCCGTGGGGTCTCCTTTATTAACCATTTAGATTTTGGGTTGGCACTACATGAGAAATCCTAATTTTGGTTGGGTGGTCATGCTTCCCATACCACCTACATCACTCCCCTTCCACTCGTCTTAGCCCCATTCATCTCTTTTCCCATCTAGGTCCACATAGGGTTAACATCCCCCTCCCCCTATCCACACCTTACGTCGGGCCTCGAATGATGCCCCATAGATTGATGTAGCTAAAAATAAAAGTAAAAGCATAACTTGGCTACTCATGATAGGTAATGTACCACAAAATGAAAAAGATGGTCAGGACATACAAATTTATCACTTTGGAAAAATCCAAACATGAGCTCTACCCCTTACCCATGGCCATCACCCTGATTCCTATGGGCCCTATATCAGCCCCCTCTATCATTAAAGAACCCATGATCATCCCAACCCCTGTTGGGAAATGAACATCCCCACCATAATGGGTTATTCAATGCTACATATCACACATCATGTTCTCCATCCCTTGGAGCCCCGAGTAGTTAGGAAGAAAAATAAATAAAAGGCAAAAGGAATATGAAGAAGGATGGAAAAACAAAGGTTGGGTTAACTCGTGTACCACTATTTTCTCCCTCCTACACTTATATATCTAGGTATGGGCTTCCCTTGTTATAGCTACCCTTTCACCTTGACATGTGGCCTGGATGTTTCCCCTAATCCCCACTTCATTCCATTATTATATAATTTTCCACCTACCACTTGAAGGATGCACCATGGACATGCCACCCCCTTTAGAGGTTGAAAGCACCTAATAGGGTCCTTGGCTTACCCCCTATTAGGCTTGGAGACACTTATACATACCAAATCCCACTATGGAAGGGCATGCCACCATGAATTGACCCACTGGTTCCATGAATTGTAAGCTCTTTTAATTTATTATTTTGATGATTTTTTGTATTGTAGGGCAAGGTGATGCATTGGATATTATGCATGATTGCAGGAGAATTTCCATATGGGGCTTGGTCTCCTTATAAGGGGTCCTAGCCCTCCTGAGGGCCACATTTACACTTATAGGGTGAGCATTGAGAGCCATGGTCCTCCACCATAGCCGAGATTACTTCATGGATCCCCAATAGAGTTCATTGATTGATCCTATTCCACCTTTGGAGGACGATGCACCTGGTTCACCATGCCTAGCCAACTCCAAAAATGCACCATACACTTGGAAGATGTTCCAGAGTCTAGAGGATTGTTCCCTGCTCCATAGGCAAGGCGTATGTCATCATTCCAGCCCTTACAGATGGTCCACATGCACTTTCAATCCATTTGGAGACCCATGAGGATGACCTTGTTCCCCCACACCCCCTTGGGAGCACCACAGGTTTTTTCTTGAAAAAAAAGGGGCCACCCCCTTATCCACTATGATGGGAGTCCATTCTACATCATGACACCCTTTGGAGTTCATTTGGCCTCCTCAAGGCCCACTAATTCACTTTATTATTATTTAACCCTCTTTAGAGGTTTATTCATGTATTAATGAGGTATTTTGTGGGCTTGTCACCAAAAGTTAGTGTTATTATGCACATTATTTTATTCTAGGGATAAATTAGGCCTAATTAGCTAAATAGAATTCATTAGGAAGCGTATAAATAGAAGTTTGATGGAATCATTTTATCATCATCACTTGGATTGGATCATATCTACTTGTGAGATTTTCCCTATCTTTTGAGGATGAGATTTTTCAGATGAATGGATGAATTTAGATGTTTGGATACTCTTCTTTGCCTTGGAGCTTCTATGATTGGCATATCTTGGTGATTTGATATATTCTTCTTACATGTAAGTAATGTTTTAATGCTATTCTTGTTATTTATCTCGATGCATTCATGATGTTGGGATTTTCGCTATTCTAGGGCTAATTTGTTGCTTTTATTGGAACGGAATTGTGGAAAATAAATCTGTCAATAGCATTGTATCATGTATGGGCCATGTTAGAATGAATGAATGTTACTGTTATAACTCTCCCCAACTTCCTAAGGCTGACAGTAGGATTGGAGAAAGGTAACCACAGACCAAAATTTAGGTTAGGTAGCTAGCCCTACCCGGACCAGAGAGGGCTCTCTCTTTGTCACTTTAAACAACCAAATGAATGGTCAAATATCATAAGATTTTAGGCTCTATATGTAAGCTTAAATAAGTAAAATTTGTTTGATATTTTTAATGTTGGATAGGAAAGTAAGTGAATGAACTGTAATCGAGATTTTTAGGTCTGAACTTCGAGGTGAATCTGCAGAGAGTGTGTGAGGCAAGATAGGTAGTTTGGAAACATATTAATTAGTCATTGAGTATAGGATGAAGATGAAGTGGAGTTTTAATGAGCACTGAGGTGAATTCATTCAATTAAGAAGCAAATAAACATAATATGATGAATCTTGTCTAAAACAGAGCATGCATAAAAATGAATTCTGCTCTCAAACTTACAGGATAGACATATATGAAGAAGTATACATGGTATTAAGCATAAGATAATAAGAAAACATGAGAAACACATATGTTCCAAAGCATAACACAAGTATCTCAACACAATTCCTGCAAATATGTCTCTGATTTCATTCCACACGTTGGTTACAAGATCTCCACTGCAAAATATGAGACTATCTAACCCAAAAAAAGACTAAAGAGATTCTACTTATAGAAAATATAGACTATGACACCTCAACAGGTTGAAATCCCACCCAAAATGGATCATAAATGCAAAAGTGAGTCATTTCCTAGTTTCTAGGGAGGTTAGAAACCATTCCTTGAATTTTAGCTATAAACTAGGAGTGTTTTTTCCTTACATTAATTACAAATTCCTTCATGATAGGAAGCCAAAAACAACCCAATAACTCTAATGAAAACTCATAGCCTTGAATTTGTGACCATTTCTGAACTTGACAAGTGTCCTGAGGGAATCCAATGCTGATCTGTGACAATTCTAACTAAATATTTTAAAAACAATTTGCAGAAGTGTAACAGAAATTTGGAGGCACTTTGAGAATTCCAAATCCACTTTTGAAAAAATGGTCAACTAGCCCTGTGTTTAGTTTCCAGAACATCTTTATTTGCAAAATGGACCACGGGAAGGCCTTAAAAAATCCATTCTCCCAGGGTCTCTCAAAAGCATAACAAAGGGTCCAAAAAGGAGGCAAAAACATGAAAAATAGGTGGTTTTTGAGATTTTTCTCCTTATTTGCAACTTTTCATGCCATGAGGGTTACTGATATATGAATACTCATCAAAATACATCCATCCATGTAAATAAATCACTATTTGGATGCCTCCAAAACAAAAATTCATAAGTGCATGTTACCTTTCTACAATGAGAAACTTCCAGAATTCTGCAAAACATCATGTAAAATATGAAAATTGCTTCAAAGGTTTCAAAATTGGTTCTTTCACACCTGTAAGAGATAGGCTACATAGCTAATGTAGTGTAATGTCCCCAACTTAGCTCATAGCTAAGTGGAACATTAATTTTTGGCAATAAACTCAAGTGCATGAATAATTGAGCAAGGAGGCTCAATAAAACTACTCAAGCATGAATAAAAACCCCTCACAATGTGAAAAGAGGCCATGAAATAACTAGCTCAAGCATCCACATGTGTGAACAAGGTTAAGTTGACCAAGTCAACTCAACGTGTCTTTAAAAGAATGGATCCATGAATAAAGCAGCTCAATGTGAATGGAGGCAAATTCAGCAAAACAATTTGAAGACTCATTAAATGTGAAAAGGGGCAAGGAAAAGAGACTTAATAAAGGAAGATTCTTAGAAGATGCATTTAGTCACATTGACTAAATCAAACCACACAGCATCCAGTTGTCCTCCACTTAATGGGACAGCGTAACCCTAGAGAGGGAAAGCTTGGAAAGGAAGCAAACCCTAGTGGAGTGGAGCCCTTGGAGGAGAAGCTCATTTTCTATATAATGAAGGAAGGGAAGCCATTTGGGTTTTTAGATGGGAGATTATAATTTCACGAGGTCTGCTTAAAATTCTGCATACTTAGTTGTTTAGCTAAGTTGCTGCACTTCTTAGTGCAAGGGTTTTCTCATGCGGGAATGCCCTGCTTTTTCTTGGAGATCTTGTAGCAAGAGATATAAGGGAAGCTTCTGATCTGAATTTCCACTTTCAGGTGTTAGGCCAAGCACTTGTGCTCCATATCTGTGCAGTCCCTTGAGGATACTGTGTTATTTGTATAGAGGTGCAGTGGAAGGGGTTAAAACTCCATGGTTTGGAGCTAGTTTCCCAAAGGAAAGCTCAATATTCTTCTGGGAGCTGATCAAAAGAGATTCTACAACCATTATTATGTGTATTCAGTCATTTTATGCAGAGCTACAACCCTACAGTGTTATTTCAGTATTAGATTTGTAGCTGCTCTTTTACATATTGTTTTCTGTGGATAAACCCTTGTTGGGTGATCATAAAATTGTGTAAAATGGATTGGATCTCTGTATTTATTCTTCATTGATTATTATAATATAAATATAAGTCCTTCTCTCTTATCTTGCTGAGTATTTACTTCAATATACTGCGCAGTGTCTTTTGCAGCAGCTCCGACATTTGTATGTTTTGGGGTTTTTCTCCATTTTCAGCTATTTGAGCATGAGAGGCCTGTTTAACTTTGTTGTTGATATTTTTTTCTGAAATACTCTTGCATGCAGCTCATATATTGTCTAAAGTAAAGGTAAAAACCGTTATTTTATACTTCTGTAACTCGGTACTCAGTAAAACAGCGTTTCTGGGTCACTAGTGGTGCTTTTCCCCACTTGGTTGTCTTTCTGGAGTGATGTTTGCTGTAGTTTTTGTCAAATGAAGAGATATGCATCTGATATAACCTATGACCTGATAATTTTCTGATTCTTCTTGAGTTTCTAAAGAATTTATGCAAATTCTGAAGTAGGATTTCCATTTTTCTGCAACCTTCCTCTTTCAGCAGTTTTCAGCTAGTCTAGTTTGTGGGAGATCTATTTAAGGTCTCTAAGTTCATTTGTTTCAGATGAAATTCCACACATAAGTCAAATATATCCCATATGAGAGGAACCAAGCACTAATCTGCATTTTTGTTGCATATTTTTTCTTATACAACATTTTCCTTGAGCTGCTTGTCAATAGTCCTAAAAGGGAGATATTAGCCTTCGACATAGTTCTATAGACAGAGTCTGATAGTGGGCCAGATAGCCTCTATATATCACCCTCTCTTCAAGGTGATATATCCAGTAAATTACCTTGCATTCAATCTCTGGAATAGATCCAGTTGTTGATTGTTAATGTTTTCTTGAAAAAGGATTTTCATTTGCCGAATTCATGAGCATTTCCTGATTTGGGACATTATAGTGGTATCAAAACATGATCTCTGGCCCAGCCTGTGAGATCAAGATATCAGAGAAGTGCTGAGGATAATCACAAGAAGAAAGCAGAAGTATGGAGAGGATGAGATTACTCTCATCAATATTCAGATCCAAGAAGAGCCTCTCAAAGGGGGTTGAACAGTTGGAAGCAGAAAGATGCAGTGAAAATCCAAGAGGGTTTCAAGGAGAATAGGACTACAGTGAAACCTTTATGATGTTTCAAGAAGAAGAAAAAGAAGACATGGGAATTCCTCCTTCAAGGGAAGACCAAGATCTAGGGTTTCCTATTGAGGATGGGGCATCTCCTATATTCAGACAAAGAGCTGGGGATGACAACGCAGTCATAACAGAGGCACCTCTAGCATCTCAAGAAGGAGAAGTAGTGAGGAAAGTTGCACCAAGGAGATAAGTTCTTGCACATTTGCAAGGAGTTTTAGAGAATCTCACATATAGAGATTGTGGCACAATCCATGTGTAGTATGTGCCATCATTATCAAATGGTGAGATCTGGAATATTACAGAGTTTCATGGGGTAAGCAGTATCTACCTGTCTATATTTCTGAAGAATGATGCACAAGGAAGGCAGGAAGATCCATGCACATCAGTTCATCCATCTCTCTATTATGATCTATGTCTTGATGCCCCCTTATGTGAAGAAGGACCATTAGGGCAATGCCCTGATGAGAAGAAAAACAAAGTGTTCCCTCAACATGATACAATGGAGACACCTGAGGTCAGAGGAGACACTGTCACATCGGCGGAGATTATGGGTAAGAAGCATATTTATGAAAGAAACATTTTATTTTATGATTGCATGTGCTATCTTACCCTATATGTGCAAGCCATAACTCCCAACGGGAGTGTTCTACCTTATAAGCTTCATGGCCAGCTATGGGCCAAGATTGTTTTCAAGTATGGCCACCTCCTTGATGAGTTGAGGGAGGTGATGCAATATGATGGGTGCTTCCCTAAAGCCCCAAATATACATGTCACCTTCAGCCATTGTGAAATGATAAGAGCAGCAAGTAAGTGGCATGCAAACCACTTACCATATCTTGATATGAAGCAGGGAGAAGGAAACCTGCACTGGTTTCTGTTGGGTGAGCCTGGGTACTCCCCAAAATTTCTGATTCTCATGAATCATGCCTCATATTCCAAGAGAAGGTTGCATAATGGGAAAGCATGGTTTTTATGGCTGTCACAAGGAAGGTTTGGACATTATATTCTGAATATTATGTCCAAATATTTTCCCATGTTTGTAGTATGTCTCATGCATTCACATGTATTTTGGGTCGAGATGTATTTCAAATATGAATCTTGGTTTGGGAGGAGAAACAACTCCCACATGGTGTGGAATGGGAGAGCTAGCTTGCACTATGTTGATGGAGCACCCCACATGTCCATCATTACATCATTGCTCCATGATCCACACATTGATAATGTAAGGAAGCAACAAGAGCCCTTGTTGCTATGGTTACTTTTGGGAGAGTATGGGCTGAAAACTCTCCATACTCAACACAACGTTCCAAGAGGAATGCATGGCACATCCAAAGTGCAAGAAGGCTACCTTTCAGCAATGATGGAAGGGAGGGAGATCCTCTCACATAGCAGCACAAGGGTGAATGGGTTTTACATGTGGAATGTCAAGAAGAAGAGTCATGGAGTGCCAAGAGCATTTCTACCTAAGCCTACAACGCTGTCCTCTAAGAGCAAGTTTCTAATGATGGAGTATTTCCAAAGAAGTGTGCATCCTTTCATTTTGCATAAATTTATGAGGAGATTTTTATGGGAGGAATCACTCATGGATCACATCTTCAGCTCACACATGATGCATGGTAAGAAATACATCTATGTGCTTATTGATCATTCTATTAAGAATTTGTATCTTCTCACCAATTGTAAGCAATGCATTGCTCTACAAGAGAGCAAGATTATTCATGGGTGTTATGGTCACTTTAGGGCCACATTTTGTAATGATGATCAACCATCTCTACATGACTTGGAGCAAGCGCCTTGTTGTTTTGATTGTATGCAGCTGATATATATTTTTTCTCACTACTTTCTAGTAGATGAGTTGACATGCATAGCTGAAAATTCTTTGGGAGGCAACTTGCCACTTGATGTTTTAAATCAGCAGTTGGGAAAAATGCGTTATACCCACCATGGAGGCCATATGTATCATCTTCACTTGCACATAAACTTCAGAAACTTTCTGATTTGGATGACATATGGTGGTGATGTGTCATTCACTTTGAATGGAATGATTCGGGCCAGCAGGATCCATGACTTAGAAGGGAGGATCTTTGGAGATCCAACCTTAGTTTTGCCATCAAAGGGCACCTTTATTTTAGCCCAAAATCAGTATGTGCTCTACTATTGCCATGATTGGAGAGGGAGACAGCGTGGGATAGGCTATTTTTCCTATCATGTTCAGCCATTCAGCCCACCTTATTTGCAAGAGCTCAAGGTGGAGAAGATTTATTATGAGTTGCCATCTTGGGAGGCAACAAATTTTGCTTGGATGATAGCATGGGAAGGAGAGTCTTTCATTGATGATGAAGTGCTCCATGATTGTCACCACTCCTATCTTGAGGAGGCCTTCGATCAGCAAGGAAGTTCCCATATCAGCCTTCCATTCTTCCATGACATGAGCCATTGGGCTTATTCCCCACAAGCCAACACTTTTGCAGAAAATCTGAAGCAAAGAAGGAGACTATGGATAAGAAGGCCACAAGAAGGAGGGAAATTTTTGTAGCACGCTTGCAGTTGCTTGAGGACAAGCAACATTTGGGAGGGGGAGACTGTAATGTCCCCAACTTAGCTCATAGCTAACTGGAACATTAATTTTTGCCAATAAACTCAAGTGCATGAATAATTGAGCAAGGAGGCTCAATAAAACTACTCAAGCATGAATAAAAACCCCTCACAATGTGAAAAGGGGCCATGAAATAACCAGCTCAAGCATCCACATGTGTGAACAAGGTTAAGTTGACCAAGTCAACTCAACTTGTCTTTAAAATAATGGATCCATGAATAAAGCAGCTCATTGTGAATGGAGGCAAATTCAGCAAAACAATTTGAAGACTCCTTAAATGTGAAAAGGGGCAAGGAAAAGAGACTCAATCAAGGAAGATTATTAGAAGATGCATTTAGGCACATTGACTAAATCAAACCACGCAGCATCTAGTTTTCCTCCACTTAATGGGACAGCGTAACCCTAGAGAGGGAAATCTTGGCAAGGAAGCAAACCCTAGTGGAGTGGGGCCCTTGGAGGAGAAGCTCATTTTCTATATAATGAAGGAAGGGAAGCCATTTGGGTTTTTATATGGGAGATTATACTTTCATGAGGTCTTCTTAGACTTCTGCATACTTAGTTGTTTAGCTAAGTTGTTGCACTTCTTAGTGCAAGGGTTTTCTCATGCGGGAATGCCCTGCTTTTTCTTGGAGATCTTGTAGCAAGAGATCTAAGGGAAGCTTCTGATCTGAATTTCCATTTTCAGGTGTTAGGCCAAGCAATTGTGCTCCATATATGCACATTCCCTTGAGGATACTACGTTATTTGTATAGAGGTGCAGTGGAAGGGGTTAAAACCCCATGGTTTGGAGCTAGTTTCCCAAAGGGAAGCTCAATATTCTTCTGGGAGCTAATCAAAAGAGATTATACAGCCATTATTATGTGTATTCAGTCATTTTATGCAGATCTATAGCCCTACAACGTTATTTCAGTATTAGATATGCAACTGCTCTTTTACATATTGTTTTCTGTGGATAAACCCTTGCCGGGTGATCATAAAATTGTGTAAAAGGGATTGGATCTCTGTATTTATTCTTCATTGATCATTATAATATAAATATCAGTCCTTCTCTATTATCTTTCTGAGTATTTACTTCAATATACTGCGCAGTGTCTTTTGCAGCAGCTCCGACATTTGTATGTTTTGGGGTTTTTGTCCATTTTCAGCTATTTGAGCATGGGAGGCCTATTTAAATTTGATGTTGATATTTGTTTCTGAAATCCTCTTGCATGCAGCTCATATATTTTCTAAAGTAAAGGTAAAAACCATTATTTTATACTGTTGTAACTTGGTACTTAGTAAAACAACGTTTCTAGGTCACTAGTGGTGCTTTTCCCCACTTGGTTGTCTTTCTGGAGTGATGTTTGCTGTAGTTTTTGTCAAATGAAGAGTTATGCATCTGATATAACCTCTTACCTGATCATTTTATGATTCCTCTTGAGTTTCTGAAGAATTTATGCAAATTCTGAAGTAGGATTTCCATTTTGCTGCAACCTTCCTCTTTCAGCAGTTTTCAGCTAGTCTAGTTTGTGGGAGATCTGTTTAAGGTCTCTAAGTTCATTTGTTTCAGCTGAAATTCTGCACATAAGTCAAATATATCCCATATGAGAGGAACCAAGAATTAATCTACGTTTTTGTCACATATTTTTGCTTATACAACGTTTTCCTTGAGATGCTTGTCAATAGTCCTAAAAGGGAGATATTAGCCTTCGACATAGTTCTATAGACAGAGTCTGCTTGTGGGCCAGATAGCCTCTGGATATCACCCTCTCTTCAGAGGTGATATATCCAGTAAATGCCCCTACAGTCAATCTCTGGAATAGATCCAGTTGTTGATTGTTAATGTTTTCTTGAAAAATGATTTTCATTTGTTGGATTCATGATCATTTCCTGATTTGGGACATTACATGTAGCTTCAGGAAATAAATCCAAGTTTTCCTTCTCCTTGAGCTTCATTTGCACCTCTTTAAGCTTATATTTTACTTGTTTCAACCTTATTTGAGAAATGGTATCCCTGGTACGATAATGACTTGTCATGTGCCTTTGCAACTTTTATCATTTTTAGCCTTCTTCAATAGATTCTTCGGCTGCTCATTAAATATTGATAGCCAAAGCTCTCTATCCTCATTGATCACCATGGAAATGGGCTCATCAAATGTCAATTCTTCATATTGATGAATTGGCTGTATTTCTCGCTCCAGTTCCCTTTTGAGGCATCTTGTTCTTGGTCTTTTGGTGTGTGTTTCAACCTCCATCTCCTGAAGTTGGTCAAAAACAACAATTTTCTTGCCTTTACCTCTCTTTTCCTCCATGTTTGATTTGTACTTGCTTTCTAGGAGTTGATTCACTTGCAATTGAAAATTTTCTCGCTCAAGGAAAGTAATTCGGGATTGGGAAATGGAGGCCTCTTTCAATTATGTTATCTCTTTATATTTCTCTTTGATGATGTCTTCATCTGATCTAACCTCCTCATGATCTGATACCTCAGGCTCCAATGGCACCGACTCATCATGCTGATGCAAGAGAGACTTCTCCTCTATCTGACATTGCTCAACATGGGTGCCAAGTGTAAGAAAACTCCTGGTATACTTAGGCACAAAAACTTGTCTCTTCCCCCTCTCATATGTGTGAGAAAATCCCACAACCCTAGGGACATATGAAAGATGAATAGGCATGCTAGAAGATCCAATCTCCATTGGCTATGGTGATGATGTAATAGGCAAGACAGAAAGCGTTACTGACAATCTTTCCAAGAATTCTTTTCAGGTCATGTTTATGGAGGACAAGTGATACAACACAATGAGCTTGATTAGGCCACGATGAAAGAGACTAGTATGACGATCTTCCCTTCTGCTCTGAACCTTCTCAACCATCTTAATCAATCTCTTGTATAAATAATGAGGCAAATCAAGTGTTTTGACATTGGTAAAATGCATCAAAAGCCTGATGTGATACCTATATAGCCTGGAGAATCTTCCTTCACATGTAAAGTACTTCATTATAAACATCATCAGAGGATAATACTTTTTTATGAGATTTCTGAAAGGAAAAATAAATTATGGATCATCTCTAGCATGAGCCTTGAAGAACTGCTTGTAGTTTTCAATGTCTAGGTCCATACCCTTGAACCATTGCTCTCCATGAGAGATAATACCTGTAGCTGAAGAAATTAGGTCAGATGATAATTTGATCTCCATACCTGCAAGAGTGACCTTTCCCATATTGTAGTTGGTTGCAAAAAGGTTGGACAATTGAAGATGATACCCCCCTTCCATAAGCCTTTCACAAAATGTTAAACATTGAGTTCTTTGAAAGCACCTTCTGGCCAATGGTGAAGCATTAATCTCGTGCATGGTGAATGGCTCAAGCCTGAGATGGCTCCCTCCTTTGAAGCTCTTCTTGTCACTTTCCATGGTGTTTGTCACTTGTATGGAGGCTACAACAAAGGATGGAGCTCAAACTTTGAAGGTTTGTAGGGTTTTGGGCTTCAAAACACAGGAAATTTTCACCTTGGAGAAGCGTAAGATTGTGGTTTTATTCCCACATAAATGTAACACCAACCTTATCTTCACCACAGGAGCATGATAGAGACCATTTATATTTCCCAGAAGTGTAACACTGCTTTCTTTACACCACAAGAGTGTAACACAAGTGTTATATTCACACAAAAGCATAACAACCAGCCTTCTCTTCACCACAGGAATGTAACACAAGTGTTATATTCACAAAGAAGCATAGCAACCAGCCTTCTCTTAACCACAAGATCGTAACACAAGTGTTTTATTAACCACAAGAGCGTAATAATGTGTTTTTCTTCACCACAAGAGCATAACAACGTGGTTTTCTTCACCACAGAAGTGTAACACAAGTGTTTTTTTAGGGTTGTAAGAGAATTTTGAGAGTATGAAGGGGTAATTAAAGTAGATAAATGTTTCTCTTACACATATGAAAGGGTAAAAATGAAAAAATGAAGTTTTATTTGCCTTTTATAGGCTTTTATGACCCTTACCTTTTGTCATGACATTTACAATGACTTTTTAACCCTTTTGCACTTGAAAAGTGACATGATACTCCTTTAAGTGAGATGAAGAGGACAAAAAAATAAATTATTCTTTGACATTTGAGGTGACTTTATAGATCCTTGATGAGACATCAAGACACAATTTGCTTCTTTTTCATGGGGCAGTGAGACTCCTTCTTAAAACTTTGAAATATTTTCACACTATTAAACTTTCACATTGGATAATGACTCTTTTCAAAACCAGATAAGATGTCTTTGAAGCTTGAAATGACTCTCTTTACATTTGATTGGGATAGTAGGTCAAAATGACCTCCCTTGGAGCTTTGATAGTCAATGATGACTTTTTGGTCTTTAAAATGAGACAGTGAGACAAAATTCTTCATTTTTTCTTGAAACAGTGAGACAGATATGAGATTTTTTGAACTTTTTAGAACTTGAGCCTATGAAACAAGATAGATGGATTTATTTTAACTTCATATACATTATTTCTCCTTCACTAGGGTTTTATGGATGAAATGGAGGATTAATTCCTTATGTTCAGTGAAAATTTGAAGATTTTTCCAAAGGTAAGGTTGAACCTAGACTTGACCTATATGAGATGGAATGACCTAGCCCTAGACCTCTTCAATGATGATGATGGAGATGGTGACCTTGAAACTGATGATGGCGATTATAAATGAAATGAAGGAGCAACATACATGTTTTAGACCTATTCAGTGACCAAAATTATTTCTGAGAACTAGTTCGAAAAAGTAAATATTTTGACCTATGACTTAATGGAAAACAAATGAAAGAGTAATTTGTTCGCTGACATAACTGGGCTAACATTGGCTCCATTTGGGGATGGCAGCTCCTTCAAGAGGTGTCAAGAACACCGTAGATCAGGTAGCCTTACCATTGGGTAATGGAGTCAAATTGGACTTTGAAAAAGTTGAAAAACTAGAAATGATGAACTAATTCTGGAAATGAATTTGACTAAAAAAAACTGACTTCACTCTTACTTGACAACTAACTGAAACTTTTTTAACTTCTTGAAAGAAAACATGAGTTGTATGTAAAAGTCTCATGGCCTTCTCCTCGGGCTTCAAAATTCTGCAACAACTTCCTTATTTTTTGAGACATCAAATTTAAAATTATTTACAATGAAAATGAATTTCTTCTTCAATGATCAAGATAGATAGTGTTTGAGGAACCTACCATTGATTGGTCCTCCCAGCACTTCTTTCCCTTCAATATACTCTAGTAAAAATTCTTTGTTTCCTCTGAATGAAATTATCTTGTAAGGTCCTTTCCATAGATTATCGAACTTTCCATGCTTACTCTTATCTTCATTCCGGGCATCACAATGAAGAACAACATCCCCAAGCTTGAAATCATCCGCTTTGGTCTTCCTATAATAAATCTTTGTGATTTTCTCATGATTCTTTAAAGTATGGATGAAGACTTCATCTCTTGACTGTTGTATATGGATCATTTCGCTGATTCTTCGTTGAATGTCATTAGGATAACTGTCGATCTCTTGCAGAATTTTCATCACCAGTAAAGCTAGAGAAGAAGGGAACACCATGTCAACACCATACACGAGCTAGAAGGGTGACATGTTGATTGATATCTTCATGCTAACTCTATCTGCCCATAGAGTATTGGTGAGTTTTTTGTACCAATTCCTCTTTTTTTCTTGCAACATATTTTTTATTATGTTCACCAAATATTTATTTGACGATTCAGCAAGCACGTTGCCTTGAGGATATTATGTTTTTGAATGACCAAGACTAATGTGATACTTGTCGCAAAATTCAATCATCTTCTTGGACTTGAAGGAAGTTTCATTGTCAGTGATTATCTTGTGTGGACAACCAAAACGAGACAGAATATTGTTCTCAAGAAGTTGAATGATAACAGTATCAGTAGCTTGCTTCGTGGGATGGATTCAATCCATTCGGTGAAATAATTTGTGGTAGTGAGTATCCATTTGTGTTGATCTGATGATGAAGGATTAATCTCTCCAATTAAGTCAATTCCCCACTGTTGGAATGGCGCTTGCACTTCAATCGGTTTTAGAGGTAAAGGAAAGAGCTTCTTCTTTCCTTAAAATATTTGACATTCAGGACAACTCATGACTGTTTTATAAACATCAGAAAATAAACTTGGCCAATATAAGCCTTCCCTCAAGATCTTATTAGTTGTATTATTCCAATAAAGATGACCTCCACAGTCACCTTTACGAAAATATGTCATGATTTTTTCAACTTCTCCTTCAACTAAACAATTCAGAAATACTCCACTCGGATCTTTCCAATATAAGACACCATTAAGAATGTAGTACTTAAGAGATTTTAAATTCAAATATCTACCTTTACTACTTGGCAAGCTGGGAGGAGGTTTCAAGTGTTGCAAAACATGTACTATATCAACATACCAAGGAAATATAGAGAAAATTTCAGCTACCTTAGGTAATGTTTCAACATATTTTTCTTCAGATAATGCAACAATAAAATTGATGTCCAAGGCATGAATATTTGAATCTGCCATTAGCTTCGCCAGGCCCTGTCTTTTGATCATATTTGTGGGCTTGATCTCCAAATCATACTCTAACATGGCAGCGATCCATTTACCTCACTGCCCTTTAGGATCATTCTGTATAAGCACATATTTTACATCAGTGTTTGGAACATACACAATGATAGGAGAATGTAAAATATAGACCCAGAAGTCCTTCAATGCTTTGACTAAAGCCAAGGCTTGTTTCTCAATGATGTTATTCTTCAAGGTTGTGTCTCTTATGGTTCTACTGAAGAATCCGATGGGCTACTCTGTGTTGTGAATTTTCTTTTGCATGAGAACAATAAAAAGAGTATGCTCTGAGTCAAATGAAAAAATGATAAAATCAAGTGTATAATCCGGACTAATAAGGATAGGAGCATGAGATAAATACAACTTAACTTGATTAAATTATTTCTTCACCTCTTCAGACCACTTTACTTCACTATATTTCTTCAGCATGTCAGTTATATGCCTTAAGTGTTCAACAATATTGGGAACAAACCTTCTCAAAAAATTGATTTTTACATTGAATGACTGAATTTCCTTTTTTATCCTAGGATAGTCCAAGGTCTGAATTTCTTCAATCCTTGAAGGATCTATCCTAATTCCATATTTTGATATGATATGGCCCAACAATTTACCTTCCTCCAAAGAGAAAAGACTCTTCTTTGGGTTTAGCGATATTCCAAACTTTCTACATCTCTGGGAAATGTTTTTCAAGTGTTTCTCATATTTCTTGGAAAATACAGTGATATCATCAAGATAAATGACCAAAAATACATCCTTTTCATTGGCGAAAGCAATTTCCATTGCTCGCTAAAAATTAGCCCCTACATTCTTCAATCCGAAAGGCACTATGGCATACAGAAGGTACCGCAAAGTGTTTTGAAGGCCATATTTTCTTGATCATCTGGATGAACAAGAATTTTATTATAGCCGGAGTATCCATCCAACAATGAAAGTCTAGAATATCCAACTATCCTTTGCAGAATATGGTCCATCTTCGATAGTGGGTAATTGTCCTTCAATGACACTTTGTTGAGATTTATGAAATCAATGCACAAGCGAATCTCTCTTGTATTCTTCCTTACTGGCACTAGATTATACATCCAATTTGAAAAGCGAAGAGGCATAGTGATACCAGCAGTGAATAATCTATTTACCTCCTTCTAGATAGAGGGCAGCAACTTGGGATTCATTCTTCTTAGCTTCTGAAGGAAAGGTTTTTGATCTGGCTTCAAGGTAATGGTATGTTGAATTATGCTCTTATCATAGACTTTCAAATCAGAATATTCCCAAGAAAATACATCAACAAATTGAGACATAAGAACTGCATATTTACCTTTCATTTCCACACTCAAATATTTTGAATTTTTACCAATTTTGGCTTTTCCGGGGTGCCAAGATTGAGATCTTCCACTCCCACTTATGTTGGAAAAATGGCCAGTTTGCATGCACCATCATCTTGATAAAAAAACTCTTCCAAAGGTACCAAAAATATTGGAATGGAGTTATCTTTGAGTTGAAGCATTTGCATCTCTGTTGCATGGATTTCTTGGTCATCTTCATAACACTAGTTGTCCATTTGAGAATTTACAAACTCCCCTTCTGTCTGCAAGAAGTTGATGATCCGTTTATTATCTTGAAAGACTTTCTAATACTAAACACTATCTGGAACAATAGGGCGGTGTTTTACTTTTATCTCATACTTCTTATTAGGATACAATGGAATTTTGAACATGCTGGCCGAAGTGGCTAGAGAATCAGCAATAACATTTTTGTCTCTTGGAATCAAAGATAAAGTGCACTCAGAAAATGTCTTGAGGATGTCTAGCACTACTTTTCGGTAAGCTTGCATCCTTGGTTACTTGGCCTGGTATTCCCCTTTTATTTTATTTATTACTAACTCGGAGTCGCCATATACAAAAATATTCTTTGCACCCAACTTCTTGAGAATTTTTAGACCGACTATCAAAGCCTCATATTCAGCTTCATTGTTTGAACATTTGAAGGCCAACTTGTAGGAGGAAATTCAAACACTGGGAGGAATTTTAATGACTAATTTATAGGGCTATGAATCCACACTCCAATTCTAGCCCCTTCTTTGCCCAAAGCTCCATCGAAGTCCATAGTCCACAAACTACTTTCCTCATTCGGAAACTGAAAATCAGATGGCTGAACTTTGCTTGCTATTTGAGAGACCTCTATTGTACCAAAAACTTCTGATTCTTTCATTGTTCCATCACTTTTTTGAGGTGATGCACTCAGTTGCAAACCATTTTTTCACTTTTTTACAAATTTTTTCATTTTCCAATTCTAAAACGGAATTTGAAAATTCAGAATTTTTAGCATTTTCTTCAATAAAATCTTCGAAAGACGTTGAAAATTCATCATTGAACAAGATAAAGGACTCTAAATCTGTATGAAAAGCATGTATATGATGGTTATTTGGCTTTTCTCGACTGTTGATCATGTATTTCATCTTATTTTCCCGGTATAGTTTTCTAAGTTGTCCAAAGACGAGAATGGTAGCATAAGAAAAATCAAGTTGTAAGGCACCTCTAAGATTCACTCCCCATGACCGAGAAAGTAGCATTCCATATATGGGCGAGATATCAGCCACAACAACATCCATGAGTACATTCTTGGCTAGGATTTTCTCTAATGACACCACTAGGTCCTTGATGAGGCCAAGACATTTTATCCTCCATGAATCAAATGAGTAAAGATCATGATAAGGTCTTGTGATGTCCATTCCTAATCCGTCCATAATGGCCTTGGGCATGAGGTTGTGAGAAGCTCTGGAAACAAGCATGGCATTATGGAGAATAAAGTCATGGATTTTGAGGCTTAGATAAAATGGAGGGACTTCACTATCTTCTAAATCGCCATCAACAGCAGGACCAAAAAGAAGCTCAGGATGATCTTCACTCACATTAACCATGTCTGACATTTGATCAACTATAAGAAACTTAGCAACATGAAATTTTTACTGATCATTATTAACTATTTTAGTTAATAAAAATGGATACTTTCAACTTCGCAATTTCATTTTCAAGAGAAAAAAAGAGCATAATGTTTGTCTACCTCTTTCAATGGTGCATATTTCTTCTTGGGTTGATCTTTGTGTGAAGACTCTTTCTTCTGTCCTCCTTCTTGGACTTCTTTATATTTCCTTTTACCATTGGAAGAAGCTTCGTTGCCTTTAACATGATTAGGAACAACAAGTCCCTTGTCTTTACTTTTATTCGGGGCAGCAGCTTCTTTGGGATGAGCATCCACTTGAGTGTTATGTTTTTTCTAATTAGAGGTTATAGGAACATTCCTATTCCTCAAGCCATACTGTCTCTGCACTTGAGAAAGAGAATTTTGAGACCCCCTGTGATAATATTTTGTGCGCACTGATAATATGTCATCATTTGACAATACAAATTGTTGATTATCAGGTGCACAAATTTATGCAAAAAATTGATCTTCTTCAGTGAGGAAAACAGGTTGTTGATTTTCCTCAAATAAATGTTTCTTGCTAGAAATTTATTCTTCATCATCCTCATCAGGGCCTTCAGTATAATTCTACTGAAATGGAGTGCGAATTTGATGTTGAATTTGTGGATCTTGACCCCTTTGTTCCCTTTTCTTGATCCAAAATTGAGGCTGCTGATTTTGACCCCTTAAATTGGAATTTCTAATGGAGGGTTCAACTTGTCGATTAGCGATGGAAATTTTATCCATCATCTTCTCCATGGTCTTGATCAAGGTATCTAGTTTACCTTCAGATGAAGTGGATGTTTCTTCTTTGATAGTAACAATTTTTTCTGTCTTGATTTTAGACTTCTTGATAATCAAATTTTCTTCCACACTCATTGTGTTTCTCTGCATTTCTTCAAGAATTGATGGGCTTATTTCCCTCAACTGATAGGCCATGTCAGGATTGAAACCACCAGGATAATGAATTAAATCAAAGTCTCGAGGAGGCTTAATATTCTCAGGAATTAAATCATATATTTTGTTGAATCTAGTTGTAAAGTCTTGGACAGACTCATTAGGATTCCTTTTCAAGGCATTATACTCAGCTAAGATCTGCAATGGATTTTTCTTCTCTTCCCATTTCACCATAAAAAAATCAATCAGTTGTTGTGAAGTACCTATTGAACTAGTTATGAGTGATTGAAACCATTTCTTTACCTCTCCAGAGAAAATCTGTGTAATGATGTGCATCTTGGCATCGTCATTGTCGATCTCTTAAATATATCTGAAGTCAATTACTTTGGCAACATGATGATAAGCTATAACCTATGATGTTCCATCAAAAATAGGAAGCCTCTGACCATAATTCTCAGCTAGTGGAGTGAGTTGAAGTGGTAGGATCAGCGGAGAAAATTTGGCCATGACTAATGGAGGAGGTACTGGAGGTGTTGATGAAGTGAAAACTTGCAGAGGTAATGACAGAATGAAGGGAGGGATTGATGATGTAGCTGTATAAGAATGTGAGATGATAGGTGGTGCAAAAGTCTGATCCTGATACTGAAAACAGGCCTTCTCTAAATTTTCTTGAAATTTGTCTACCAAGCCCTTGAGTTTATTAAAATTAGACCATAATTCACTATCGACTTCGGACACAAAAGATTTAGAAAATGGTGCAAAGGACTCAAAATCGAAAGGATCAAAGGTGGCTTTTGAAAGAAAAGTTTTATACTTAGTTCCAAAGAAAGATTTTTCAAATTCTGGACTATAGAACAAATCTCGTAGGCATAGAATTTGATTTGACAAGTGGAGTAATAGCTCTTCCAACCTTCCGAGACTTGGTTTTATGTTTTCTAAAAAGACTCTCAGGATCATACACAATTGGTGAAGGATTTGGGTCTGAATTTGACCTGGTATGTCTTTTAGGGGCCAACTTAAGATAGGAATTTTGAACTGTCTTAGATTTTAGAATTTAGCCTATTTTGAATGCTAGAGCTTTTCACTAACAAGTATAACTTTTAGAGGATTAAATAAATACTCCCAGGGAATGTTTAGCAATCGCTCCCCGGCAATGGCGCCAATAATGTGATCACCATTAGGGGAATTTTGAGGTCTAAAATGGGCCTCCTAAGAAAATGTACAACCAAATAAAATTTATAAGAACCAATAGTATTCAAGGTGATGATGTCAGCCATGGGGGATGATTCACCATTTTTTAAGTAAGAGCGTAAAAAGATTAAAAAATAATAAAATAATAAAACTACATTTTCAACTCGTATTTTCAACTTATATCCCAAATTTTTTACTCAAATTTCGAGCGGGAGTACTCATTGGATGAAAAAATTAATTCCTCATCCAAGGAGTACCCATGTTGCATACTTTCGATGGACCCTGCTACGTGAAAAATGAGAAATACATGAAATAACGTGATTGCAATCACGTTTTTTCATGTATTTCTCTTTTTTTGCGTAGCGGGGTCCATCGAAAGTATGAAACATGGGTAATCCTTGGATGAGGAATTAATTTTTTTCATCCAATGAGTAATTCCGCTTGAAATTTGAGTAAAAAAGTTGGGAGATAAGTTGAAAATACGAGTTGAAAAAGTAGTTCTTTATTTTCTCCCTCTAAAATTTGATGATGTAATCAAATCTTATTTTATTATTTCCACTATTATTTTATAATTTCCTTAGGAGGCCCATTTTAGACCTCAATATTACCCTAAAGACTCCCCAACTTCCTAATGCTAATAGTAGGATTAGAAAAAAGTAACCACAGGCCAAACTTTAGGTCAGGTAGCTAGCCCTACCCGTACCAGAGAGGGCTCTCTCTTTGTCACTTTAAACAGTCAAATGAATGGTTGAGTATCATAAAATTTTATGCTAGATATGTAATCTTAAATAAGTAAAATTTGTTTTATATTTTGAATGTGTTAGGTTCCCATGATTTTTTAGATTGGTGAGATCAAATGCACAGGGTAACATCAAGGTGGATCACAGGGAAAATATAGCATTGGTTAGATGGATTCTCAAGGTTTTTGTGAAATGAAATGAACATTAAGTTTGTTAACAAAGTAGGAAAAAGGGCAATTAAGAATCCTTTATCATGTACTTAAAAACAAGGAAAGACCTCAACACTATTTAGCATGAAGAAGAAATCAATAGACAGGGCACACCAATAACTCTTTGATTCAACTTAAGCAAATAAGCATTTCAGACATAAAATCCAATGAAATATAGAAGGCGGGAAACTCATTTAACTTCTAGTGATTTCACCTTCAAGGTTAGAAAACATTCAAGGTACACATATAACTTTAATCAAAGAAGAGGGAATGCCTAAATATCATTGATCATAGCTATGAAGATCTCCAAAACAATTATTCAAGCATGGACAAAGGGTATGATCGAAACATAGCCTCTTTGGAAAATCTAATCAATGGTACTTTGGAGAGAGACCTCAAGAATAGTGTTTAGAGACATCAGACAAGCAGGGATAGCCATAAATAATATTTGATACCTACGGTATTAAACCATCATGAAATAAACAAGCTTGGGGGGTCTAGAGAGCAATTAAGAATTCTCTAAAAAGGCCGAGCAGAGGAAAACATAGAGGCAGTGAAGAACAAACAGAGCTAAGGTGCTTTTGAAAACATTTCTTAGTCTAAAAACTTTGTCCTACTGCGATTTAGAAGGATGAAACAAAATGATACATGAGAAAACAATAACTAAATAGAAGCACATCACCATTAACCAAGCTCAAGGATCCTGCAAGCAGCCTTCTCCATCATCAATCAAGACAAGCCATTCACAAACTCCACAACACCAATTTCTTCTCCAATCTCCAAAAAAACTATGTATTGCTCCAAAGAGTCATCAAATTCCAACCTTTTATAATGAGTCCCTTATGATCTATTTTTCTAGCAAAGGAGGGCAAAAACCCTAACTAGGGTTTGAAAATGTCAAAACTAGTCATAAATGTCATTTATGCCTAAGAGACCATGCAAGGCCCAAGGCACAAAATATCTCATGAAATAAATTCCAAAATAACTCCTAGCACCTAATTTTGGACTGATTTGCCTCAAAAAAATTAAAATATCATTTTGCAATAAATGAGTGTCTTTTGTTGACTTTTGGCCAAAAATAAACAATTTGGTCTGAACGCACAACACCTTCCTGGGTAGAAAATAGGTCCATTTGCAGCCAAGTTTTGGTGACCTTCCTGATGTCGTATTTTTCTCCATGATGGCCCGTTGGAAATCTGGCTGAGTATAATTTCCAAATATACCCTTGGTTTTCTGATTGAGCTCCTGTAACCTATCAAAAAAGCCAAATTCCCAAAACTTCTATAAGCGCAGCATCGAGCCTCAAAATGAGGCAGAAAGGTGAAAAATGAGGTGTTTTTTGACCTTTTGGGGGGTAAAAAATGCTCCAAATGCTCTGAAATTTGGTGAGAATATTGTACTAGACATGAGAATTCCAAAAATGCAAAGTTCTCCCTCTGAGGAAAAAGCGTAGCGCCAGGGGTGCTGCGCTTATAGGCACCCAAATTCACAAAAGACCAAAAATTGTCAAAAATTCTTCAAAATTTGTGGATGTATCCCTCATGGGGTTTGGGAGATCTCTAGAGAATCTTGTGCTAATATTCCAAGGTTAGATTGGACTTTTGCCCCTTTGAGTGCTTGGATCTTGGTTCAGGCATTTTTGAGTTTTTCCCTGACAACTTGATTCCTCCGGGCATAATGTTTGGTCATCTTTCTTTGTAGATTAAGGTCCTTATTGCCCTTTCCAACTTGGCCTCCAAGTGTATGTTGGCTCTTTCCAACCAAGGCTCTCAATCATGTGCTATCTCCATGGCCAACAACTCATCTAGCAGGAGCTATTCTTCTAAGGATGATTCTTGTTCCCTTTGTTTTGCCAATGCGTTCTTCAACCCCATGGTTCTAGGTCTCCTCCTAGACTGTCCTTCCTCATCCTCACTCTCCTCATAGGTGCCCATGAAATCCTCTAGCTTTACCTGTGCCTTTGGGCTTCTTTCTGGGCCCTGATGGCTCTAGCCTCATAAATTGCAATTTGTGCTCCTAGCTTCCTGTTCTCCATCTCAAGGGCATCATTCACACTCTTGGCCCTATCCAAATGTGCTTGGAGGTCTTCAATTTGGGAATTTTTGTTTTGGATGAGCAAGTTTGAGATCCTTGCTTCATTCTCCTCATCACTTCCCACCTGAATGATTTCAAACTCCCTCTCCACCTCATGATCTTCTTCTTCTTCCTTTACCTTTTGTTTACCTTTGTCTAGTGGATGAGCTGAGGTGGATGACATGGTCCCTTGCCTTTTAGAGGCAACAAACACAAGCCTTGGCCCTCTTTTATATGTCAATGAAAGAGGTGTGATTTTGGTCTTGTTGGTGTCTTCCTCATGGTTGTGATCCTTGCTGCTATCATCAAACTCTTCATTTTGTCCTTTATTGCAGCTGCTTGCCTTTTCACTGCTGTGATCATCATTTTCATTATCACCCTTTGTGCTTTCTTTACTTTCATTTTGTTCATAATTAAGACTTATTTCCTCTTTATCTTCTACACTGTCATCATCCTCATTATCACTGTGGAGCTAGTTGTTGTCATGAATGTTTTCTTCCTTATTGTCTTGTCCACTGTTTTCTTTATTATATGTCTTTGTCTCTTCATTTTTTGTTTCTTCTTCATCATCCTCCTATGCCTCTTCATCGTTTGTCTCTTCATCATCATCTTCCTCTGCCTCTTCATCATTTTCTACCTCTGCCTCTTTATCTGTCTCTTCTTCATCATTTTACTCTTCCTCATCATTTGCTTCTTCTTCCTTATCATCTGCTTCTTCTTCATCTTCTACCTCTGCCTCACTTTGGACTGATTCATTGTCATCTTCACCCTCATTGTCACTGTCTTGCTCACTGCCACTTCCTTCTTGTTTTGATGCATCAAGAGAAGGTGAGGAAGGGATGTTTTCTTGAGGAGAGGCTACTTGTGTAGATGATGAGGCATGATCTGTAGGAGGTGATGGAGGAGTGGAGGGAGGAGGATGAGATAATGAGGGTAAACTAGGCTGATGATGAGGCTATGGGCTTGTGAATATCTCATGACCTATGAACACATCCCAAGGTATGCCTTTTTTCTCCAACTGATGTAATACCACCATCTTGATCAAGGAGTGGTGGAACAAACTATGCGTTTTCTGGGTATAACTTCTCCTTCGGACAACATAAGACATCTTGTCTATACTCCTATACAAGTAATAGGGCAAATGAAGCATCTTGACCCTAGTGAAATGCATGAGTCATCTGACATGGTAGGAGTAGAGCCTGGTGTACCTTCCCTCATAGGTAAAGTACTTCATGATAACCCTCATCAAGGGTGCATACCTGTCTAGTAAGTGTGAGAAAGGAAAAATGGTTTTGCAGCCCTCTTTGTACCTAGGTTTGATAAATGGCTCATAATGGCTCATGTCCAACTTTTCCTTCTTGAACCATTTCTCACCAACAGCAGGTATACCTGTAGCATTAGAGATGGCATCTGCTGATAGTTCAAAATATATCCCTACAAGGCTTGATTGTTTGTTGTGTAGGTTAAGAATGAATAAGCTTGTAAGCTCTGGGTGATTTTGCATTTTTTTGACCTCCTCACAAAACTGGAAACAACCCACATTCTGAAAGCATCTGAGAATCATGGGAGATGAAGTAATATCCACTGTGCTATGGGGTTCAAATCTATTTACCTTCCCTCCCTTGTGCTTTGGCCTTATAGACACTTGGCCTCCTTCATTGCTATCACCCATTTATTCTTCTGACATGGTGACTGGTGTGGCCTTTAGACAAGCCTGGGTCTGCTTATGAAAATTAGGCAAGAAGAGAGAAATGAAATGACGGTGAGGCCAACTTTTGCAAGTGAGTGATATGGAGGTGGGTTTATGACTGACTTGCTTTGAGCTTGATGAGAGCTTAACTTGAACTGATTTGTAATTACCCTAACTCACACTGCTTGACAGATAATTGTTTGCTGGGAGGTCAAAACAAGGTGTTTTCCATGAAGACCTAGGGTTTGTTGGCACTAGGGTTTAATAATTTTCCTTTAACCATTAATTCATGTAAATCACTTGAGGGATAAGGAACAGATGCACCTACCAATTTTTGGCTTGTTTGCAGGTTCTTGAATGTAGCTTTTGAGGTTCCTTGTGTTTTTGGAAAATTTTGCAAGTGAAAATGCTTTCTGGCCCTAAGTGCGACGTTGAGTAGAAACCTGGGCCTGTCGGGTCCTCTTGGGCGTAGCACTGCCTGTGTGCAAGCCTACTGGGCTCCTACGCACAGCGCTAGGCTTGTCGGGTCGGCCTCTGAGCATAACATCGGGCTTCTGGGTGTGTCGGGTCTGCCTGGGTGAAACGCCCGTCTGTACGCACAACACGTTCAGCTATATGCACAGCGCAGTGAAAAAATACACTGCGGAAACTCCTATTCGCCCAGCGTCGGCTCAAAAGCGCAGTGCCGGTAACCTTGTCCAGAATTTCTTACTTAAACTCAAAAAATTTCCTCTCAAAGGCTCTTCGCTCTTTTCAAATGAAAAATAAGATATGAATAGAGCAGAGAGGTCCTTTATACTTTTTAGGGAAAATAAATTAAACTTGAAAACCCACTTTTGCTAATGTTTTGAGTTTTTTGGTCACTTTATCACTTTGACTGATATCTTTTTGACCTTTTATTGCAGGTGACTTGAAAACTTTTCAAAGTAGCTCTTCTTCCTTTGGTGGTAGCTTATTGGAGAAATGAAAAAGGTCCTTTTTAACCTTGAGGGTCTTGGCACTGTCAAACCTCTTTTTTCTTGCACTGAGAAAATGAAAACATGTTTTTATCCTTTTTTGACATTTATGAGTGTGAGTGACATGAAAACATGTTTTCTTTCCTTCTTACTAATTTGGGCAGTGAGGCATAATAAACCTATCTCTAAAAAGTGATTTTTCTTCATAACCATGTATGCCATTTCCCTTTAGCCACTTCTGATTTGCAGGTGCCATGTCATACTGATCTTTTCCCTTCTGACATTCTTGGATTTTGACAACTTTAGTCACATAACAGTAACCTCATGATTAGCTTGATTTCTCATCTCGAAACTCAACCCTAGGATTTTATTCCTTTGACCCTTTGAGGGCAATTGACTGCTCTTGAAAACTTGACCTCCCTCACTGATACTCTTTGCATTCTTTCCCTTTGAGGCAGTGAAGCATTGCTACCTTGGAAAACCCTAGAAGTCACCTTCAACAGCCTTTTAAAACCTTCTACTATTATTTTGGAGTCCTATTATCTTCATTTCAACTCCCTTACCTGTCTTTCTAAAACCTTAGCTTTTTGGGCTTCTTGAGAAGAATCATTAGTGTTGTTTTCTAAGTTCTCTATAGCCCTTTCAAGTTCATTCACTTATGTTTAGTTTACCTCACCTTTTTCCCTTCTTCATTTATAGTTTCTAAAAATATTCATTTCATGCCTGGTTGTGCTGGTGTGCCTTTGTTCTTGTGGTTTTCTGCATTGGCTCCTTGCTTGGCACATTGTTGGTCTAACCAGTTCTAGAAACTCTGATTTTCCTTGAACATAGTCTGCTTACTCTTCCATTAGCTTGTGTGTATCTTTAATGAGAATAAGACCTCTTACCTTACCAATTTTCCTGCTGATAGCCACCTTGACACTCCTGTAGAAATGTCAAAATGAACAACTATCCTTTGCAGAATTTGTACTTGATAAGGTGGTCTTATTTGAAGGTTTTCCTGATCTGTCTTGGAACAATAGATGTTGATCTTCTTTTTCGTTTGATTCAACTTCTTAACACATGAAAAACAGTGGTTTAGAACATCAAAGAAAATACTACAACCCATGAAACCTAGCGACCTAGTGGGAGGCTCTTTAGACTTGTCCTTTGACTGAAAGCTTGGCTTAGGGTCCTCATGTATGAAAAACAGAGTTTTTTTTGACAATTTTGATATATTGAAGATCCAAAATCCAATGTACTTGATTTATCTAAAGAGCCTACAGAGATAGTTTTGAGATCATCAATGCTTGAGGCATTTGATGAACATGGGAAAGGGTAGGTTGTTTGGCAATCCTAGATGGAAAGTGGAAGGGTTAAGCATAGGCAAAACAGAGTATTGGGGTTATGGGTGTGAAAACGGGACAGAGATGAGTGTCATAAGTCCATGAGGGATCTTCTAGGAGTGGTAGGCTAACCAGGGAATGGCATAGTAGTGAAATAGTAAAAAAAATATCGTAAGGATAATGAAGGCAGTGAGATTTCTGAAACTCACAATATTCATGAATATTGTTTTTACAAATCTAGGAAAAGTGTTTAGTCATATAGAAAATGGAAAAAACTACTGATGAATAATAGTGGCTCCACTTGGGGAGGGAAACTCCTTTTAAGGAGGTGTCTAGAACTTCAGATATCAAATCTCTGAGTTTATGAAGACTAGTGCCTCATCCATTGGGTAGATTTTTCTTCTTTTATTTGATGATGTTTCTTTCCGAAGTTATGATCTCCAGACTCTGAAAAACATGGTTACTTCAACCTCATCCCTACCTACCTAGCTTACTTGCCTAGCATTTTTTCTTCCCTGGGTGCACTTAAACTGGAAAACCCTTGACATTCTTTTCTTTTGAAAGCAAAACAAACTATCTACTTCTACCCTTATTACTTCCAAGAGTTCAGATTATGCTAGTGAACTCTTTTATTCTCTAGCTAGACTATTCATCTGTAAAGATTAAGTTGTTTGACAGGTTTCTTTCTCTAATCTACTGACATCAAATTGAAAAAATGATTCAAACTAGGATTAAGCTATCTGATCTACCATGGGCTGTGGCATTAGGACAAGCTGCACACAGACATACTTTTGTACAAAACAAAACTAGAAAGTATGAGGGTTGTGTTTCATCATTTTTTAGTCATCCCTATCTTTCTCTTTGGTTCATATTTGAGCATGGAGAACCAATATATTTCCTTCCTAATCTATTCCTACTGACAAGTCAAGTTTAGATGTTTTGACAAGTTCTCTTTCACTAACCTATCAGCAATAAATTGAAAACATGTTCAGCCATGATTAGGCTAGATGACTTAACAAGACTCCTTTTGAACAAGCAGTGGCATTTAGGCTTGCACCCTTTCAGTAGTACTCTTTTTTGGGTATGGGGATGTACCTATTTTCAAATATGTCGTCTTTTCCTTCTTTCTTTGTTTTTGTGTTTTTTGTTTTTATGATCTTTCATTATTCAATGTTATGTACAATGGATGAAAGCTTCAAACTAGGATTCTTGACAATGATGGTGTTTGAGCATCCTGCCCTTGACAGGATCTCCAACTAAATCCTCTCCATTTAGCTCTTGTAAACATAAAACATTGTTACCTCCATTTGAGTGCATGGTGTAAGGATTTTCCAAACATTTTCAAACAGACCATGCTCTCCTTTGCATTTTCTTCTTGAATCTTGCTTCCAAACTTTTCTTCTGTTAAAGATCCTTCTTAGGTGAAAAAGGTATTCTTCCTTAGTTTTCAAACAAACAAGGATGTCATCAATTTATATCATAGTGAAGTAACTCAAATCAGGAGCCATGGCCCTTTGGAAAGTAGCTTCCGCACTTCTTAACCCAGGAGGCATTTGATCAAACATGTAGGTGCCCCAAGGTGTTTTGAAAGTGGCTTTATGCTAATTAATTGGAAGTGTTACCACCTGATTGTAACCTGAAACACTACCAAGCAATGATATCTTGTTAGAAACTCCTACCCTTTGTAAAGTATGATTTATCTTGGGAAAAGGGTATTTGTTCTCTAGGGAGGGTTTGTCTAGGTACCTAAAGTCTACACATAGCCTATACCCCTTTGTTTTCTTTGTTAGTGACACAATTTTCTCAAAAGGTTCGTGGTCTCTCTTGAAAGGAAATCTTCTTTAAATAATGTTTGCGTCACAAGGTTTTGAGCTTTCATCACCATATACAAAAGCATCCTGAAATTTTTTGCACAATTTTATGTATTTCTGTTTTGTGTGAAGTGGTAAAGTTTTGGATAACTTAATCATTTTGGGTCTTTCTAGGCTGCCTACATTTTATTCCTCTATATCAGTCTCTATAGATAGCACTTTAGGGTCCCTAGAAACATTTTTGGAATTCAACAACTCTTTTGAAGTGAAAAAACCTTTTGATGATGAGTTTTCTATGTATGGCAAAACCTTAAGACTTTTTTTATCCAGATTCCTAAAAAATTCTGTTATGTGAAAGTATTCCAACATTTTTAGATTGGAAAAAAGGAATGGTTCAATTTTTGAGGTTTGTTCTTCATTTGAGTAACTTGGTCTAGATTCTAAACTGGTTTTTGGTTTTGCAATTTCATTTTCAGTTTACAGAAAATTAAGTTCAACTTTGCCATCATGTTGTTGTTCAGGGTTGCTATAGTTTTGGTTGTTGAGTTCTTCATGCAGTGCCTGGTTTGGCTGTTGAGGTATGTCTAGATCTATCTCAAATTCATTTAACTGTTCATCAATGTATTCTTATTATATAAAATTAATGAGTTAAGATCTGAATGGATGGAATAAAGAGGTGTGTTTTTTGGCCTTTCTTGGCTATTAACCATAAACTTCATTTGTGATTACCGGTATAGTCTCCTTGTTTGGTTGAAAAAAGGGATGGTAGCATATGACATGTCAAGTTGGAGGTTTCCCTGAAGCTTGGCTCCCCAAGATCTGGATAAAAGCATGCCATACTTAGGGGGAATGTCAACTACTACTATGTCCATGACCAGGCCCTTAGCCGGGATTTGTGCCAGATTGACACATAAATCCTTGAGTAGGCCCAAACACTTGACTCTGCTTGAATAGAAGGAATAGAGGTCTTTGTAAGGCTTGATTATTTCTAGTCCTAATCTCTCCATCACTACCTTTGGCATGAGGTTGTGAGAGGCATCGAATTCTAGCATGGAATTATGTAAGATTTTTTCATGTATGTTTAAGCTAACATAGAAAGGGGGAATGGCTCCTTCTTGGTATTTTCCTTCTACTTCAGGTCCAAAAAACAGCTCAGGTTTGTCATCTGTCAATTTTAAAGTATCGGTATCATTTCCCATGTTTAAGACTTTTAGAACTTGGGACCTGTACATATCTTGGGTTATCAGTTTAGTGAGAAGCATGGTGATCTTGATTTTAGCAATCTCTCCCTCAAAACTGAAAGGCACTTGTGTTTTGGACATATTTACATCAATTTTATCAGCCATAATTCTTTCTACAAGTTTAATTTGCTGATTCTATTTTGGGACTTTGGACAAAAGAGTTTTCTTATGGCCACTAGTAGATGCACTAGGGCAGCTTGTGTCACCACTTGGCTGGTTAGTTTTGTCTCTGTTTGGATCAGTTGTCTTAGCCATGGTGTTGGTAATGTTTGTTGTCTTCTTAGGAGTGTTTTCAGGTGTCTTCCTAACAACAGTGTCTTCTTTGTTCTTTTTGGAGTTTTCTTGGTTCTTTTTTCTCCTAAGGTCATACTGCCTATGGACTTCCATTATGGAATTTTCAAATCCCAATTGGTAATCTTTAGAATCCTCATAGTTTGTTTCAGTTTGGTCTGAGGAAAAGAAACCTTGTTCTTCTTCAGTGAGAAAAACATCACCCTCATTGTCAGAACCTATCAGGTTTACATGGTTTTTTTCAGGTTCTTCAGACTCTCTTCCCTCTTCATCTACATAATTGTCTTGGAAAGGAGGCATGATTTGTTGTTCATTGTCTCTTGGTGTGTTTTGGGGGAGGGTCTCTTCTGAAGTTTGGATTCCTATTTCTGTTTTGGGGATTTTATTGGTTTTCCCTAGGAGGTGTTCTTTCACTCAAATTTATTCTTTCCATCATTCTTTCCATTACCCTCACTAGATTGTCAATCTTGGAATCAGATGAGGAGGTTGAGGCCATAGTTTCATCTTTGTAGGTGATTCTCTTTTCTGATCTCATCCTAGCCCTCTTTTCAATTAGGTTGGCCTCTACACTTATAGCTCCCTTTTGCATGCCTTCTAAAGTTAGGGACTCTCTCTCTCTTAGTTGATAGGCCATGTCCGAATCTAAACCTTTTGGAAATTTTGCTAAAGCTAAGCCTTGTGGGGGTTTCATGTATGGCGGGAGGGCATTGTAAACACTATTGAACCTGGTACAATAGTCTTGGACACTTTTCTTGATATTTCTCTTAAGGTTGTTATATTCTGCGAGGATTTGGAGAGGGTTTTTCTTGATTTCCCACTTGTTTATAAATGTTTGGTAAAGGGAAGGGAGATCATGTATGGTGTTAGGAGTCAAACTTTTGAACCATTTTTTGGCTTCTCCTCCTAAGCTTTGTGCAAATATTTTCATTTTAATGGTTTCCTCTTCTATTTCCATGTAATCAAAGGCATCATTTACCCTATCTACATGTTTTTGGGCAGTTTTGGATTCAGCTCCGGTAAAGTGAGGGATTTTGGACTGGTAATCATGTGGCAAAGGTAACAAAGGTTGTGGTAGTGCCAGGGGGGCATACCATGCTGCCATGATGGGAGTGAATGGGATCCAAGGATGATTTACAAGGGGAGGGTTTGTGAGAGGGGGTGGGGGATGAAGTGGAGTGGTTTGAACAGTGGATGTGTGGATGGGGATGGTAGAGGTATTTGGACCAGCAAACTGGTTTTGAGCAGACTTGGTATGAAAAGAGCTAAAGTGATGGAGAAGCTGAAAGTCAGGAGGAGTGGAAGGAGAGGCTTATCTGCTTGAACTCTGTTGCAAATCTAAGGGCTCAAGGTCAGTCTGGTCAATCCCACTTTGTGACTTGGTTCTGAAAAGGTTTCTTGTATAGTGCAAGTTAAACTGGGGATCTTGCAAAGTTGTAAGATATTCAGGGACAGAGCTTGTTCTATGAATGGTCCTAACAGTAGTTGAGTTTCCAGTTTTAGAAGTTTTCCACAAAAATATTTTCTGGGTCATCAACTATGGTGGGAGGGTTTGGGTCCGGGTGAGATCTGGTACTGATCCTTTGTGAAGCCAGATTTCAAACCCAAGGTATAGAGAGGCTGAAAGTTTATGACTTTTTTCGGAAGGTTGACCTCTCTTAATGTTTGCTAAACTCACGCAGTGTGTGACTATGCTTCTAAAATTCTCTGGGCTGATTTGACACAATCCTAAGGAAATCTAAGAACACTAGTAAAGTTAGAAGGCCTACTGGAGGCTTGTAGAGTTGCCAGGTGGATATTTTTTGCTATTTTAAGGATGTACGTTTATAGTCCACCACCAATAACTGACAAAAAACCAATCTAGGGATGTTTTGGGGTTTTTTGAGTTCCTTTATGTAGCCCTAAAGTTTCTATGAGTGTCCTTTAGCTGAGTCATCATTTTTCTAGGATGGTGAAATAATCAGATTCTACTCTTGAATAACAATTTGAGTTCTCTATGATTTGATAAGGGTTTCTGAAGTTCTAAGGAGTTCTTAGATTGTAACTAATCTCAGAAAGCCTCTCACCTTGATTTCCAATTGTGTTAGGCTAATATTTTGTGATAAATCAATAGATGTTGTGTAATAAGGGTTTCTGAAGTCCTAAGGAATACTTATATGGTTATTGACTTAGAAGGTCCCACCGTGATCGCCATTATGTTAGGTTCCCGTGATTTTCTAGATTGGTGAGATCAAATGCACAGGGTAACATAATACCATTATTTGGAGTCTTAGGACCTAGCCTTCCTGGACTTAGAGAGGGCTCTCTCTATTTGTGCAAAGGATGTGAACTTGTTTGCTTCTAGCGTTTTGATTTTAGGCTAGTTGTTAAGTGTAGGGTTTGTTTGTTTGTTTGTTTTGGTTAGGTAAGATGATCAAGTAGAATAGATAGAGTGAGGAAATATTCAAGTCATTAGGCTATGGAGTCAATAAAAGTCATAGAAAGTTTCAATAGTAAATCAGGGTGGATCACAGGGAAAATGTAGCATTGGTCAGATGGATTCTCAAGGTTTTTGTGAAATAAAATGAACATTAAGTTTGTGAACAAAGTAGGACAAAGGGCAATTAAGAATCCTTTATTATGTCCTTAAAAACAAGGAAATACCTCAACACTATTTAGCATGAAGAAGAAATCAGTAGACAGGGCACACCAATAACTCTTTGATTCAACTTAAGCAAATAAGCATTTCAGACATACAATCTAATGAAATATAGAAGGCGAGAAACTCATTTAACTTCTAGTGATTTCACCTTCAAGGTTAGAAAACATTCAAGGTACACATATAACTTTAATCAAAGAATATGGAATGCCTAAACATCATTGATCATAGCTATGAAGATCTCCAAAACAATTATTCAAGCATGGACAAAGGGTATGATTGAAGCATAGCCTCTTTGGCAAACCTAATCAATGGTAATTTGGAGAGAGACCTCAAGAATAGTGTTTAGAGACATCAAAAAAGTAGGGCTAACCATAAATCATCTTTGATACCTGCTGTATTAAACCATTCATGAAATAAACAAGCTTGGGGCGTCTATAGAGAAATTAAGAATTCTCTAAAAAGGCCGAGCAGAGGAAAACATAGAGGCAGTGAAGAAAAAACAGAGCTAAGGTGCTTTTGAAAACATTTCTTAGTCTAAAAACTTTGTCCTACTGCAATTTAGAAGGATGAAACACAATGATACATGAGAAAACAATAACTAAATAGAAGCACATCAATATTAACCAAGCTCAGGGATCCTGCAAGAAGCCTTCTCCATCATCAATCAAGACAAGCCATTCACAAACTCCACAACACCAATTTCTTCTCCAATCTCCAAACAAAACTATGTATTGCTCCAAAGAGTCATGAAATGCCAACCTTTTACAATGAAGCCCTAATGCTCTATTTATCTAGCAAAGGAGGGAAAAAACCCTAACTAGGGTTTGAAAATGTCAAAACTAGTCATAAATGTCATTTATGCCTAAGAGACCATGTAAGGCCCAAGGCACAAAATATCTCAGGAAATAAATGCAAAAATAACTCCTAGCACCTAATTTTGGACTGATTTCCCTAAAAAAACATTAAAATATCATTTTTCAATAAATGAGTGTCTTTTGCTGACTTTTGGCCAAAAATGCACAATTTGGTCTGAACGCACAACACCTTCCTGGGTAGAAAATAGGTCCATTTGCAGCCAAGTTTTGGTGACCTTCTTGATGTCGGGTTTTGCTCCATGATGGCCCGTTGGAAAGCTGGTTGAGTCTAATTTCCAAATATACCCTTGGTTTTCTGATTGAGCTCCTGTAACCGGTCCAAAAATCCAAATTCCCAAAACTGCTATAAGTGCAGCGCCAAGCCTGAAAATGAGGCAGAAATATGAAAAATGAGGTGTTTTTTGACCTTTTTAGGGGTCAAAAATGCTCCAAAGGGTCTAAAACTTGGGCAGCATACTATACTAGACATGAGGATTCCAAAAATTCAAAGTTCTCCCTCTGAGGATGTCTGAGGAAAATGCGTAGCGCCAGGGGTGCTGCGCTTATATGCCCCCAAATTCACAAAAAACCAAAAATTGTCAACAATTCTTCAAAATTTGTGGATGTATCCCTCATGGGGTTTGGGAGACCTGTAAAGAAGCTTGTGCCAAGGTTCCAAGGTTAGCTTGAACTTTTTCCCCTTTGAGTGCTTGGATCTTGGTTTGGGCCTTTTTGAGTTTTGCCCTAGCAACTTGATTCCTCCGAGCATAATGTTTGGTCATATTTCTTTGTAGATCAAGGTCCTTATTTGAACTTTCCAACTTGGCCTCCAAGTGTATGTTGGCTCTTTCCAACCAAGGCTCCTGATCATGTGCTATCTCCATGGCCAACAACTCATCTAGAGGGAGTTGTTCTGCTAAGGTTGATTCTTGTTCCCTTTGTTTTGCCAATGCCTTATTCAACCCCATGGTTCTAGGTCTCCTCCTAGAGTATCCTTCCTCATCCTCACTCTCCTCATAGGTGCCCATGAACTCCTCTAGCTTTACCTGTGCCCTTTGGGCTTATTTCCGGGCCCTAATGGCTCTACCCTCATAAATTTCAATTTGTGCTCCTAGTTGCGTGTTGTCCATCTCAAGGGCATCATTCACACTCTTGGCCCTAACAAAATGAGCTTTGAGGTCTTCAATTTGGGAATTTTTGTTTTGGATGAGCAATTTTGAGATCCTTGCTTCATTCTCCTCATCACTGTCCACCTGAATTATTTTAAACTCCCTCTCCACCTGATGATCTTCTTCTTCCTTTACATTTTTTTTACCTTTGTCTAGTGGATGAGCTGAGGTGGATGGCATGGTCCCTTGCCTTTTAGAGGCAACAAACAAAATCCTTGGCCCTCTTTGATATGTCAATGAAAGAGGTGCGATTGTGGTCTTGTTGGTGTCTTCCTCATGGATGTGATCCTTGCTGCTGTCATCAAACTCTTCATTTTGTCCTTCATTGCAACTGCTTGCCTTTTCACTGTTGTGATCATCATTTTCATTATCACCCTTTGCTCTTTCTTCACTTTCATTTTGTTCATCATTAAGGCTGCTTTCCTCTTTATCTTCTGCACTGTCATCATCCTCATTATCACTATGGAGCTGATTGTTGTCATGACTGTCATGACTATTTTCTTCCTTGCTGTCTTGTCCACTGTTGTCTTTATTATCTATCTCTGTCTCTTCATTTTCTATTTCTTCTTCATCATCCTCCTTTGGCTATTCATCATTTGTCTCTTCATCATCATCTGCCTCTACCTCTTCATCATTTTCTGCCTCTGCCTCTTTATCTGTCTCTTCTTCATCATTTTCCTCTTCCTCATCATCTGCTTCTTCTTCATCATCTGCCTCTACCTCACTTTGGATTGATTCATTGTCACTGTCTTGCTCACTACCACTTGCTTCTTGTTTTGATGCATTAGGAGAAGGTGAGGAAGGGATGTTTTCTTGAGGAGAGGCTACTTGTGTAGATGATGAGGCATGATATACAGGAGGCGATGGAGGAGTGGAGGGAGGAGGATGAGATGATGAGGGTAAACTAGGCCGATGATGAGGCTGTGGGCTTGTGAATATCTCATGAGCTATGAACACATCCCAAGGTATGCCTTTTTTCTCTAGCTGATGTAATACCACCATCTTGATCAAGAAGTGGTGGGACAAACTATGCATTTGTTGGGTATAACTTCTCCTTCAGACAACAAAAGACATCTTTTCTATACTCCTATACAAGTAATAAGGAAAATGAAGCATCTTGACCCTAGTGAAATTCATTAGTAATCTGACATGGTAGGAGTAGAGCCTGGATTACCTTCCCTCACAGGTAAAGTACTTCATGATAACCCTCATAAAGGGTGCATACTGTCCAGCAAGTGTGAGAAAGGAAAATTGGTTTTGCAGCCCTCTTTGCACCTAGGTTTGATAAATGGCTAATAATGGCTCATGTCCAACTTTTCCTTCTTGAACCATTTCTCACCAACAAAAGGTATACCTGTAGCATTAGAGATGACATATGCTGATAGTTCAAAATCTATCCCTGCAAGTCTTGATTGTTTGTTGTGTAGGTTAAGAATGAATAACCTTGTAAGCTCTGGGTGATTTTGCACTTGTTTGACCTTCTCATAAAACTGGAAACAACCCACATTCTGAAAGCATGCAAGAATCATGGGATATGAAGTAATATCCACTGTGCTCTGGGGTTCAAATCTATTGACCTTCCCTCCCTTGTGCTTTGGCCTTATAGGCACTTGGCCTCCTTCACTGCTATCACTCCTTTCTTCTCCTGACATGGTGACTGGTGTGGCCTTTAGACAAGCCTGGGTCTGCTTATGAAACTTAGGCAGGAAGAGTGAAATGAAATTACGGTGAGGGAAAATTTTGCAAATGAGTGATATGGAGGTGGGTTTATGACTAAGTTTCTTTGAGCTTGATAAGGGATTAACTTGAACTGATTTGTAATTACCCTAACTCTGAATGCTTGACTGATAATTGTTTGTTGGGAGGTCAAAACAAGGTGTTTTCCATGAAGACCTAGGTTTGTAGGGACTAGGGTTTAATCATTTTCCTTTAACCATTAATTCATGAAAATCACTTGAGGGATAAGGAACAGATTCACCTACCAATTTTTGGCTTGTTTTCAGGTTCTTGAATGTATCTTTTGAGGTGCCTTCCTTGTGTTTTTGGAAATTTTTGCAATTTAAAAGGCTTTCTGGCCCTAAGCGCAGTGCTGGGCAGAAACCTAGGCCTATCGGGTCCTCCTGGGCGCAGCGCTGCCCGCGTGCAGGTTTGTCGGACTCCTACGCACAGCACTGGGCCTGTTGGGTCAGCCTCTGAGCGCAGCGTCGGGGTTCTAGGTGTGTCGGGTCTGCTTGGACACAACGCCTGTCTATACGCACGGCGCAGTGCAAAAATACACTGTGGAAACTCCTATTCACGCAACGCCGGGTCCTGTGAGCGCAGCGCCAACTCAAAAGTGTAGCACTGGTAACCTTGCCCAGAATTTCTTACTGGAACTCTGAAAATTTCATCTCAAAGGCTCTTCGATTTTTTCAAATGCAAAATAAGATATAAAGAGAGCAGAGAGGTCCTTTATACTTTTTAGGGAAAATAAATTAAACTTGAAAACCCACTTTTGCTAATGTTTTTAGTTTTTTGGTCACTTTATCACTTTGACTGATATCTTTTTGACCTTTTATTGCAGGTGACTTGAAAATTTTTCAAAGTATCTCTTCTTCCTTTGGTGGTAGCTTGTTGGAGAAATGAAAAAGGTCATTTTTAACCTTGAGGGTCTTGGCACTGTCAAACCTCTTTTTGCTTGCACTGAGAAACTGAAAACATGTTTTTATCCTTTTTTGACATTTCTGAGTGTGAGTGACATGAAAACATGTTTTCTTTCCTCCTTACTGATTTGGGCAGTGAGGCATAATAAACCTATCTCTAACAAGTGATTTTTCTTCATAACCATGTATGCCATTTCCATTTAGCCACTTCTGATTTGCAGGTGCCATGTCATACTAATCTTGTCCCTTCTGAAATTCTTGGATTTTGACAACTTTAGTCACATAACAGTAACCTCATGATTAGCTTGATTTCTCATCTTGAAACTCAACCCTAGGATTTTATTCCTTTGAACATTTGAGGGCAATTGACTGCTCTTGAAAACTTGACCTCCCTCATTAATACTCTTTGCATTCTTTCCCTTTGAGGCAGTGAAGCATTGTTACCTTGGCAAACCCTAGAAGTCACCTTCAACAACCTTTCAAAACCTTCTGCTGTCATTTTGGAGGCCTATTATTTTCATTTCATCTCCCTTACCTGTCTTTCCAAAACCTTAGGTTTTTGGGCTGCTTGAGAAGAATCATTAGTGTTGTTTTCTAAGTTCTCTATAGCCCTTTCAAGTTCATTCACTTTTGTTCAGTTTACCTCACCTTTTTCCCTTCTTCATTTATAGTTTCTAAAAATCTTCATTCCATGCCTGGTTGTGCTGGTGTGCCTCTATTCTTGTGGTTTTCTGCATTGGCTCCTTGCTTGGCACATTGCTGGTCTAATCAGTTCTAGAAAATATAATTTTCCTTGAACATAGGCTACTTGTGTGTATCTTTAATGAGAAGCAGACCTCTTGTTGGCAATATGGTGTTGTCCTTGTTGGAAACCTACTTGATAAAGTTGATGGCAACCTATTTGATGAAGTAAGAGGGAGATTGTTGGAACCTGCTTGATGAATAATGTTAAACAAGGTATGTCACAAATCATACGCAGGTTTGTTGAGATGAAGTCGCGTATGTACGCGGAAAAGTACGTTCCAAGTTGCGTATGCCTAATTGCGCTCTAAATTGATAAAACCAAGGGACTTTACCATGGTATTGACCCATTGTATTGAGTGTTGGATTATCTATTTGATCCCGTCCAGGAATACCATCGGAAGTGGGGTGGTTTTGACCCATGGTATTGAAAAAAGGATAATCTATATAAGGAGAAGAATAAGAAGAAGACAAGGGGGTAAGTGTGCAAGTGTCTGGGCTTTAATGAATACTTCACTCTGAATTTTATCTGTATGGTTGAACTTTGTTCTTAATCGATAGATCTGAATCTATGATGCACCTATGAATATGATGAAGGTTCAATATCTCTAGATCTGGAAATGATGAATCTCTAGGATGATTTGAAAAGAAGTATTGAAGACCTGGTGCAAATCTGTTGAAGAAATTGAAGAAATATGGGTAAGTTCATAGATCTGGTCTGTTCTGCAAAGATTATCTTTTATAGATCTATACGCAGGTTCATTTCATAAAAAACGTGTGTATACGCAGATCTGTTTAAACAAAGGCGCGTATGGGAAGTTAGGGTTATTTTGAAAAATGCACAGATGTATACGCGGGTTCGCTTCATGAAAAGCGCGTATATACGTGGGTCTGATTAAATAAAATCGCGTATGGTATCTAATCTAATGGTTGCTGAAGGTTGAATATGTTTCTGCATATCTATTTTGAAGTCTGGGTTATCTCTGATATTCTGGTTACAGTGGTTTCACTGTTCTGTTGGAAGCAATGGTCAAAGTATGTTTGTTGATAAGTGAAGGGTTGTGTTGAAGCTGTTTGATCCAGTTTGAAAATTGATGAAACGTGGTCTGCAGTGGTGCTGAGGGTCGAAGCCTTCAGTAAGGGGGTAGTAGCTCCCTTCCAGTGATAGCTGGTAAACGAGAGCAGGGGGTAGTTGCTCCCTTCCAGAAGAGGCTGGTAAACGAGAGAAGGTTGTAGCCTTCTGCAGGTGGGTACCTGCGTGCTGGTATGAGTCTGCGCCAGTACATGGTTGTAAGATGCTTTCTTTATAATAAAATATTGAAGGCTGAGACAATGGCAGCGGTGGTTTTCTCCCGAATTGGGTTTCCACCTAAAATCCTGGTGTTCATATGTGATGCTTATGTGTGTTGATTTATTCTGTTCTTACTGCACATGTCTACTGCTTACTGAACATCTAATGAATGAATGATGCAATAATCTAAGATAAGAATTATCTGCATAATGAGAGATCTGAGCATACGCGAGTTTCCTTAAGGATATCCGCGTATATATGCTAGTTTTGTTCTGTAAAGTAGCGTATGGGTTTTTAAGAAAAGAAAAGTAAAAATTTGATTGACAGATCAAGATACTGATTCACCCCCCCCTCTCAGTATCTTTCCTAACAATTGGTATCAGAGTAGGTCCTTTTGAAAAATCTTAGCCACTAGAAGGAAGATCAAGAAAGATGAGCAATCAAGAGGGAATAACATCTATCAGGCCTCCGCTCTTTAACGGAAACAATTTAATCTTCTGGAAAACAAGGATGAGATCTTATCTTCAGTCTCTGGGAGCAGATGTATGGGCCATTGTTGAAGGAGGATATCAATATCCAGCCGCAGTACCAACAGATTCAACGGAAAAGAAGAATTATGAAACAAATGCAAAGGTGGTCAATGCTCTATTGGGAAGTCTAACTGAATCTGAATTTGTCAAAGTCATGCAGCTAAATACAGCAAAGGAAATATGGGACAAAATCATTCTAAGTTATGAAGGTGATGCAAAGGTAAAAGGTGCAAAACTCCAAACTCTCAGAATTGAATATGAAAATTTAAAGATGCATAGTAATGAGAGTATTGCCAGTTTCTTTTTACGTCTTGATGATGTTGTAAATCGTATGAGAAATCTGGGAGAAACGATAGCCGAATCTTCTTTGGTTGAGAAAATTTTAAGATCACTAACGGCAAAATTTGAATCAAAAGTTTCTGCTCTTGAAGAAAAACAGGATCTTCAAAATCTTACTGTGGTGCAACTTCATGGCATACTGACTGCTTATGAAATGAGAAGAGGAGGACCATCTGAAGTCAAAGAAGTCGTCTTTAGAGCTTCTACAAAAGGAAAAGAAGTACAAGAAGCAGAAGGATCAGGATATATCTCAGAAGAAGATGAGGTTAATTTTGTAAAGAAACTTCAACTTGGCACAGGACGATTCAGAGGTAAGCTTCCTTTCAAATGTTTTGATTGTGGAAAAGTTGGTCATTATGCTGCTATGTGTCCTTATAAAGAAACATATGCAAAAGGGAAGGAAGTAGCAAGAAGGAATAAGAACCGGTCTAGCACTAGAAAAAGTTACTATACTCATGAAGATAGTGATGGGTTCTCTGATAGTGAGGAAGAATGTGAACAAGATCTTAGACTTCTCATGGCATTTGAAAAGGATTCTAGAAAAGACAAGGATACTTTTATGGATGCTCTAGATGACAATGATTTTCTTGATGAAAAAAATCAACTCAAAATATGCTTGGAAGAAAGTCAAATAATCATAGAGACTCTGAAAAAGCAGAATGAAGAAGAGAAGAAACACAATGAGAAATTAGAATGTGAAGTAGTAAGTCTAAGAAAAGAACTTGAGAAAGTAAAGACTCTGAATCTTAGATTTGCTAAAGGATCTGAAACCTTAGATGAGATTATCAAGGTTCAACGTTCTCCTCTTATAAAGACAGGTCTTGGATATACCGGAGAATCTTCTCAGGCTTCAGCACAAAATTATCTAAAAGCCGCTACAGCTGGTTTACAACATTCTACCACTCAGCAAGGGAATAAAGAATCTTTACAGGTAAAGCATGATCATCTCAATTCAAAGAACACTAACAGGAATATATTTCAAAGAAACACCAATCAACAGGTAAATTTAAGTAGAATATTTCATGATCGCATAAATTTCTTCTTCAATGGACAATGTTTCTCATGTCACAATTTTGGTCATAAATCTGTTCAATGTGTTGCATATAAAACCATCATGACAAGAGAATCAAGAAAGAAAAGGATTGATATTGAAACAAAGAAGAATACATATAAAAAAATTTCTCCTCTTCTAAATGAAGTTGAATGTGCTTATTGCAATAACTTTGGCCATGAAGAATCTGAATGCGGGAGCAAAGTTCAGTCAAAAGAGCATCTTCCTTCAAAATCCAAGGTATGGAAAAAGAAGGAATTACAGGTTGAAAATTGTGGCATAGCGTTATTTGCAGAAGGTGAAGAAAATAAATGGTACATTGATAGTGGATGCTCAAGACACATGACAGGTGACAAAAACAAACTTCGTGCATATAGTGCTCTAGAAAAGGAAAAGAAAGTTACTTTTGGAAATGATACTCCTGTTGTAATTAAAGGAAAAGGGTCTGTGTTTCTAAAAGAAAAGGTGAAGGCTAATGATGTCATGTATGTGGATGGATTAAGGCATAACCTGTTAAGTGTAAGTCAAATGTGTGATCAAGGAACTGAAATTGTCTTTAGTTCAAAATAATGTGTGGTTCGTGATCTTGATACAGGTAAAACAATTATAAAAGGAAAAAGAACTCCAAGCAACCTGTATGTATTGAAGAACTGCAAAGATCAATGTTACTTGAGTAAATCTTCAGAAAACTGGCTATGGCATAGAAGGTTGGGGCATCTAAGCTTTTCTCAAATCAACAAATCAAGCAGACTTAATGTTGTTCGTGGTCTTCCCAATATTACTCTACCTGAAAGTATCATATGCAAATCCTGTCAATTCGGTAAGCAAACCAGAGTGCAATTTAATGCCAAGGAAGGATCTTCAAGTAAGCCTCTTGAACTTATTCATACTGACATATGTGGACCTATGAGGAAAAAGTCACCACATGGTGAAGAATACTATATCTTATTTATTGATGATTTCTCTAGAATGTGTTGGATTGGGTTGATTAAACACAAAGATGAAGCATTTGAGAAATTTCAGATCTTCAAAGCACTGGTTGAAAATGAATTAGATCTAAAAATCAAGTGTCTTATATCTGATCGAGGAGGAGAATATACATCAGATGAATTCCTTGAATTTTGTGAACAACATGGCATAAAAAGATAGTTTTCTGTAGCTGGCACTCCACAAAAAAATGGCGTAGCAGAAATAATGAATAGAACAGTTCAACAAATGGCTAGAGCTATGCTTGATGATTCCGGAACACCTGACACATTTTGGGGAGAAGCAGCACATACAACGGTAAATATTCTTAACAAGGCACATGTTCGTGTAAATAGTGACAAAACTCCATATGAACTCTGGTATGGTAATCCTCCCACTGTGAAGCATTTTAAAGTTTTTGGAAGAAAATGCTTTATCAAAAATAATGATGAAAAACTTGGCAAGTTTGAACCTAGAGAAGATGAAGGAATACTTCTTGGGTACTCCTCTAGGAGTAGAGCATATAAATGTTACAATAAAATACTTCGGAAGATTGTTGAATGTATTGATGTTGTTATTGATGAGTCTCCTGCAGCCCCAAAAGAAGAAAAACAAACAAAAAATGAAGATGATGGTGACTTATGTCCTTTTACATCAAATAGCAATGATATAGACAGTGAACCCAATGAAGAACCTGAAGATGATTTATCTGAAAAAGCTCCATCCAGATATGTTCAAAAGAATCATCTAGAATCTCAAATTTTGGGAGATAAGGGATCAGGTGTACAAACAAGAAGGACTCTTGTGGGATCTTCTAGCTATCTGGAATTTCTATCCACTATTGAACCTCACAATGTCAATCAAGCTAGCAAAGATGAATGTTGGGTTCAAGCCATGAATGAAGAGCTGGATCAAATTGAAAATAATCATACTTGGGAATTAGTACCAAGACCTCATAACAAAAATGTCATTGGAACTAAATGGATATTCAAAAACAAGTTAAATGAGAATGGGGATGTTGTACGAAACAAAGCTAGACTTGTTTGCAAGGGGTATGATCAACAAGAAGGTATAGACTTTGAAGAAACTTTTGCTCCTGTAGCTAGACTTGAAGCCATAAGAATGTTTCTTGCTTTTTCAAGTTTTCAACAAATCAAAGTTTATCAAATGGATGTCAAATCTGCATTCCTCAATGGTGATCTAGAAGAATAAGTTTATATAGAACAACCAGAAGGATTAATTTTGGGAAATGATGAAAATCTTGTTTGTAGACTTAAAAAGGCTCTATATGGTCTCAAACAAGCTCCAAGGGCATGGTATTATCGTCTTGACAAATATCTTCATCAACAAGGATTTTCAAAGGGGTCTGCTGATAGCAACTTATACACAAAAATTGAAAATAATAAACTATTAATTGTGGTGGTTTATGTTGATGATATCATTTTTGGGAGTAATGAAGAGTCTATGAGTCAGAAATTTGCTTCTGTCATGTAGCAGGAATTTGAAATGTCCTTACTTGGGGAACTAACATTCTTTCTTGGCTTGCAAGTGCATCAAACTACAGATGGTATATTCCTATCACAAGCAAAATATCTTAAGCAAATTCTGAAAAAGTATGGCATGGAAGAATGCAAACCTGTAAGTACACCAATGATAACCAGATGCAATCTCAGTTCTCATGATGATTCTCCCACGGTGAATCAACCAGAATACAGATCGATGATAGGAAGTCTACTTTATCTCACTGGGACTAGACCAGACATTATGCATGCAGTTGGGATTGTTGGACGATTCCAATCTAATCCAAAAGAGTCTCACCTTCAGGCTGTCAAAAGAATATTCAAATATCTACAAGGAACTCAAGACTTTGGACTATGGTATCCAAAGAATGTTGATCTTACTCTTCATGCTTACACTGATGCAGATTGGGCTGGAAATGTTGATGATCGGAAAAGCACTAGTGGTGGTGCATTCTATATGGGGCCTCGGTTAGTATCTTGGTTCAACAAGAAGAAAAACTCTATTTCCTTATCTACAGCAGAAGCAGAATATGTGGCTACCGCATCATGTTGCACTCAACTTATTTGGATGATGAAAACCTTACAAGATTTTCAAATCAAATGTTCACCTCCTATCTCCATTATGTGTGACAATACAAGCGCCATCAGTATCTCAAAGAATCCTGTTATGCATTCTAAGACCAAGCACATTCCCATCAAGTATCACTTCTTACGTGAACAAGTGCTTGAACAAAAGGTGAACTTGGAGTATGTTCCCTCCAAAGAACAAGTTGCTGATATATTTACCAAACCTCTGCCCAGGGAAGCATTCGAATATCTCAAAAAGAAGCTGGGAGTAGTATCTGCCTTGCAGAAAATTAGAACTGCTTAAATTCAGAAGATTAAATTGGATACACGGGTTTCCTGAACGACAGTCGCGTATATACACGGATTTATACACAGAAAACCATGTATGGTAGTTGCTGACAAATTTTGTTTTGGGTCAGCATTTTTCAGCACAGCTACAGTACTGTTTGGTATCTCTGATGATGTTTCAACTCTTATATTTCTATTTCATTCTATGATATTGGGTAAATATGCCTTGATGATTGGTTGTTGAAAGTGTTCAAGGGGAGCAATGTATGATGATTCCCATGGTTGGTTTTGGTAATTCTGGTTATGTTTATTTCTGACAGTGCATTTGATGGGAAAAAAGAAGACAGGTACAGGTGGTATAGATTCAGGGGGAGAAGAAGGAGTGTGAAATTTTTAGTTTTTCACTTTCCATACGCGGGTTTCATGAAGCAAAGTTACGTATACACGCAAGTTCCAATGGAGACAGAAGCGTATGATTTTCTGTAAAGGAAAGCAGTGAGATGGCTCAAGAACAGGAGCACAATTTCAGGGGGAGAATTAGCCTTGCTGAGCGCAATGCATTGTTGGCATTATGATGGTTCTGAAATATGATCTCTCTCTTGAGGTCTTTTGGTATTGGTTATAAAAATCCATATTTGTAATTTGATGAATTGTAATATTCAGTCATGTAAGGACTTGATCAAATTTGTACACCCACTTGGTTGGGTAGATGAGTCAAATTATGTAACCCACTTGGATGGGCACTTGAGTATGAGTCCTTGGTGATAGGAAGAGTCATGTACTTCATTGAAAAATATGTTTAAAGTTTCAGGATGAACTCAGGGGGAGCATGGTAACTTTAGTACACATCAGTTCTACAAAGCTCTTCTTTATACAAGGGAAGCAAAACCGTGTCTTGGTTTTGATCCGCCCTTTGCCCTTGATGTCAAAGGGGGAGAGTAACATGGTATTTGAATAAGGAGAGAGTAACATGGTGTTTAAATATGTTTGAATCGGGGGAGAATATCATGGTGTCTGCATAATGGTTATAATAATTGTATCTATCTGTTATGATGATCAAACACCATCATGGTTGCCATCAAGTCCAAAGGGGGAGATTGTTGGAAATATGGTGTTGTCCTTGATGGCAACCTACTTGATAAAGTTGATGGCAACCTATTTGATGAAGTAAGGGGGAGATTGTTGGAATCTGCTTGATGAATAATGTTAAACAAGGTATGTCACAAAGCATACGCGGGTTTGTTGAGGAGAAGTCGCGTATGTACGCAGAAAAGTACGTTCCAAGTCGCATATGCCTAATTGCGCTCTAAATTGATAAAACCAAGAGACTTTACCATGGTATTGACCCATTGTATTGAGCGCTGGATTATCTATTTGATCCCGTCCAGGAATACCATCGGAAGTGGTGTGGTTTTGGCCCATGGTATTGAAAAAGGATAATCTATATAAGGAGAAGAAGAAGAAGAAGATTGGTGTGCAAGTGTGTGCAAGTGTCTGGGCTTTAATGAATACTTCACTCTGAAGTTTATCTGTATGGTTGAACTCTGTTCTTAATCGATAGATCTGAATCTATGATGCACCTATGAATATGATCTCTAGATTTGGAAATGATGAATCTCTAGGATGATCTGAAAAGAAGTATTGAAGACCTGGCGCAAATCTGTTGAAGAAATTGAAGAAATCTGGGTAAGTTCATAGATCTGGTCTGTTCTACAAAGATTATCTTTTATAGATCTATACGCAGGTTCATTTCATAAAAAGCGCATGTATACGTGGATCTGTTTAAACAAAGGCGCGTATGGGAAGTTAGGGTTATTTTGAAAAATGTACAGATGTATACACGGGTTCGCTTCATGAAAAGCGCGTATGGTATCTAATCTAATGGTTGCTCAAGGTTGAATGTGTTTCTGCATATCTATTCTGAAGTCTAGGTTATCTCTGATATTCTGGTTACAGTGGTTTCACTGTTCTGTTGGAAGCAATGGTCAAAGTATGTTTGTTGATAAGTGAAGGGTTGTGTTGAAGCTGTTTGAACCAGTTTGAAAATTAATGAAACGTGGTCTGCAGTGGTGTTGAGGGTCGAAGCCTTCAGTAAGGAGGTAGTAGCTCCCTTCAAGTGATAGCTGGTAAACGAGAGCAGGGTGTAGTTTCTCCCTTCCAGAAGAGGCTGGTAAACGAGAGAAGGTTGTAGCCTTCTGCAGGTGGGTGCCTGCGTGTTGGTATGAGTCTACGCCAGTACATGGTTGTAAGATGTTTTCTTTATAATAAAATATTGAAGGATGAGACAACGGCAACGGTGGTTTTCTCTCGAATTGGGTTTCCACCTAAAATCCTGGTGTTCATATGTGATGCTTATGTGTGTTGATTTATTCTGTTTTTACTGCACATGTCTACTGCTTACTGAACATCTAATGAATGAATGATGCAATAATCTAAGATAAGAATTATCTGCATAATGAGAGATCTGAGCATACACGAGTTTCCTTAAGGATATCCGTGTATATACGCTAGTTTTGTTCTGTAAAGTAGCGTATGGGTTTTTAAGAAAAGAAAAGTAAAAGGTTGATTGACATATCAAGATACTGATTCACCCCCCCCCCCCCCCCTCTCAGTATCTTTCCTAACACCTCTTACCTTACCAATTTTCCTACTGATAGCCACCTTGACACTCCTACAGAAATGTCAAAATGAACAGTTGTCCTTTGCAGAATTTTTACTTGATAAGGAGGTCTTCTTGAAGGTTTTCCTGATCTGTCTTGGAATCATAGATGCTGATATTCTTTTCCATTTGATTCAGCTTCTTGACACATGAAAAACAGTGATTTAGAACATCAAAGACAATCCTACAACCTATGAAACCTAGTGACCTAGTGGGAGGCTCTTTAGACTTGTCCTTTGACTGAAAGCTTGGATTAGGGTCCTAAAGTATGAAAAAAATAGTTTTTTTTGACAATTTTGATGTATTGAAGATCCAAAATCCAATGTACTTGATTTATCTAAAGAGCCTACAGAGATAGTTTTGAGATCATCAATGCTTGAGGAATTTGATGAACATGGGAAAGGGTAGGTTGTTTGGCAATCCGAGATGGAAAGTGGAAGGGTTAAGCATAGGAAAAACAGAGTATTGAGTTATGGGTGTGAAAATGGGATAGAGATCAGTGTCATAAGTCCATGAGGGATCTTCTAGGAGTGGTAGGCTAACTAGGGAATGGCAGAGTAGTGAAATAAAAAATGTATCTTAAGGATAATGAAGGCAGTGAGATTTCTAAAACTCACAATATTCATAAATCTTATTTTTAAAAATCTAGGACAAGTGTTTATTCATCTAGAAAATGGCAAAAACTACTGATGACTAACATAATGCTGGATAGGAAAGTCAGTGAATGGACTGTAAATGAGGTTTTTAGGTCTGAACTTCGAGGTGAACCTAAAGAGAGTGTGTGAGGAAAGATAGATAGTTTGGCAACATATTAATTAGTCATTGAGTGTAGCATGAAGATGGAGTATATTTTGAATGAGCACTGAGGTGAATTCATTCAATTAAGAAGAAAATAAACATAATATGGTGAATCTTGTCTAAAACATGGCATGCATAAACATGAATTCTGCTCTCAAACTTACAAGATAGACATATATGAAGAAGTAGACATGGTATTAAGCATAAGATAATAATAAAACATGAGAAACACATATGCTCCAAAGCATACCACAAGTATCTCAACACAATTCCTGCAAATATGTCTCTCATTTCATTCCACAAACTGGTTACAAGAGCTCCACTGCAAAATATGAGACTGTACACCCAAAAAAAAGACTAAAGAGAGTCTAATTATAGAAAATATAGACTATGACACCTCATTAGGTCGAAATCCCATCCAAAATGGATCATAAATGCAAAATATGAATGATTTCCTAGTTTCTAGGGAGGTTAGAAACCATTCCCTGAATTTTAGTTATAAACTAGGAGTGTTTGTCCCTTACATTAATTACAAATTTCTTCATGATAGGAAGCCAAAAACAACCCAATAACTTTAATGACAACTCATAGCCTCGAATTTGTGACCATTTATGGGCTTGAAAAGTGTCCTGAGGGAATCCAATGTTGATCTGTGACAATTCTGACTGAAGATTTTAAAAACAATTTACAGGAGCATAACAGAACTTTGGAGGAACTTTTGAGGAATTTTGAGAAGTCCAAATCCACTCCTGAAATAACGGTCAACTAGCCCTATGTATCTAGTTTCTATAACATCTTGAAATTTTCAAAATGGACCATGGGAAGGCCTTCAAAAATCCATTCTCCCAAGGTCACTCAAAATCATAACAAAGGGTCCAACAAGGAGGAAAAAACATTAAAATAGGTGATTTTTTAGCCTTTTCTCCCAAATTGAAACTTTTCATGCCATGAGGGTTACTAATATATGATTTACCCATCAAAATACAACCATCCATGTAAATAAATCACCATTTGGATGCCTCCAAAACAAAAATTCATAAGTGTCTGTTACCTTTCTGCAATGAGAAATTTCCAAAATTCTGCAAAAAATCATGTAAAATACCAAAATTGCTCCAAAGCTTTCAAAATTGGTTCTTGGACACCTGTAAGGGATAGGCTACAAAAATAATGAAGCTTCAGCCAATAACTCCAATCTGTCATTCTCCTTGAGCTTCATTTGCGCATCTTTAAGCTTCTTTTTCACTTGTTCAACCTTATTTGAGAAATGGTATCCCTGGTACAATAATGACTTCTCATGTGCCTTTGCAGCTTGTTATCCTTTTTAGTCTTCTTCAATAGCTTCTCTAGATGCTCATTAACTCTTAATAGCCAAAGCTCTCTATCCTCATTGATCTCCATGGAAATGAGCACATCAAATGTCAATTCTTCAAATTGATGAATTGGTTGTCTCTCTCGCTCCAGTGCCCTTTTTAGGCCTCTTGTTCTTAGTCTTTTTATGTGTGTTTCAACCTCCATCTCTTGTGCTTGGTCAACAAAAACAATTTTCTTTTCTTTACCTCTTTTTTCCTCCATGTATTGTTTTTACTTGCTTTGTAGGAGTTGATTCACTTTCAATTGAAAATTTTCCCTCTCAAGGAAAGTAATTCGGGATTGGGAAATGGAGAAGGCCTATTTCAATTATGATATCTCTTTATATTTCTCTTTGATGATGTCTTCAACTTATATGACCTGCTCATGCTCTAATACCTCAGGCTCTAATGGCACTGACTTGTCATGCTGATGCAACAGGTTGCTCCTCTATCTAACATTGCTCAAAATGGGTGCCAAGTGTAAGAAAAATCTTGGTAGACTTAGGCACAAAAACTTGTCTCTTCCCTCTCTCATATGTGCGAAAAATCCCACAACTCTAGGGACATCTAAAAGATGAATAGGTGTGCTAGAAGAGCCAATCTCCATTGGTTGTGGTGGTGATGTAATAGGCAAGACAAAAGGCACTACTGACAATCTTTCCAAGAAGTCTTCTAAGCTCATGTTTATGGAGGACAAGTGATGCAACACAATGAGCTTGATTAGGCCATGATGAAAGAGACTAGTATGATCATCTTCCTTTCTGCTCTGAACCTTCTCATCCATCTTAATCAAGCTCCTATATAAATAATGAGGCAAATCAAGTGTTTTGACTCTGGTAAAATGCATCAAAAGCCTGATGTGATACATATATAGTCTGGAGAATATTCCTTCGCATGTAAATTACTTCATTATAAACATCATTAGAGGAGCATACTTGTTTCTGATATTTTTGAAAGGAAAAATAAATTATGGATCATCTCTAGCATGAGGGTCCAGGAACTGCTTGTACTTTTCAATGTCTAGGTCCATACCCTTGAACCACTGCTCTCCATCAGAGGGAATACTTGTAGCTGAATAAATTAGGTCAGATGATAAGCTAATCTCCATAGCTTCAAGAGTGACCTTTCCCATATTTTAGCTGGTTGCAAAAAGGCTGAACAACTGAAGATGATACCCCCTTCCATAAGCCTTTCACAAAATGTTAAACACTAAGTTCTTTGAAAGCACCTTCTGGCCAATGGCGAAGCATTAATCTTGTGCATGGTGAATGGATCAAGCCTAAGATGGCACCCTCCTTTGAAGCTCTTCTTGTCACTTTCCATGGTGTTTTTCACTTTTATGGAGATTGCAGCAAAAGATGGAGCTCGAAATTTGAAGGTTTGTAGGGTTTCGGACTTCAAAACAATGGAAATTTTCACCTTGCAGAAGCGTAACACTATGGTTTTATTCCCATAGAAACATAACACCTACCTTCTCTTCACCACAGGAGCATAAAAAAGACCTTTCTCTATTTTCCATAAGCGTAACATTGCTTTCTTAATACCACAGGAGCGTAACACTGGTTTCTTTACACCATAGGGGCGTAACACAAGTGTTATATTCACACAGAAGCATAACAACCAGCTTTCTCTTCACCACAGGAGCATAAAACAAGTGTTATATTCACACATAAGTGTAACAACCAACCTTATCTTCACCATAGGAGCGTAACAACGAGGTTTTCTTCTGCAGAGGAGCGTAACAACGTGATTTTCTTCACCATAGGAGCGTAACAACGAGGTTTTCTACACCGCAGAAGCATAACACAAGTGTTTTTTGAGGGTTGTAAGAGAATTTTGAGAGTATGGAGGGATAATTAAAGTATATAAATGTTTCTCTCACACATATTAAAGGGTAACAATGGAAAAATGAAGTTTTCTTTGCCTTTTATAAGCTTTAATGAACCTTACCTTTTTTCATGACATTTACAATGACTTTTAACCCTTTTGCACTTGAAAAGTGACATGATACTTTGTTAGGTCCCTATATTACTAGTATAGTCCCTTATTGTTGTTAGTGTAACCCCCTTATTTTTATTGTTGTACCCCTGTAACCTCAATATTTTTATTATCGTGCCCTTACATTATTATTGTTAGGTCGACTAGGATTATATTGTGACCCCGTGGACTCCTATATATAGAAGGAGGTTTTTTCATTTGTATCATCCAAGAATTTTTCATTTATGTAATGTATTGGAGGTGTCCCTCTCGAAATGGTTGATTTCTAAGGCGTTGACCTCTCTTTTATTCTATTTTTGGAGATGGTTTCATAACATTTGGTATCATAGCTTTGGATTTTAGAGCTTCACTGCTCCAAACAGGTCATCGTGGAATTTTCGCTATAATTTTTTTTCTACGAAGGTTCAGAAGCTTAAATTTTTACAGAACAAAGCCAAAATCCTAAGGAACGTTGTGTAAATATTTTGGATCTTGTTTCGCAATATTTTCGGAGATATAATCGTGGAAGTTAAGGTTTTTTTCAGGCTCCCGAATTTAACCTAAACAGGTCATCGTGGAATTTTCGCTATAACTTGTTTTCTATGAAGATTTAGAAGCTGAAATTTTTATAGAGCAAAGCAGAAATCCTATGGAATATTGTGTAAAAATTTCAGATATTGGTTCGCAATATTTTCGGAGATATCATTTGTGGAAGTTAGAGTTGTTTTAGGCTCCCGAATTTCATCTCAAAGCGGTGACCGTGGGAAAATCATCATAACTCTTTCTCTGAGAATCGGATTGGAATTTTGTAAAAAACATTTGCAAGTACACGGACTGTAGTTTCTTGTGTATCAATTTCAAAGCTGAAGGAGGAAACAGTGAAACCTGGCACGCCATACAAGTTCGCTCTACTCAACCAGTCCATAATCAGGTCATTGTGAGAGATTGGGCATAACTTTGTCTTGAAGAATCCAAATTAGGTCAGACCTGTGGCATTTGAAATAAGCTTCAGAGGGCTACTACAGGGCCGAATTTCAGATATTGAAGATTCGAAATCACATAGATAATTCAATTTCAATATTGAGCTCCTAAAAAGCAAGAAAAATGTGTGTATTTTTTTTCGAATTGCATAAGTCTTGTGTGAAAAATCAGTTTGAATTGATTCCAAGGGAATATTGTAGAATAGATATCAGTAATGGGTTCTAAAATGCCCCCTAAAAATTATTCAACACCCATTAAGCCTTTAGAAGGCTCTACTATGACTCATGAAGACGAAGAATGACAACATGTCATATCAAAATTACAAGAGCTAGTGCAACAAATTTCGCTCTCGCAAAGAGCAACAAAAAATGAAATGGAAGTTTTGAAGAAAGGTGTGGAAGCTAAGATGGATGACATGGAAGAAAAAATGAAAGACAACATGGAAAACATGAAGAATTATCTAAAAGAAGACATTGAAGGTTTGACAAAGTTGATACAAGAAATGTTTCCTAATGGCGAAAAGATAGTAGAGGAAACTCATGATGAGAACAAAATAAATGTTAATCATGATTTCATAAACTCTAATGTTGGATGGAAGAACCACCATATTCCTAAGATGGATATGAGGAATTTTGTTGGCAAGGATCCCGTAACATGGATACTACAGATGGAGCAATATTTTGATCTCAATAATATGCAAAACACACAAAAGGTACCCATTGCAAATTTACATTTAGAACAAAATACATTTGTATGGTATCGATGTCTTTACTCCTGTAAAAAAATGTCACTTGGTCAATTTTTACAGAGGAAATGATAGCACATTATGAGGATACAAAGAGAAACACATTCTTTAGCCAATTGATAAATCTCAAACAAAAGGGTTCAGTGGTGGAGCACATTGAGGGCTTCCAAAAATTGAATATAAGGGTAATTGTTATTCCAAAGGAACACAGGATTGATGTCTTCATAGGGACTTCAAAGGATAATATCCAACATGAAGTTCACGTTTGGGAACCTGATTAATTGGATAATGCATTCATATTGGTAAGAAAAATTGAATGTAAAACGACAAGGAAGCCTACCACTCACATCTATAAATATGGAAGTGTTGCTACTCCTAGACTTCCACAACCTACAAGGTTGACACCACAACAATTGGAATAAAAAAGAGCAAAAGGGCTCTGCTATAGTTGTGATAGCAAATACACTAAAGGTCATAAGTGTGTTGAGAAGAAATTATTTTACATAGATTGTGAAGAGGAGGAAGAAAATGAACAAGAAACTTCAAAAGAAGAGGATATACACTAGGAACCAACCCTAGAATAAGAAGAAATGAGTCTGACCATATCATGTAATGCATTGGCAAGAATTACCACTCCTCAAACTCTCAATATAGAAGGACATATCAAGAAGAAAAAGGTAATAGTGTTGATTGATTCGGGTAGTACCCATAATTTTATTCATTGTAAGGTAGCCAAGGAATGGAATTGTTTCTTATACCCAGCACCAGAATTTCAAGTGATGGTGGCAAATGGAGGAACTATAAATTTCTCTGGAAAATTCCATAATATCAAGCTAACCATGGGGGAATATGTATTGAATAGTCAAATTCTTTCCATTCCAATGGGAGGTGTTGATTTTATACTAGGAGTACAATGGTTACAATCTTTGGGGATGATAGCTTTTAATTTTCAAGAAATTTTCTTGAAATTTTTTTTTGAAGGAAAGGAAGTTGATTACGGGGTATCGCAGGGAAGCTGAGAAAGATAATAAGCTCTAATTTCATGACAAAGCTTCTGAAGAAAGAACAATGAGGCGTAATTGCACAATTATGCTCACTAGAAGTTCCAACATCAAAATCATCTATTTTTGCAGATCTCCAAAAAGTCTTGGACAATCATTCCAAGGTTTTTGAAACTCCAAAAGGACTCCCACCTATTCGTGATCATGATCATGCTATTCATTTGATTCCAGGAATTTTTCCTCCAAACATTAGGCCTTACAGATATCCTTATGTCCAAAAGAGCGAAATTGAACGTATGATTGCAGAAATGTTAGAGGCTGGTATAATTCAACCTAGTTAAAGTTCTTTCTCTGCTCCAGTAGTATTGGTGCACAAGAAGGATGGATCATGGTGCATGTGTCCAGATTATAGGGAGCTCAATAGGCTCACTATTAAAGATAAATTTCCCATACATGTGATTGATGAATTATTGGATGAATTACAAGGAGAAATTTATTTTACCAAGTTGGATCTTCATTTAGTTATAAAATTAGAATGAAGACTGAAGTTATTCCGAAAACAACATTTTGAACTCATGAGGGTCTTTATGAATTTTTGGTCATGCCTTTTGGCCTTACCAATGCACCTTCTACATTCAAGGGTTGATGAATTCCACTTTCAAACCCTTCCTTAGAAAATTTGTGCTAGTATTTTTTGATGATATACTAATCTACAACATGACTTGGAAGGATCATGTTCAACATGTTGACAAGGAACTCAAACTATTGGAGGAGAAACAATTAAATGAAAAAACATCCAAATGTTTCTTTGGAGTACAACAGGTGGAATATATGGTTCATATTGTATCTCATGAGGGTGTTAAGGTAGACCCTAACAAAATTAAAGCCATTAAGAAATGGAAAGTCCCCACAACCATAAAGCAGTTGCGAGGATTTCTCGGGTTAACAAGGTATTATCGCAAGTTTGTTAATAATTATGGGAGAATAGCAACACCTCTAACAACATTGTTGAAGAAAGATGCATTTTCATAGACTCCTGAAGCAACTAAGGCCTTTGAAAATCTTAAAGAGGCAATGTGCCTAGCACTGGTCTTAGCTATGCCAGACTTCACAAAAAGCTTTATTGTGGAATGTGATGCCTCAGGAAATGGAATTTGTGTTGTTTTAATGTAAGAAGGAAGACCCGTTGCTTTTGAAAGTCGTCCAATCAAAGGGAAGTATTTACATAAAGCTATTTATGAGAAGGAAATGTTGGAAATACTACATGCACTAAATAAATGGCGACCTTACCTAATGGGAAGACACTTCAAGGTAAAAATTGATCATGATAGTCTTAAACACTTTTTGGAACAAAGACTATCTTCAGAAGAGCAGCATAAATGGGTCACAAAGATGTTGAGTTATGACTTTGAAATCATCTACAAAAAAAGGAAGCTAAATGTTGTTGCAGATGCACTCTCAAGAAAGGATGAAGAGGTGGAAGCATTGATTTTTTCCATCTCTATTATCCAACCAGATTGGATAACTGAAGCAAGGGATGAATGGAAGAAGGACGAAGAAGTGTGGACACTCATTTAAAAGTTGCAGCAAGATCGTAGTACATCTGATACATTTATTTGGAAAAGTGATTCCTTATGGTACAAAGATTGCTTATATATTTGTAAGAAGTCCCAACTAAAACAAAATATTCTTTTGGAGTTGCACACTTCTCCTTTAGGAGGACACTCGGGATTTTTAAAAACTTACCACAAGGTGAAGAAAGATTTTTTTTGGGATGGCCTTAAATCTGATATTCAAAATTTTTTGGCGGAATGTTTGGTTTGCCAGAAAAATAAAGTTGAGACAATTAAAACCTCGGGTCTTCTACAACCTTTATCCATTACAAGTCAACATTGGGAGGAGATTTCAATGGATTTTATCACAGGTTTACCTAAGTCTGAAGGAAAGAGTGTAATCATGGTGGTAGTTGATAGACTTATCAAGTGGTTACCTCTCGCTGAATGGTGGTATAACACTTCCTTCCATACTACAGCAAAAATGACCCCATTTATGGCACTTTATGGATATCATCCATCATCCATCACATCATCTTTAAGAGAAAATTATAAGGTTCAAGCAGTGGAAGATCACATTGAGCATCAACAAGAAGTTCTCCAACTCTTAAAGGATAACCTAAATTTGGCACAAAATCGAATGAAACAACAGGCAGATCAACATCCCAGTGAGAGAAGTTTTTATGTAGGAGACTGGGTATTTTTACGGCTACAGCCATACAAACAAATGTCCCTTAAGCAAGCTAAGAAGGATAATAAATTATCTCCAAAGTACTATGGTCCTTACAAGGTGTTTCTAAAGATTGGTACTATGGCATACAAATTGGAGCTTCCTGCTTCTTCGCGAGTGCATCCAGTTTTCCATGTTTCATGCTTAAAGAAGGTTATAGGTGACAAACTTCCAGTTCAAAAAATATTTCCAGAACTTGCTGAGGAAGGAAAAATCATATTGGAACCTAAAGCAGTCATGGAAAAAAGAACTCGACAGCTACGAAATCGATCAATTTCAGAGTATCTTATCAAGTGGAAGAACTTACCCACTGAAGATTCTACATGGGAGGATGAGAATTTTATACGGAAGCATCCGGAGCTACTCAAGCGTTGAGGACAACACTTTTTTGAAGGAGAGGGACATGTTAGGTCCCTATATTACTAGTATAGTCCCTTATTGTTGTTAGTGTAACCCCCTTATTGTTATTATTGTACCCCTGTAACCCCAATATTGTTATTATTGTGCCCTTACATTATTATTGTTAGGTCGGCTAGGATTATATTGTGACCCCGTCGACTCCTATATATAGAAGGAGGTTTGTCATTTGTATCATCCAATAATTGTTCATTTATGTAATGTATTGTAGGTTTCCCCCTCGAAGTGGTTGATTTATAAGGCGTTGATCTCTCTTTTATTCTATTTTTGGAGCTAGTTTCATAACATACTCCTTTAAGTGAGATGAAGAGGACAGAACAAACCTTTTATTCTTTGAAATTTGAGGTGAATTTATAGATCTTTGATGAGACATCAAGACACAATTTGCTTCTTTTTCATGGGACAATGATATTTCTTCTTAAAACTTTGAAATATTTTCACACTTTTAAAATTTCACATTGGGTAATGGCTCTTTTCAAAACTAGATAAGATGTCTTTGAAGCTTGAAATGACTCTCTTTGCATTTGATTGGGACAGTAGGTCAAAATGACCTCCCTTGGAACTTTGACAGTCAATGATGATGTTAGGGTCCTATATTTAAATTATAGGATCTCAAAGTGATTGAGTATTTTGTATTTGTAAATTTACATTGTAAATAATTTTCAATATGCAAATGATTTCCAAAAGAAGTATATATAAAAGAAAATGAAAAGAGGGTATGTCAAAAACTGAATACACTGAAAAGACAAAGAGAAAGAAAGTTGAAAATAATAAAAAGAGAATATGAACCCCACAAAAGAAAAAATAGAAATAATACTGAAAGTGTTGCAAATTCAAATGCCACTATTGATAGATTAGTTTTCTTTATGTCAAAATCCAATAAGATTGTGTGTAGCTTGTCTTAAAATACCACAATGCCTAGATTTTGTTCAAATCATAGAGCTCAGTCATTATTGAACAATTATGAATTTATGTTAATTATGTCAGTGAATAAATATTTCCAAACAGTTTAATCTTGGCAAATCAATAGTTAGGTAGAAAATGAAATTGATTCAATTGTTTAATCTGAATCAATAGGAGAAATAAGTGATAGAGTAGGTTAGATTTTTATAAAAAATAAGGTGATGTGAGTTTGCTAGCTTAAATGCACCCTAAGAAAAGAATAAAATATGTTAGTTCAGAAAAAGAAATGAAATTCATGGGTAGGTAGAGGTTGTGTTGAAGCTTTGAAAAGAATTAAAATGCTTATCCTAAGTTTGAGTTTTCAAAGGTATTTTATGCATATGAAGAGAAAAAGGGTAAAATGACTTTAATCTAAGTCTAAATAATCAGGTGCATGAATACAAAAGTTTGGCATATCATTATATATCCTAAGTTTCATTCTTAAATTAACCCTCCCGCTACCCGACAAACCCATCACATCGCATCACTTTAAAGTGCGTCCATCTATCCACCCATCAGATCCTTCGCTCCCAAATTCGACGTTCCTTATTCATTTTTGGCCCTCCCACTCCATCCGAGCTTTACCGCCGTAGAGGGGGGGTGTTTGAAAAAAGCAGTTTGTCTTTTCGGGCCCACAACAATGTGGCACCTCCTCCGTATTTCGCACCCCCCTCCACTCAAACCACTTACCACCTAATACCCCCCCCTCCCCTCCCGAAATTTTTTTTTCTCCTATGATACCGAAACTACTATTCTGCCCGTTGAGCCCAAATCTTATTATGCTAGCTTGATTGTGTATGTTACCAATTAAGTCCCTTCCCGCAGGAAAAGCATCCGTTAGCACATTTAATTCATAATTGACCGTTAATACAACAGATCCGCGCCACAACCAACAGAAACTGCCCAATTTTGTATAATACCATGCATAATGAACCTGTAATCTTTTACCTTGTCTTTTTCTCTGCTTTGTATATGCTTGTTACAGGTTTACAGAGTACTGGAGCAATTTAATCTGATCATTACCAAACTTATCTCTACAACTACTGCGCCTTCTTCCCTAGTCCCAGAGTTTTACACAGTCTCGGTAAACCAATTCCTTCTTAAGCCCCTTTTCAATTCTCGTAAACAAATTCAATCATGCCTCCTAAGAAGAAAGGCCACGAGGAGCCTGTAAACCCATTGATTCATCCTCCTGTCGACCTAGACCACATACCTTTAGCCGATAGAGACTATAAAATTCACGAAACCCTCTGTGAATTCGAGCTTTTTGAGATGTATTGTTGGCTAGAAGATAATTAGTACATAGATAAGTCTGATGATATTGGACTGTGGGAATCAAATTTACCTCATTACATTTTTCCCCATACCCATAGTGCCCCTGAATTCATCCACAAGTGTTAGGCCTGTTACATACCCAACCAAAGGGCCATAATTGCTCCCACAGGATAAATTCTATTCACACTGCCCAATATATTGACCAAATGATGCAGGACCCTTCTATTGAAAATGGAACCCCTTTTTCACAAGAATCCCTCAACGAATTGTATCAGAAGATGGATTTTGCAAAAAGGGCTAAAACCCTTGAGCTTTTTCTAGCTAAAGACTGTTAGGATATTCCGACACATAGGAAATAGTTAAGTATAACTTGGTCTAGCGTAGAGTTAGGTAAAGTGTGCTACTTTACTATGTACATTTGTAACTTGTAATCTGACGACCACGATATTTAGTGATTCGACAATTCACTCTCTCCTCGGTATTATCGACACTGGATCTGTGGCTTAACACCCGATTGGTCCATAATCTCTATTTAAAGAGCATGGAGGGTCATTTGTTCGGTAACCGTTTATGAGAGAAGCTTATGTAAATTTTCTTTCTTTATATTAATAAATTTCCTGAAGTGGTCGCATTGGCTCAGGCTGTGCACTGTTTCTCTCTTCGAGGGTTTTAACCACGTCAAATACTGGTCTACTGATTTGTGATCTGTTTGTGAGCAGTGTGACCTTTGGTGTTTGATCTAAGGAACTTACCCTGTAAATTCCTACATGGTATCAGAGCCATTTTGAGGGCCGCATCTATTGTTGATCCAAATCTAAAGTCAGTTTGACTGCATGCGACTGTCATTTTCCAGGTCTACTATTTTTGACCACTTTCGGGACATGAGAACTACCATGTTGTGTCCGGAGCATCTGTTATAGTGAGGAACCCCTTTTGTTTCATGCGAAAAGGTTTCTAGTTACCCAAGTTATGTCATTTTAGATCTGGAGGTATAAAGTATCTTTTTTGCAGTTATATTTATTAATCCTACTGTTTATTTTGGTTCCCTCTATTTTTTTCGATTTTTTTTTTATTGTCGGATCTATACCCTCTTCTATGTGTATGCTCTTTGCTCTACGCTGTGTGCGATCTCAGTAAATCAGAAACGAGAAGACTTTTTTTGCTACGTATTTGCTTTCCCCGCGTCTTTGTGCGATCTCAGGAAATCAGAAATAATGAAAAATAGATAGTTGCTAGTAAGACTAATCGAAAATGTAACGTTCTACCGTAAGGCATGTTTTTTTTTGCACGGATTTGTTGTTTTTTTTTAGGAAAAATCATGCACATCGAAGAGAAAAAAAAGAAAAAAAAACCCTTCTTCCTTTCAAACAATTACAGAATCCTTTTACTATCTCACTTGGTGTAAAAGTTAGTTTATGAGAATAGAGGTCTTGGGTTCAAGTCTCTTTCTTAAGCTTCTTTTTCTAAAAATATTTCTGTTAAGTTACTTTTTCTTATATAGCCCTTTGGCAAGTTGTCGACTTTAAAAAGAGGGTTTTATTTAAAAAACACATGTAAAAGTGACTCACTTATTTATAAAAGTGGGTCATATAGAGTAGTTTTTTTTAAGTGAGCTTATTGTATTAAGTTTGGAAAATGGGGGGATTTTTTTTTTTTTTTTAAAGTACAACTTCATCATCAACTTTCAACCTTTCACGTAACTGTTCGGCATCTACAAGACATTTTTTTCAAAAAGGCATAACTTCTTCATCCGGAAGCCTTTTTTTCACCAACCTAATTTTTCAAGATCTTTTCATTGAAGCAGTTAGTTTCAGCCTTCTCATCTTAATTTTTTTTTTAAATGGAAAGTGCATGCCCGGTTATTCTTAACAGCACCAATTATTTCCAATGGCTATCCTACATGATAGAATTACTTAGAAGTAAAGGGCTTTATATAATAGCTATAGGACAAGAAACTAAACCTGTCGATGGAGATAAAGCCACTAAATGGGAAAATAAACAAGATCAAGCATGAGGGTTGATAGGAATTTCCATTGCTCAAGATCTTCGATTTCATATCCAAGAAATTGACACCCCTAAATATGAAATCAGGGCCCACCAAAATGAAACCAGAGCCCACAAGCTTGAAAATGAGTTGCTTACTTTGAACCCCAATAATTTCTCCTCTATTGAAGTTTTTTTGTTCAAATTCAAGACTCTTAGACTTCTTTTAGAAGGCTGTAAGGTCAAAAAGGAAGATGGTAGCCTTATCTATTCCATTCTTTCTAAGCTTTGACCTGCATACTTTGTATTTGTTTCCACCTTCCATTCCACTATAGAAGCCCTCATTTCTCAAGGAACAGCCTACAAGTCCCCCTCTTTTGATGGCTTTTGTGATTCTTTGATAAGAGAACAAGAAAAACTCTTACACCTTGGTCTTCTTAATATTGGAAAATCTTGTAAGAAAGCCTTAGCAGCCCAACAACAGCCATATCAAAAGAATCCTAAGAAGCAGAATCCTAAAAAGAATGGTCCTAAACCAAACAAGGGTCTTAAGCAATTTCAGTCGCAAAATGAAAAAACATCTCAAAAAACTGATAAGGAAAATAAAAACAAAGGGAAGAAGACAGATAAACATTGCAACTTTTGTAATTGTGATGGCTACATAGAGTCAAAATGTTTTAAGAAGATGGAAGCCTTGGAAGAAACAATGAAGAAACACAACATCAATTTAGAGCACTCTTCAACTTCATCTTCGGGAATGGCACTTTCTTCTTATGGTTGTCAAGCATCAAGATCTAGTTATGCTTTGAATGTATCTTCTTCTTCTCATTCTCATGAGTGGCTCATTGATTATGGAGCCACTTACTACATGGCAAAAAATAAAGCCATGTTTTCTTCTTTAAATGATTGTAACAAAAAAAATATTTATGTTGGTGATGATAGATCTCTTAGTGTTGTAGGGTCTGGAACCATTCATCTAGATAATGTTCAGTTTAATGATGTATTATGTGTTCCTACCTTGTCCTGCAACCTTCTATCTGTTCATCAAATAACTCATTCAGGTGAAAGGAAAACATTATAATTCTCATCTCATGATGTTGTAATTAAGGACCTCAAAGATCCTAAACATATTTTAGCTAATGGAATTGATGATGATTCCATAAGGTTGTATAATTTTAACAATTTTGGGTCATCATGTCTTCCCTCCATTTTCATTGCTCATGATGATGAAGTGAGCAAACTTTGGCATGAGTGATTTGGTCACTTAGACTATCGCTCTCTTCAAAATCTATGTAAAGAAATATGGTGGCAAGTTTTCCTATGGTATCTTGTCGAGATGGTGTTTGTTCCGGTTGTGTACTCGTAAAACATCATCGAGACAGTTCTGACAAATGTGCCTCTTGGCACGCTTCATCCCCTTTGCAGCTTGTGCACAGTGATTTATGTGGTCCACTTCCAGTTGTTTCTTTTGCTGGTTGCAAATACTTCTTAACTTTCATTGACGATTTTTCCAGACGCACTTGGGTATACTTCTCAAAACTCAAGAGTGAAATTTTTAACATGTTCTTGGCCTTTAATGCCTTTGTTGAGAAACAATCTGGACATCAAATTCTCAAGTTAAGATCAGACAATGGAGGATAACATGTAAACAACAAATTTATCAACTTTTTCATTGAGCATGGAATTCAATTGCAACATATTGTTCCATATACTCCACAACAAAATGGTGTATCTGAAAGGAAGAATCACACCTTAAAAGAAATGGCTAATTGTATGCTTCAATCTAAAGGAATTAGTCTTAATTTTTGGGCATAAGCAATTAACTGTGAAAATTACATAGTAAATCGTACTCCTACTAAGGTTTTAAGGAATATAGCTCAAGAAGAAGCCTGGAGCTCAATCAAACCAGATGTAAGTCACTTTCATGTTTTTGGAAGTGAAGCTTGGGCCCATATTTTAGATGCGAAACATAAAGCCTTAGAACCTAAGAGTGAAAAATGCATTTTTGTTGGATATTCTAAAGATGTCAAAGGATATATAATTCTTCAACCAAAATCCAAAAATATAATCATTAGAAGTGTTACATAGTAATTTGTCACCGTCCCTACCATTCCCCGTCCCGCATAATGGAGGACCCATTTTGTGATCTGTGAACATTGTCATGCCTTGAAATCATCATCAATGCATCCCTCTTAACATGAGCTTCAATTGCCCTAAAGACATCTCCTTGAAAAAAATCATGAAAACATCTCCTTTTGCATTGGCGCGGGCAGACAGTTCATCACTCGCGCCAATGGGGAAAATCCTACAAAGAGGCCGCGCCAACTGGCGCTCTGTCCCAGAGCAGTAGTCGCGCCAACCAATTTAAGGAGTGTTTTTTAAATAAAGATGGCGGAAGTTGTGTTTCAACAAACTCAGAAACCATTGCCTATCTTGAGTTGGGAGGTTTGGCTACGGGAGTTCCATGGAAGGGAAGTGGTTTGCCACCTCTCATGGAACCTTCCTTCATGATAGGGCCAATCCCACGATAATAGGGATCCCAACTCCCTCCTTCCCCATCTATAAAAGCTTGCTCAATTCCATTGCAAGCTAGTCTTGAAGTGCCTAAGCTTTGAATCTCCAAATTCCCAAGAGCCTTTGTGCTGTAAGAGTCCTATTTCTTCCCTTAAGGTCGACTCAGGTAAGGAGACTATCATCAAGAGACTCTAGAGAGGTTTGCTCTTTCCCTGGCGAGCTTCGCGAGACGTGAACGACTGGAGACCCATCCGAAGGAGAACTGCGGCGTCAGAACATTGGTTGTACTCTCTTTCGATTGTTATTTAATGAATGATTACGGTTATGGTTCCACTCTGTTTTCACTTATGTTAATATGAGTTATATCCTTTCTGACTGATATCTAGTTGCGTATTCTGGATTTTATGCTTGTATTCGTGTTGTTTCTTGCATGTGCAGGTGTCCATCCACGGAGATCGTGGGGGGATCATGATCTGTCGAGGCTGAGGAACGGGAACGCTCTCTTCAACGGATCATAGCATTGGACTCCAGGTAGGCCTCCATCTTTGGTCTTTTATTCGTAACTAGGAACTTGCGCTGTAACATTTGATGATTGTTGCTAGACCCCTGCTGGGCTAGTAGGGATCGCCTCTGTCCGCAGAGGGGATTTACCTCCTCAACAATTTGGCGACTCCACTGGGGATCGTCGAGTTTTCACTGTCTCATTTGGATTGTCTCGTTTTGATTGTTTTATGATTTTCCTTCCTTGGTCAGCCTTCTGGGTTGGGTTCTTTTGCTGTTTTTTGCTTCTTGGTTTGCTTAGTTTACATTGATCTGCTTCTGGAGTAGTTCTTTTTTGTTTTTGGCTGAGAAACTCGACTGGCGCATTTTTTAGCCCGACAGTCGCGCCAATTGGCGCATGTTTCTTTTGTATAGCCCGCGCCAATTGCTTGCTGGCGCCAGTTGCAGCCTTACAGTCGCGCCACTCCTGTAGGGTATTTGAGTTTGCTCAGTTTTGAGCTCTCTAGGTCTGGTCAGTGTTTTTCTTCTTGATTTTTTGACTACCTGAGTGTGTTGGGGTCCTGATTGACTGGGAATTTACCTTCGTCCTTTGGTTGTTTGCTTTTATCTATCGATTTCACGTTTTAAGCCCTAGGGCATCTAGTGGCTTTGTGTATCGAGCCCTCCTTGGGAGGTTTGGTGTTTCGTTTATCCAGTCGACTCTCTGATTGCTCCTCCGCATTCTTTTAGTAGTTGTTCACTGTTTTGTTGCGATTTTTGGGTGATTGCTCGTTTCTTCATTCAAATTTTGTTTGGTCTTGCTTTGGGCCTAGATCACACGGTCCATTGGAGCCTTTGAGTCTTTTTCTTGGTTTTGAGAGACTTTGGTCGATTTGAGATCTGATTGTTTGTGTCATTGAGTGAAATTTGTTCGTTTTGCTCTCTCAATATCGTTTCTCAAGTTGTTCCGTTTGTTTTCGGTTTGTTTAGTGCTTCTAGCTATCAAACATTGAAAATTTAAAAAAAAAAATCTCTTTTGCTGTTGGTTGAATTAGTGCAAATTGAAATTTTTCGATTTTACTAGTAATTAGTGATTTGAATGAAAAGTTTTCAATTTCATTAGTTGCATTAGAGATCTCATTGTTTGTCTTCTGATCATTTTGTTTGTGTAAAGACTCTCAACTCTTCTGTAGCTAGTTTTCATCGAACGAAATGGTGTACTGTGGCATGTAGCTTTGCATTTAGGAGTTTTTTGAAACGACACATTCGTTAGGGCCTGAAAACTGAAACCTAATTGAAGATCAACCTTAAAATCTATTCAATTTACCTAAGGCAGCATTGGAATCTAACGAAACACATTTAGAGGTCTAGGCTAGAGACGTGTTCCGGCGTCTTTAAACCTAGCAGCTGTCGTTCGCCTTTTGGCTTTAGACAGCGCTAGTACAGACTTGTGCTCCCCGTACCGTCACGTATATAAAGGGAGACCCCTCTAGGTTTTCAATCCTTTATCCACAGGAAGCCGAGTCTGTCGCCCTATACCCGTGATATACCGAACACAACATTCGGGGAGATTGCCTGCACGTACGGAAAGTCCTTGGTTGATTTCTTTTTCATTATTAAAACCAAGGTGTATATTGCAGTTCACGGTTGTTTGGTACACCCTTTGTGCCTAGTATTCCTGAGCATTCATTTGGTCTTTTCTGACTCCCTAAATTTGAAAAGACCGTCAAGCGCTTGTCCTTTCACGCTTGTGTCAAATCTGAAAGAGATAGAGTCATCTTTTATCGTTTCTCGACTCTTAAAACATGAAACGGTAAAGTTTCTTATTTTTCAATGTGGTAAAAATTAATCACCCACGATTATACGCCCTGTTAGATATTTCTTGTTGACCGTTTGATCGTGTGTCTTGACTCTTTTTCAGCGCGTGTGTGTGTTTGCTTCTTTTTCTCTGGTCGTTTGCCACAGTGGCGGAACCTTCGGTTTCGTCTACTGGTAGTCCTTACACGAACGATTCTTCAGAGGCTTCCTAATCCTCTGCTGAACTGCATCAGCCTATTGTTTCCGAGTTTCCTGACGAGGGACCGGTTCTTGCTGAGCAACCCTTTGGAGGACCAGTTGATTTCAATTAGCCCTTTTCGGACCCTGTGTCTGAATTGAGATTAGGAGCTGATTTCCTTTCTCTTACATCGGGTTCGCCTTTTGTTGCTGCTGTATTTCCTCCTAGTCCTCGCCGTCTCTTGCGAGATTTAATGGCAAGATCAACCATGAGTGATTCTGGTGAGGAAATCCCAACGTTTGGTGAAGACTATCAGCTCTTCCCACGGAGATTTTTTCAGGGAGACAACTCTGAGCTGGCTGACATGTCAACAGCTAGTCCCTCGTTACCACAGGGATACAGATCTTTGGGTCAGATCATTTCCGCCGCAGCCTCTATGGGAGTGTCAGCTCCTTCTCCGAGGCCAGTTGCTACTACGCCCGGGGTGTCTCCTCAGATGCCCGTTACTTCTGTTCTCGTCCGGCCCACTGTCTGTGTGGCTGCCTCTTCTCCTGTTGTCACAACATCCGCTGCAAGGGCTGTGCCAACTCCTGAAGATGTTTATCTAGCGACTGCTATACCGGAGAACATCTCTCCGGAGGAGTATCGGTTGTCTTTGCAACAGCCGAACACCGAGGTTGGACCATCCTCCCAAGATCCTAACCGTTCTTACTTTTCGCATTATGCACAGGATGGTACTCTCGTGTATGCTTTCCCAGGTCAGTATGATGAGCACGGGGAGATTTTATGTCTACCCGCTCCTGAGGCTTACCTCTATGCTCAAGGTTTACCTTATAACCAGGCTTACAACCCGCAAGGACAGCCTTTCCAAGGCCAACCTGCGGGCCAAACTGGCTATCCTTACGACCCACAGGGGCAGCCCATTCAAGGCTATCCTGCGGGCCAGCAAGGGCCACCGTACGGTCCGCAAGGACAGTATTATAGCCCTGCCGGTCAACCTATTCAGCCTCAGCCGGGGTATCAACCGGGACCGGTCTATGGTCCTGGGGGGCAAATCCAGCCTTCTTTAGCGATGCAACCGCAATATCCTGTTGTTTCTAACGTTGCATATCAGCCGGGACCATCCTATGGTTCCGCTTTGGGTCAAACCGGTTTTCAGCAGACACCTGGCCCTGTTCCACCACCAGGCCAACCGGCCCATCCGGTACAACCTAGTGTTCCGCCTCCAGGCCAACCGGCCCATCCGGTACAACCTGGGGCTCATCCACAACCAGGTCAGCCTGCTCAACCGGCGCCACCTGTCTATCCGGATCAACCTGTTCATTCAGGGCAGCCCTCTCAGTCGGGTCAACCTGTTCACTCAGGGCAGCCCGCTCATTCTATTAACCCTGCTCAGCAGCCGACTCATTCAATGCCGCAGCCAAATCAACAGTTGCGCCCTACTTATCAGGCTCCGCAAGGTTCCACTTTTCAGCAACATACTCATCCTCAGGGTGGTTATTATCCTCATGGTCAATCTCAACCGAATTATAACCACCCCAGAGGCTCTCAGTATTATCCTCCTCCACCCGGTTTTACCTATACTCAGCAGCCAAATCCAAACGCTGCTTACACCAGGCCGACATATAATCAAGGCTCCTTCCCTGGTTATCAGGCCCCACACTCTGGTTACCAGCATCCAAATCAGTCTGGTTATACGACCTACACCCCTTACGGTCAGAATCCTACGGGACAGAACCCATGGGGGCAAGGATATTCACAACCATTGTGGAGTACAGGTAACGGTCCTCATCCTGGGTCTGGCATGCCGGTCAATTCGCCATTGCCGTTCCTGGCCACCTTGGAGTTGCCGGATGTTTCAAAGTTGACCAATGATCCGATTTTACATAATCCATATTGTCCTCTGGTTCCCACCAAGATACCAGGTGATTGCCCCAAGTTTGAGGGAAAAGCTGGAGAGGACCCCCAAGCGCATGTGATGACGTATCATCTTTGGTGTTCGTCTAACTCTTGGGTCGACGATTCGATTCGCTTGCACCTTTTCCAGCGTACTTTAACTGGAGCTGCTGCTAAGTGGTACATAGAGTTATCCCGCGGCATTTTCCAAGATTTCAATTCTTTAGCCATGGCTTTTCTCACGCACTTTCAGTTACCGGTTCGTTATGAAGCCGGGACGCACCTCCTGACTTCTCTGAAGCAGGATAAAGCCACTCACATCTCTGATCACATTCATGAGTGGTGGCGCCGTTGTAGACTGATCAAGTTTCACATACCTGATCAGATACTGACTCACTGGTTCACCACCTCCTTTGTGAATAAAATTGCTCAGGATATTGCGATGGGAGCGTGTGTGATGGAGGAACAAGCCATTGCGCGTGCCCAATATCTGGATCTTGTATATTCTCAGTCCGACACGCTTTATGATATCTTGCCTGATGCCCCGCGGTCCGGAACCTCTAAGGCTCTGCCTACCCCTGCAGTGGATGGTGTCATTGGTTCTGTCTCTCAGAATTCGAAGAAATCTTCGAATGGGAAGCAGAAGTCTAATTCTTCCAACAATGCTCCTGCTAATCCCGCCCCCTCCGATTCTGGTAAAACCGCGTAAGTGAATGCCGTCCAGGCCAATCCTACGGAGAAAACTTCCAAGGGGAAAAAGAAGGGCAAAGGAAAATCTAAATCTGATGCCCCGAAGCCAGAATCTAAATCTCATACTGAAGATGGCTCTCAGCGTAAACCGAAGTACCCTTGCCTCATTTGTGAAGGGGACCATTATACTAAGGATTGTCCACGACGATCCGAGGTTAGTCAACTTCTCAAGGGCCCTAAAGGGACTCCAGCTGTTTTAAAAGAGCCATTCCCATCTCAACAGACCCAGATGGTCGAACAACCGTCACCATCTGCACTGTTTGGGTCTCAGGTTTTCATGATGAAGAGTGTTGCACCTATCTCTGTCGCTACGCGGTCGAAGGATTACAACGAATCGCGGCAGGCTCCCGGGAAGGCAGTTGCGGATGGACCGCCTCCCCTACCTGCCTCCGGTTCGTTGGAAATCGAGAAGCCTACTCCTGAACCCGTTGTGAAACCACCTTCTAAAGGTGTCCTTCGAAGATCTTCTTATAATCCGAATGCTCGTGCCGCTCAACATTACAGCATTGTTGAGGATTTGGCACAGGTGCCGTCTGCCATGTCTGCGCTAGAAGTTCTTCAAAGTTGTCCTTCGCAACAGAAGGCTTTACTGTCTGCCATCGGGGGCATTGATCCCGCCGACTCGAGTCTTCTCACCTTAGATTTAGAGAATTTCACTCCCCGGCTTCCACATCAAATCGCTCTTATTATTCAAGTCGGGATTAACGGTCTAAACATTCATAGGGCCGTCGTGGATGAAGGTGCATCTACCTGCGTTATGTCCTCCACTTGCTGGAAGGCCATCGGCTCTCCAGCCCTGTCGTCATCTCCCAATGCCCTTGAGGCATTTGATGGTCGGGAATCCAAACCCCTGGGTGTTCTCGAGAGTCTAGCGATCACATTACAAGGGAAAATTGTCAACGTGGAAGTGGAAGTGGTTGACGCTAAACTCAACTACAATATACTTCTTGGCCGTAGCTGGACCCATGCCATGCTCTGCGTGCCGTCCACCGTCTTTCGATTCATTAAGTTCCCCCACGAGGGAAAGATTGTCACAGTGGATCAGTTGTCATTTTTCACCTCTACCTCTGAGAACAACGTGCCATACGTGGATCAAATTCCGAATCCCCCGGACAGTGTGGGACCTGGTCTCTTCAAAGACCCGGTCCTCATGGGTATTTTTCCCGCACCACCACCGCACACCGCTCAAGTCAACATGATGTCCAGGTCCGATGACCCCTGAGCAGGTGTTTGAGTTTGGAGAATCAATGCCCTTGACGCCAGTAGAGATCAGCTACTGTGAACTTGTTGCCGCATCTGATCCTCCACCTCCTCAGCATGCTCCGTTGAGCATGGCTCTCGACGTCTACTCTCAATCCCCCTGGCTTGGTCAGGCTAATTCACCTGATCCTCTCAAAGAGACTTTTCCTTCAGATGAGGCTATCATTGAAACTATGTCTCTTGAGGAGCTGCCTTGGGGCGATGGACATCATCGCTCCTCTTTTATGCCTAGCTTGGGGGCAATGACTGACTGTCTGGAGCGTTATGCTACTCAGGTTCCTGCCCCTCCTCTCCAAACGCCCATTTTGACGCACGAGGTTTTTTCGGAGGGTAATCTGAGTAACATTACTCAAACCATCCCAATCAACATCTCCGTTAAACCGGGGATTGTTGAGAATATTCATGTGGGTGTGACTTGTTCTTCCGATGAGATTCAAGTCTATACTGAGCTTTTTAAGGAATTCAGAGATGTTTTCGCATGGTCCTACGAGGAAATGCCGGGGATTGATCCCAGTATCGTAGTGCATGAGATTCCAACCTATCCAGGTGCGAAACCCGTGCGCCAACGCTTACGCCCCATGCATCCTTGGAAAGCCGCCGCCATCAAGGCAGAAGTTGAAAAACTTCTGAACGCGGGCTTTATTTATCCTATCCCCCTCATAGAATGGGTGTCTAACATTGTCCCCGTCGATAAAAAGCAGGGTACGATTAGAGTCTGTGTTGATTATTGCGACATCAATCGCGCCTGTCCAAAGGATAATTATCCCACTCCGTTCATATACTAGATTATCGACGAATGTGCTCGAAGTGAGATCTATTCCCTGATGGACGGTTTCTCAGGATATAATCAAATCAATATTGCACCTGAGGATCAACACAAGACCACATTCATCTGTCCGTGGGGTACTTTTGCGTATAAAAAGCTCCCGTTCGGCTTGAAGAACGCTGGAGCCACTTTTCAGCGCGTGATGTCCTACGCTTTTCATGACATTCGCCATATCGTTCAGCCTTATCTGGACGACTTGCCAGCCCATTCGGGTAAGCGAGAGGACCATCCTGAGCATCTCTGCCAGATCTTTCTTTGTTGCAGGCGCTACAATATCAGGCTCAATCCTCATAAATGCGTCTTCTGCATTGATTCTGGCCGTCTTTTAGGATTCATAGTCTCGAAAGACGGAATTCGCCTTGACCCTTTAAAGGTCGAGGCCATCATAAATCTCCCATCACCCTCCTCCCTATATCAGTTACAGAGTCTGCAAGGGAAAGCAAACTTTCTTTGGCGCTTTATCCCGAATTATGCCGAGGTGGCCAAAGGATTCACTCGTTTATTAAAGCAGAATGTTCCCTTCCATTGGGACGAAATCGCTCAGCAATCCTTTGAGAAGCTGAAGACGTTGCTTGTCAACGCTCCGTTGCTTCGTCCTACGGACTACCACCGCGACTTCACTCTATATCTAGCCGCCGCATTTAGCACCATAGCCATGGTCTTGGTGCAGGATGACGATGACGGTGAGAACATGTTGTTTATTATCTGTCACGGAACCTTCTCGATCCAGAAACG
>CM076582.1:71309498-71461987 GCA_034641835.2 Pinus albicaulis | reverse complement strand
AACCAAGAAGTATCTCAAACCAAAGATCTAAAATAATTGTGCCAAAGAGAAAGATTTTACAAGAATTTTAAGATAATCAATTTCTAAAGAAATTACAGTAAAACAATGAAACAATTCTCAACAAACCTTTTCACACTAGTTCATTCGAAATATCAATAATACATATTTCACACACGTTCTAGCTGAAAAAGTCAATCTTAAGATGAAATAATTTACATTTTTTGACCAGTCATATTTTATTCAAATGAAACTTAATAGAAACCAACCAATCTTCAATGGATGGTTTGTACAAGCACTTTTATCCTTTATAATACTTGGTTACTAAAGCCAAAAACACAAGATTGTAATAGTAGGCAAGTCTCAGATAAGGAAAAATAATAAGATCAATTCCTGCACTGAATATACATATGTTAACTGTCGAATATAGATTGAATTGTTGGCAAAGAAACTTAAAGATTTAACAACTTCACTATTTCTTACATTTATGTTTTGTATCGTAAAATATTCTAAAAAGTCCAAATGCCTTTGATGCTACATTTGAAACACTTCATGGGTTTTAAAGGAATATCTTATTAAGTGTTGCTACTAGATTATAATAGTTTTCAAAACCCTCAAACTGAGGTTACTAATACCCAACAAATGACTTCACAACTAGATATTCCAGTTTACCTGTTACATACAAAAGATAAAAACCACCTTCAGGGTAACTTTCGTACAACACAGAAGTCAAAATTATGGAACAAAGTGTCAAGGTAATTGAACTATTGCTGTAACTAAATCTTAAGAGGGTAAATAAATATTTTCAAGAATCGATCTACAAACAGTCTTAACTCAAGTAGAGATAACACAAATAAATCTTAAATTTATACATTGACTCCTTCTCAGATCTGATCTATGTGTACTCCAAATCACATGGAGTTCATATATTTGAATAAGATAGTATTATAAATAAATAAAAGAATGTTAAAAAATTTTCACAAGAATAATCAACCAATAAACATGCACATCACCATGTTATGAATAAAAAAACAAGCCACACAATGCTAACTAATAGAGGAGTAACGATTTGGACTGGTTGGGCCCAAACCACGGGGGCGTCACTGAAAAACCAATATTATATCACGTGCGTTCATATTAGGGTAAAAAAAATCAAAAAATCAAAAAACATTATATTGCCTCTATAACTAGAGGGGAGGGGGTTTTTTATTTATTATATAAAATATTTATATTTTTAGGTATTTTTTTTTAATTTTTCTGGCCAAGAAGAGTTAGGAAGGTCGTGGGAAGGTGGGAAGGCAACACGAATGCAAAGACTGCGGAGGAGAAAAATGCAATTTTGAGGAGTTTTGGTTCGACTGTTGTAGGGTTCGGAGCAGAGCAAGGTGGGAAGGCAAAGACCACAGAGGAAGAAAATGCGATTTTGAGAAGTTTTGGTTTGACTGGTCCAAGTTCCCATCAACCATGAGGATCAGATCACATGAGCCATTTCACCATTAGGAGCAAACATATCTATTCTTTTGGCTTTCTCAGATTTAGATATCTCGAGCCCCCCTCGGCTGGCCAGCCAATGCAACGGTCTGTTTTCGTAATCAGAACGGGTCGATCCTCCATTTCATTCATTTTAGCAACTCATCCTACTCCCTCCTCAAGAGCTTCCCACGCACGACAGAGGAAGGAACCAACCCGGGTGATTTTTGGAGGACCAGGACGATTATACCTGTGAACCCAATTGATAGCTAACGAGTTTACGTTCATAAGCCATTTCACCATCACAGGGAGAGCTTCAATCTGGACTTGACGTTGGTCCTAGCTGGGAAATATCGAGCAGAGGACTGGCTTGGACTGGAGGAGCGAGGTTAGGGAGGTAAACACGATTCTGAGTTCTCAGCTGCGATTGCTTCAACTGGCCTTAGTGTTAAGCATGGCTTTTGTCGAGCAACCTAAATTTGCGAGTTCTTTTTACTAGGTTGAATCTAGGTTTTCTAAGCTTCATTTGCATAATTTTGTACTGGCTTGGAACTTTTATGTGAGAATCCATAACATTTGAAGTAACATGTTTATTTGGTTCCTCTACAAGAAATACTTCATTGCGAATTTTTCGTGAGGAGGTGGCTAAACTCCGTGAAGAGATTCAATCTCAGTCTCCTGTTTCCACAAGTAGAAAAATCCTAGATATAAAGAATATGACAGCTGTTATAAATTGTTTCAGTAAATGTATAAATATTCGTAGAAAAAATGAGAAAAATGAGAAAAATCACCCGAAGTGATAGGGTTGGCTTGGTAGGTTTCAAGTGGCTGTAAGGGCTCCGTAAATGGCCCCTAGAGTGAAAACCTCCAAAAGGAGGTATGTGGTCCCTAATTTGGGACCCGTGTAGCAGACCCCCGCGGAGAAGAGGGGTGGAGGGTAGGTGGGTGCTCTATAGAGCAAGGGCGAGCTGGAAGGCTCCTACGAGTCATGTCATGATAAGCCCCCTGGAGGCTAGTGAGTAGGCCTTAGGAGCCATTCGGTCACATTGAGAAGGTATAAATTAGAAAGACTGCCAGCACAGTGAGAAAAGTTGAAATGCATCCGGTGACATAGAGAAGGTGTAGTCGGAAGTTTAGAGCCATTCCTGCAACCAGGCTGTAGGAAGTTTAAAGCCATTCCTGACCAGGGCGATTTGCGGAAGCAAATAGTCATTGTTTTTTGTAAATCCAGTTCACCAGATGTTTTGCAGTGTTTGGGCATAGCAGGACTCGAACCTGCGACCAAAGGCTCTACCAACTGAGCTATACACTCATTTTTATGCTTTTCTAATGATTATTATATTTACCCACTATTTACACTATATTTCTAGATGTGTGCTTAGGCTTCATGAATGAGAATTTTGATTCAAAGTGGTGAATTAGGGTTTGAACGTATATGTGTTCCACTGGAGAGTCTTCCATTTCTTTTTTAATTTTTGAATGCTCACAAAAACCAGTAAGAAAACAAATTTTGAATCACTGTAGTACTAGTTTTTTTTAATCACTCTAGTATCAGCAACTTGCCAAAATTCAGTCACAAACATTATAAAGTAAGATGGTAAGCATTACTAAAACATTATAGCTATTGGTATTGGTATTGAAGATTTGAGTCCCCTTACACAAATCTATAGCACAAAGTTTGTTTGAGAGAGTCATGTAGCTTTTCAATCAAACCAGTTCAACTAAAGCAAAGATAGTCATCGGTCTACAAAACAGAGTGATCTTTCTAGGTTACAACTTTTCTAAACAACAAAATGCATATGAAGATTGTGATATCTAGGAGTCACTAAGTGGTCACCATGGGGGCGTCACTGACAAACCAATATTATACTGTGGGAGTGATCTATCAAACAAATGATACATTCATCCATGTAAACCAACTACATTCCTAATACATGAAAAGCAGGTAGGCCAATTTAGGAATGTGTGCATAAAGGGTGGCATGTTATCCAAAAATAATTTAGAAGCATATGCCTTCTGCCATAATGATGAATTCATATCCAAGAAGTGTGCCATGGCACATGTGAACACACTAGCAATAGTCAAGACACTCATCATGCTAAACAAAACCCTTAGCAAACATGTAACTCCTCCAAATCCACATACATTGGATGATGTGACATGTCTCCAAATATGTCAAAATGAATGGATCCATGTGAGAGAAACATCCAAAGGTGGAATTTACACTAGGATACCTCAAAAAATAATGCTTAGTGTTTAAGGTAAACATCTTAGCAATCCTCCAAATATGAAATGAAGATCCTAAAAGGTGGTGGTCCATTAACACATATGCATGAAAGCAATAGTGTATTAGCTCCAAAACAGACTTCTTCCAAACATGATTTGCTTGGACAAGGCCTCGTGTTATGTGAGGGGTAACACTCTCCGTAAACTCTCAAACACTATGGATTGACCAAATAAATGTATATATTTTAATCCCTGACTTCTTTCATGATTGGTCTTAGCTATGTTCTTCCATTCCACTAAAGGGATACCCTAATTTTTTTTTGCATGTCCACAAATCCATGAGCATTTTTTCTTGATATTTTACAAAACTCCTTCTAGGATAAGCCAAGGAATGCTAGAGTACTACAATTACTACCAATATAGACTTCCAAATGTCAATTTTCCTCTAACTAACAACCATCTATTACATTAATTCTTTGTTTAATCTTTAATATTTTCTAATAACTAGAACCAATCCCTCTTTCCATATCCGTTTGGATTTAGAAAGATTCCAAGGCATTTGAATGCTTCCTTGAATTCAATATGAGGGAAAAAATTGTAACTAACTTTCTAGTTTAGTTTCCAAGCATATTGCAATTTCTTGAACTTTAACCTCCACAATCATAACAACACTTTATATCTCTAGAATTTCGTATAGTTTTTTTTGCTTCTCTTAGAGATCCATTACTTAACAAGAGTACATTATCTATGAATAAAAGATGAGATGAGGATGATACCCTTGTAATCTTGGTTTGTTAGTTGGGGTTCTAACTTTTTGTTAGAGTTTTATTGAGAAGTGTTGTAGCTCAAATGTTCCGGGTGGGTTGGGATATCAAGAACCCACTGACAGGGCAAAGTGTCTGCACAAACTGAAAAATCCCCTGGGAAGAAAATGCCAGAATTGAAGGCAAGTCCCATGCAGTGCAGCTGTCTTGGACTGTAAAATAACCTTGACCTCAACTTTTGGAGTTAGTTCTATTTTGTATAATTTGTCTGTTGATTTAATTGTGTCTGAGGTCACTTTCGACCCGTTGATATTTCACTGTGGGCTTTTCTTTTTGTGTCCACTGGAAGGTTGAAGCAACTGATCTTGATGGGGTATTGAACTGTGGTTCAGGAGTTTTCTGAATCATAGATTACTTTGTTGAGTTAGATGGCTTGTAAAAAATGAGTATGATCTTTAAATTAAAATTATATCAGTGTTCTGCAATGTATTGATCTGTTGCTCTATTGGGTAGACTTACATTAACATCGTTGTTAAAAGGAGATCTTGTTTGAGGAATTTTCTGAATTGTAGTATACTTTGTTGAGTTAGAGGTTTTTTTTTACATATAATTTTTAAATAAACAACTACTGTTAATATATCTATCTATATATATAATTTTTTATCTTATAATGTATGTGTAGGTTGTAGGTTGGCCTTTTCATCACGCTATCAAAAAGTTACATCTGATATGTCGTTGTGTTACTGGGCTGCCTGATTGATTTTCCTGATGGGAAACCAGACTAGTAGAACAAATTTATAGTCTTCAGATTGCTGAGATTTTGCGTTACAAGAGCATCTGACATGACAAAGACTGCTGAGGATAGGCACGCAGGCCTTCTCTTACCGATTTCCCTTCCATGATATGCATTGACACAAAAATTGAGTGCTTAAGACCCAAGACTATAGAGTTGACTATAAAATCCATGCTTTTATGGTTCAACGCCCTTGGCTGGTGTTCCCATACTGCTCTATCCCCAAGCGCGTTAGAGGGCTTGTTAAAATTGAGTATGATCTTTAAATTAAAATTATAGCAATGTTCTGCAATTTATTTTTCTATTACTCTATTGGGTAAACCTACATTAACATAGTGGTCAAAAGGGGTATTTCTAAGCAGGCATTGCATCAACAAATTTGAGAATCACATGGCTATGTTCAAAATCTATTTATAATTTGAATGCCTCATTACATTTTTTCTCAAACATAGGAATCCTCTGCAGGTCTGCAATCTATATGTATCAGGTTCCATATTCTAGATGATCTGAAGGAATGAGAAATGATTAGTGCATTGATTGACTGGATTTTTACGTGCATAAGCTGTATGATGCTATTATTTGATTTTATTAGTAGTCTCTTTCAAACTGGGCCTTGTTTTAAATGTGGTGTTCGTTCACTGGTGATATTTGCTGAAATATTAAGCAGTGGCTTTGGAAATCGCTGTTATCTCTACCCTATCTAAATGATATGAGTTTCAAAGGGGTGAATATGTTTGCAAGCAGGTCCCAAGTCCATGTTTATGTCCTAAAACCTGGTGTGCGCCAGATGGAAACACTTACAAAAATAAAATAAACCAGGCTATTAAATTCTGTCATTTTGGCAAGAGCTGGATTTTGAAATCTCAAGGTGGCCTTATTCTATTGTAGTGTAAAACACCTAGGACTGGTTTCAAAACATTCTGATATTTTCTTGTTCCTTCTTGTTTTTGCATATCCTCCAATGGTAGTAGGTCCAATACAGTGATTTCTACAGGATGGGCTAAGTGTTTTCTCAACACTCAGCTTTTGGGTATAAGTTATTGTGGTGTTAAAGACTTCCCAAGCTTTAATGGGAATATGAGTGCTCAAATAGTAAGGCACACTGCTTTGCGTTTTCCCTGAGCATCTTCAATTCAAAATAAATATGGGGCCTACCAGTGTCACAAAAAATTCAATATGTATTTGTGACAACTATATATTGCTTGCTAATAAGTTAAAAAACGATACTTCTATCACACAAGTGTGCACTAAGAATGTTTTGTTGGTTTGGTCTATTAGATTGCAATTATACGAGAATATGACTCGAACCGTTTCTTCAACTCCATTTATTCCCAGCCTTTAGATAGTGGTACCACAACTGTATAGATGAAATAATCCACTGGATTCTATCTTCTAAAAATTGAAATAATTACTTATCTATACATTAATGATTAGGTATGTGCATATAACATGTCCATTTCATACATTTTCCTCTTCAATGTGAGATTTTGCACGCCATAAGTTCACATTCATTATGTACCTTTACATGTAGCACAACATAATTCACAGCTCCTCTTTTCGGCGTTCCCTTGCACCCCGGTGCAATTGCTAGTTATTACTTCATAATTTCAAGTTATTTACATAATGACTTGCACACCACAAGATTTGACATTAAAGTTTTGATTATTTTCTTAGAGGACACAACATACTAAAGGATAAACATGTAATAGACCTTCTTATATCCAATAATTTGGATCATGTTGGATTAGGTAATGAATCTTTTTATATGCAATCATTTGCATTGTGCTATGTTAGGTATTGATTCAGACGATCAAACTTACTATTATAAATGTGATATAGATAAAAGAGATAATACATTTTATTAATGTCCAAGAATAAACCACAAAAGTATGTCGGAAGGACTAAAGATAGTATATCCATTGTCAGTACAAAGTGGTTGTGCCAAGTCAATATGGTACGCAAGAGTAAGGATTATCAAGGAATGTAAAAGTTGATTCAACTTAACAATTTACATCAGGTCACTGCATGCATAAATGAGCACTTAATATTTGTATCTTGCCTTTCTATTTCTTTTATTCTCAATCAGTAAAATACGAAGAATTTCTTTATATATCAAAGAAAAATCAAAATTGGGAAACTAAGAGCCAAGACCTAGATGAGCAAAGTCTCGAAGAATTCAAAACTTTAGAATCCATTTCATACCAACGAACAGTAAAAGCTATGATGGTTTGGTTTTGACACGGTTTTGACCTCTTTAGGACACAAAAAATGATGTAAATAAGGCCAAAATTGAGGCAGATTTTGGGGCCTAAGCTTGCTTATAATTTTGTCAATGTTTGACTCAATAAATCAACTCTCAAATCTGTTTTAGTACTATGTTTTATTTATGGTTTTAGTTCCATTTGAGGAATCCATCGATAGTACATTTTGAATCAAAGTGTTTCATCGCAATAGTAAGAGTTATTCATGTTTTTTGGAGAAACCAATATGTTTGTGGAATTTTACTTACTTTTTCATTTATTTATGTGCAAAAACAGATGGACTTGTCTTATAAAATTACTATCGATGAAGAGAAACCTATCATTGGCATTGTCAGGTGTCGAGAAGGTTGTACATTTGCTGAAATCCGTGATGAAATTGTGGATGATGGAATCGTTGAATACCCTTTTGATTTTATCCATGATGGAGTAGCTGTAAATCCAAAGCAAGAGAAGAAATGGAAAGTTTATACAACACTTTTAGGCATCAAGAGGAAACTAGACACATTTGATGTGGAAACAAGGTGTTCAAATGCAGTGGAAGCAATACCAATCTTTGAAAAAATTGAAGAGAATGTGGAGGAACCTATGCATAAACAACCAAGAGTTGAAAATATGCCTTTGTCAGTGGAAGAAGCCACAATTGTTGATTCTTGTGTATTGGCATCTTGGGAAAAAAAAGTGAAAATTTTAATGGAAGAGTTTGTCAATGAGAAACTTACTCTCAAAGTATATTCAGAAAAGGGAGAATCTAAAATAAAGATCCATTGTGAAATTTGTGGCATTGATTATGGAATAGGTGATGTATCCTTGGTAGCGCGAACAATGCGCAACTTCAAAAACCATCATATGAAAACAACGTCCCATCAACAACGCCTTTCAATGCCAAGTGGTAGTGAAATTCCTTCATGTAACAAAGTACAAAAAACAACGGTGGTTGGAGATCGATTTCATATTGATCAAGCAATCAAACTTCTAGATGATTTCAACAAGACACAAGAGCCTAATTTGTTCAAGGTGGTGGAAGCAACACTTGCAGACTATAAGGACATGAAAAAAGTGAGAGTTGAATGTACACAATGCAATAAATGGTTTTGTTTGGTTCCGACAAGTGGTAATATTGTCAGTTCTTTAAATGAACACATGAAATCAAAGAAGCACACTACTACTACGACAAATGAGGCTTCAGATCAGGAGATTGGGCTGAGGAGTGGCATAGTTGGGAGACCTAAGAAGCCTACCAATGATAAGTCCCAGCAAAGTTTGACTAGGTTCTTAGTGCTATCATCACCATCAGTATTACATAGGGGTTCTACAAGTGCAACTCCTACTTCAGGTGTGTTAATTAGTGGTTAATTAATAGTTTAGACTAAACTTGAATATGAATTTGTATATTATTTTATTTATCGTACTTCTAATTATTTATTTATTGTGTTGTCATCTTATTATAGCTCAATTGTCTCCCTTGTTACTACAATGTTGGGGGTATTGGTATCCTTATATTGATAGAAATGGGGAGATATTGGAAACAAAGGTCCTAATGGATGATCAAAGGGGTGGAAAATTATGGGCCATAGAGAAGCATACCAAGATCATGCTATGTTATGAGGGTATTGAATGTTGTATTGATGGTACATATAGGCATATTCATTGCCAAAGGGGTTCTGAAACAGGGACCCCTTTTGATTCATTAACATGTAGATTTTGTAAGTTGGTTCCAGAATGTAATGACTTCAGGATGCGATTATATCGTGAATCAAGGTGCACCAATAAAATAAGTGAACGAGATATAGGAAAAGGTAGAAGATTGGAATATTTGACTCAAAATGAATTGAAGAATGCTGCAAGGGTTACAAATTCTAACCATAGATCAATAATGCGAGCTCTTTGGTGGGAGAGGACAAAGGTTGCTACACTCTCTATTAGAATGAGATCTCTAAAGGAAAAGTTGTTTGAATCGGCAGAAAGGAAGGATGTCTTTAGGTTTTGTAAGGATGTTTGTGAGGCACATAAGCAAGGAAAATTACAAGGTAAAGATGCACTTTGGGAATTTGTCAAGGATATATTTCATAACTTGATTCATGAAAAAGCAGGGAGAAGGTATAGTACATCCACAAAATCCCTTTATGAGATGATCAAGTTATGGGGAGGTCCTAGATTACATAAATTTATTAGCTTGAATATGGATGGTCCTTCAATATCTACAACTTTAAGGCAAGTTAGAAAGTCATTGACATATATTCCAGGGGAGCACGAACACATTTTTGAGGCAGTTGGAAAAATTTATGCTTCTTATAAAGCCAAACATGGTATATATGGACCAATTCCTATATGCCTTGCAAAAGATGAAACAATTGTGAAAAAATATGTTAGGTGGGTAGCAAAAAGTGATACACTGGTGGGGTTTTGTGGTTTGAAAGAAGAACATCAATGCCAATCACATTTCTTGGTGACAGTTGGTGAGGGAGATGCAGGCTATGAGATTATAACAAATTCTTTTAAAAACAATGTTATTGGACACTATGCACGTGTTATTATTGCAAACCCTTTACATGAAAAAATTCCTCGTTTGGTTGTGGTTGTTCATCCAACATGAAATAAATTCAATGCAAATTTTGTTTATCAACAATGGGAAAAGGTAGAATTTATGTGGAAGAAACATGTAGAAAACAATTTGGGACCTATTGTTGGTCATTCCTCGGATGGAGATAGCAGAAGAAGACAACTTATGTTGAAGGATTATTCTTCAACATCAGGTCTTCGATATCAAATTCCTTGGGAAGGGTGGAGGCTAACTGGGTTGTACAATGGTTGCAATGTAACGGGATTGCATGACCAAGATTACATCCACAACGGCAAAAAGCTAGTGAATCCTTTGTTTAGCGGTCGACGAGAATTGGTTTTAGGAAATGAGTACATAAGTTTTGGCCATGTCAGAATGGTTTATCACACTTTTAAAGTGGATGATCACAAGCTTAAGTGTGAATATATAGAGAGGATGGATCGACAAAATTGGGGTTCCGCACAACGAATTGCGTCAAGGCATGTTCAGAGGTGTTTGAAAGAGTTGAGAAGTACACCAAGTGGAAAGTTAGAGAGGACACTAGCTACAGAGACTTACCTAATGATTGTTGCTGACTACATTGACATCTTTATGTCTCATAGTTTGAGCCTCTAGGAAAGAGTGCGAAATGCTTCACGAGTTCATCATTTCTTCGCATTATGGTTATGTTGGGTACAAAAACAATCTCATACTAATGTCAACATAAATTTCATCAACAGAGAGGCATATCAAGATGTGAGAATTTCTTGTCATTTTGCAGTTTTGTTGATGAGATTGTTTCGAGATCAATACTCTAACTTGCCATGTGTTTTTCACTTGACTGGGTCAGATGTATGTGAGAACTTCTTTAGCAAAGTTGGTGGGATGGTTGGAGTGGAGAGGGCTTATGATTTCACTGACTCGCTTCATGCTGTTGGAACCCTTAATAGAGTTGTTGAAGAAGAATCAAATTCCCAAGGGCTTCATTTTAATAAATCCCATAAGAAGCAAGAAAACATTTGGAATAAATTTCACCAAGAAACAATACAAAATATTGACATATTGTCGCAATATGATTCAATATCCACAGACGCTAAAATTGTAGAAGCCCTTAAGAATGGATTGAAGGATGCACAAGACATTTTATCAACTCTTGGAATGAAACCAGAAAATTACACTCAATGTTCTTGGTGGGTTAAACCATGGACAGAGGATAAAGATTATTCAACATTTCAAATTGTGGATGAAGTAGTTGATGATTCTCCACCGAGATTTTCCAACTCTATATTTAAATCTTCATCTTCATTGGTACACAATGAAAGTGAATTGCAAATAATGGAAAGTGAGTGGAGACACGAGTTGGATGAAATTTTAGATTCCACTGATGAAAATGTAAGAAAAACTATAAAACCAGTGGTGAATCTTGATGGTAAGGATATGTTCAAAGCATGTTTGGTTAGTCAGTTGAATGGAAATCCAAAATTATTCAAAGATAGGTTGACAAAAGTGAGAAGTGGGGTCTACTTTAGGCGAGATGGGAATACTCTACAAAAGGGTGTTTCAATTGGCTTTGGAATTGGATCAGATTGTGGGGTGTTGTTTGAAAACAACTCAATTCCTCCCACTGAACATACTGCAAGAAAAGGTGTTCCTCAAAGTACAAAACAAGGTGTTTCTTGTGGAATGTGGTACATTGGAAGGGTTCAAAGAATAAGGAAGAATGATGGTAATAGGGTGTTTGATTACCATAATGACATCGACCTTTTGGATAGATTAGAAGGCATCGAGCTTCAATTATGTTGGTATAGTAGAATGAAGGGGCAACGCGTGTATAAGTATGATTTGACTGATCATGCTTTTGTACAACTTGAATCTATTATAGCAATCACAAACTTATCGTACAATGCTAAGAATGATACATACAAATTAGAAGAAAGTGATTACAAAGTTTTTTCAGATTTTGTGAAAAATTTAAACAAGGTTAATTTTCAAAACATTCTCCTTTCACTTTCCTTATGTATTTCCATATGTTGGATTATTTATAAATAGTTTTTGGTTATATTTTTGTTGATTTGTTTGTATGAATCTGATGTTAATTTTGTACTTTTTGGATTTAGGTATAGTGAATACTTCAAATGGTGAATGTTCGAGATAACTCAACCTTTTTTTGCTACCTACTTTTTGGTGTAAGTTTCTTTCACTAGCCATTTATCTTTTTGTAGTTGTGTTTCATTCAAACATTAATTTGGTATTTCTTCCATAAAAACATTATAATTACATACCTATATAACTATATGTACCCCTTACCTCAACACATATATACATTTTGAATATAAGGGCATCCCTTACCTCAACACTTATGTTGGATGCCTTCTACTGTGGTTCTTCTAAAGTTGGTCCATTTAATCACGAAAAGCAAGAAGAATTGGTTCCTTTTTTATGAATATGTTTTGAAGAAACGTATGTGGTTCTTCTCACTAATGTTAATGTTTTCCTTGAATTTTTAGATTAATGGTTCGCTTGCTAGAAAGGATATCAAGGATCTAATGGCACGGGGTTCAATCAAGATGGTTTCTGTTCACTCAAGTCAACAAATTTACACTAGAGCAATGGCTAACACATGAAGTGCATTTGATTTTGAATGTTTTTGTGGTAGTTGGATTTCCTATTTTTCAAATTGGACATATAAATCAGAGTTTGTAGCTCAAAAAATGTGCCATCAGAGTCTTTTTGCAAGTATTTATATTTTGGCCACCTTGACATCATTTTTATTTTTATTTTTGCAAAAATACATTTATTGTTTTGGAAAAATAGGCCCTTGTAATTTGGCCTATAAAAAAGAATTGTTTTTGTAATAGAGGGGGGTTGGATATTGGATATATCACAGGAGAGCTATTGTACTTGGAGATTTTTTTTTGATAATATAGAGGCAGTTGCAGTAATAATTTTGGGATTCATGTGGTATGGCTTTATAGCATTGTATCTCCTTCGTGTTTCATTTCATCGAATGCCTTCTCAGTTCCATTTCATATCTTATGCTTTCACTAATTGTTCTAAAGAGTTATAAACATAATTCATAAATCAATTTATGCTTTGTTTTGTAAGGGCAATTATGTTGTGTTACTTTCTTCTTATAGAATGAGTTAATTATCTAAATGCTCATTCTAATTCCATTTCTCATCCTACACTGCAATGACAAAGCCTGAAAGCTATCAAAGTCTACCTATCTTGCCCCATTATCGCTACTGTAATTCGTTTAGCTAACAACTTTATAACACTATCCTTGCTAGCAAAAATAGGTTTGAATTGGTGTCATCATCACTGCAAGGAAAACCCCTAAACTTGATACTGATCCAGGATTTTCAGATTGCTGAACACCATTTCCACAACTTTTTATTGAGTTGTTGAGGCTCATAGTTCTATCATAGCTCCATGCTTATTAAGCACCCACAGTCTCACCGTGGTTTGGGAAGTCCTCATTAGTCGCTTACCCTGGTAGGTCCACACAGTCTGGTTACAAAGATGTTGATTGTTGAGTCCATATGTGCAGGATGCCTCACCTCTAGCACAATATATGATTGTGGGACACAATGGCTGATGTTAAGACCTCGTTCAGGTGTGACCATGCTAATCGAGTAAACAATTTTAGTTGATGCCATAGGTGATATTTTGTCCAAACATGTTGGATAAATATCATACGTGAGTTCAATTAAACAGGTCTACCTATTACATGCACAGGTTAGGTGCCACAAAATGATATGCACTTTCTTAAGTGTAATGGTCTTGGAAGAATGTATCCATTTCAAATGAGGGAATAAGCCCAGTTAAAATTGTGAACTACCCAGTCAAAAAAGTGACTATGATGCATTGATGGTATTCAAGGCTTCAACTGATTCAAACAACAAATTTCGCTCTTGGAAAACTAGGGAACCATGCATAGGAAAATGGATCGATGTCATCTCTCTAAACAATAGGGTTATTCGGCTTGTGCTGTAAAGCCTTGACCTCACTGGTCTCATAGAATCCTTAACTGATTTAGACCAGTTTATCGTCTTAAGCCTCAAGGGGAATTCGTTTGAGGATTGATGTATGTTGCTTAGATGGTGGGATAAGAGTTGTAAAATTAAAGTGGCCAATGCAGAGCTCCCAAGCTTGGTTCCCCCTTTTGTTTAAAGATTGGTTTGTGTTGCTTAGATGCTGAAATATGAGCTGCTGTAAAATTCTAGATGTTGTAAAGTTCTTAAGTGGTCAGTGCAGAGCTCCTAAGACATTATGAGATCATGGGTGCTGAAAAAGCATGAAACTATGATTAAACCCAGAGCTTTGCCAACCCAGAATTGGAAGAAAAAGAACCAAAATTACTACAAGCAACTTTACATTTCTTTAAACTTTTTATGTCTGGATAATTTAATTATTAGAGTATCTTCTATTCTGCAATACAGGGCATATGATTATATGTGTGTATTTGCAAGTTTGATTTTTTCTGTATGTTCCTTTCTGCCACACTGGGGATATCAATTTATGTTTGCATTTGGGGATTTGATAATTGGAGTATATTCTAATTTTTCAAGCTGGGGAAGCCAAGCATTATGTTGGACAGTTTCTTTGACTGCATCACGGAGATTGCTGCAGCGCTGGATCTTACACGAATGGGTGAGGCTGGCTGCAGAGTTGACACTACAGCTAGGCTTGCCCAATGGAGAATAGAAAATTTGGCTTCTTATACTTCCTACAGGAAGTCTGATCCTTTCAAGATAGGGGTGTGGAATTGGTAAGCATCTTTATTCTGGATTTTTTCAACAGTCGTATTGATGCTCAACATACAGATGGGGAATGGTCAGTAGAAAAGGTTCTTCAGGTCATAGTTGCTAATAGCTGGTCATGGCGGGGTGAAGGGATGAAGGTACAAAATTGGCTATGACATGGTAGAAAATGACGATAGTAATATGAAAAAAACTTTGTTTTGAAAGAGTCATGTTTCAGTATTTGAATTTTCTTTTATTATTCTCTATATTTTTTGTTAGTGGTTTGATTTGTCCTAATTATAGATGGTTTGTGTGTTTTTTAGATGTTCACCCAGTTAAAATTCACCTATGAGTAGGAACTTCACCCAGAAGAGTTTTTTATTCCATATGTGTGGAAGTTAGTTGTATCGCAGAGGTATGGTAGCAGATACATTCTTAGGATTTATAATCTTCTGATCTCCCCTACTGCTGAAGTTTTTCTGTTCAATGAAATAGTGATTTACAGTGATTGTTTTCTTCATTAAAAATGAAAATGGTCTCAAAACTAACATGTTTTTTAGTCAGTTCATTATATGTTAGTGGTCACTAATGCAAGGTAAAAGTGGGTAAACCCCTCAACAATTTGTAATTTTCTACAGTCCAAGATTGCACACAGAAAGATTTCATAGATGATATGTTAAATTGTTTAATACCATGCCTCAGTTTTATAATTCGTGACTTGTTGAAAGCATCAATTTTCTACATTTATTTACATGGTGATCTGTGTATTGTATTAAGTGGCGTGGATTTCAATCTCAACACCATTCACTTATTTCAAGCAAGGTCACCTGCAGAGGTGAGTATTCATTACAACCTTTGCTTCAAGATAGGGGTGTGGAATTTGGCCACTATACTCCTATTTGACCATTATTCTTCAGCCCTACTCTTCTACTTGATTGCCACTTGATTTGAGATCTACAAAATGAGCGATTATTATTTCAGTGTCATGGCTATTGTTTGAAAAAATGTGACATATACATTTTACTGAGGTCTCCTATTTGAAAACCTAGGGGCTAGTAACATACTTGGGTCATTGTCTCCCAAATAAGGATACATGTTACCAATGGCCTTGCAACATTCATGGGATGATGAAAAAAGTGCTAGAACCACATCTTGACTCAACTCTATGCTACAACCAGAAAAAATAGTCCAGGTTAAAACCTCGGTGAGTGTAGATTTTGTGTAATCTAAAACCTGGGTTATGAATTTCCCTCTAGTCATCAAGTGTATGTATCAACGATTATATCAATATGGTGGTCCCTCTTATACATCTTAATCATAGAATTGTCCTTCTTGACCTCATTATCCTTAGGCTCTAACTACTCAATCTGTTGTGAGTGATGACTCTATTTGCTTGTGGCAATCTGATTTTGGTATACTCGGTTGTGACAGTGATGGAGTTCGTTTATTTGTACAAAAATTTGTTTCTGGCATCCATATATTGGATATGACTAAAATATCAACCAACTCTCCTCATTGGAAGAGAATATGCCACAAAATTTACATCTAATACATTAACAATTTGACTTCTGATGAAAATGTTATACACCAGCAATGCAAGCATCCTTAAACAACTATCTTTTCCATTCATGGGATCACATTTCTTATGGAAATTTTAAACACCAGCAATGAAAACATCATTAACCATCCATCTTTCCCATTCAAAGGATCACATTTCTTATGAAATATATGCATAATGTCACATATAGATCATATTTCTTACGAAATACATACATAATGTCATTGCGACTTGATTTGAACTTGAGATATTTAACCTTGCAGATTTTATGGTTAGAGAATGATGTTCTCCAGTTGCTACAGAATGAGTTAAAATTATAGATAGGACGACTTGAAAGGAAACTAGAATTAAAGCAATTTCATGCCATGTGGTGAGTTAACGTGCACAACACATCATTAATCACTATACATGGGAGCACTCCATTGAACACGAAACCTATATACTTTGTCAACTGCCATATATTGAACTTTTCTTCACTAATATATATATATATATATATATATATATATATATATATATATATAGAAAAGAAGATTCAATAGTCATGAAAATGAACTTAAAAAGAATAGGTCAAGAGAACTTAACGAAAATGTATCCTTTATTTGTTGTCAAATGAACCATGCTTGAAAAATTTGTCATTACTGTTTAGATGACCTCATTTCTTTTTATCTTCTTTTCAGTTTATTAATAGAGAAGGTAAAGAAACCTACTGCAAGTTTCATTGGAAGCCTACTTGTGGACTCAAGTTTTTGCTTGATGAGAAGGCTGTAATTGTTGGAGGTACCAATCACAGTCATGCTACCAAAGATTTATATGATGCCATAGCTTCTGGTAACTATCTTGAATGGAAGCTATGCATTCAAACTATGGATCCTGCAAATGAAGATAGGTTCGACTTTGATCCTCTTGACGATACTAAAATATGGCCAAAGAATCTATTTCCTTTGCAGGTAAAGTACATATAAAATACTTAAGACTGAAACTATCAGTCATATAATCTGTAATATAAATTCTTCTTGCTTCACAATTTTCAAGTTCTAGTAGTAATTCAACTTTATATGCTCTTCAGTTTCAAGATTTTTGCATTGAACCATGGTTGAAAATTGGATCCTTTTCTTGTGCAGCCTGTTGGGAGGATGGTTTTGAATAGAAACATTGATAAATTTTTCAATGAGAATGAACAATTGGCATTTTTCCCTGGAGTTATTGTGCCCGGTATCTACTACACCGATGATAAAATGTTCCAGACTCGAGTTTTCTCATACTCTGACACGCAGAGGCATAGGCTTGGGCCGAATTACTTGCTGCTTCCTGTGAACGCACCGAAGTGTTCCCATCATAACAATCATCACGATGGTTTTATGAATTTCATGCACAGAGATGAGGAGGTATGTTACATGCCATTACTTCCCTGCTAGTATCAACAATCTTCTCTCTTTTGTATTTCTCACATGTGGTTTGGTTTGGCATAACACCTTAGTGCAACTTAAATATCGATTAAATTTTTGTACCCTAATCTAAAGATAAAATTTTCCATCTAGATTCTAAAATCCCCCATATAGAGGATGATTTAAGGAAACTACTAGTACTAAATCCTTATATAAGCAACTACTAGTACACATTTTCTGGAGTGCTAAGATTCAATGGAAATCTCATTTTGTCAATTTCTTTTCTTTTTTTTCCTTTTCAAATGGGAAATTGAGCACAGTTTTATACATAATGGTTGTTGAGAGATTGCATTTTTCTAATGAGTTCCATTTTATGATCATACCACTGGTTGTAGGTGAATTATTTTCCTTCGCATTTTGACCCAGTTCGACATTCAGAGACGCTCTCTATTCAGAGAAATATTGTCAGTGGTACCAGGTCAAAGGTATGTCAACTAACTCAGGAACAATGCACCATTCTAAAATTCTCGACTCAATCAAGTAATCTCTAAAATATAAGGTCGTGCCTTCCTTAGTTAGGTTCTGGTCTTATCTGATCTAGGTAGAAAGTTAGTAAGGGCCAAGGCTCTGGTCTTATTGGAGCTAGGTAGAAAGTTACATCTTACTTTTTTATACACACTCTTGTATAGTATCACTGAGATAGGTAGGAAGTTATACCTTATTTTTTGTACATACTCATGTACAGTGTAGCCCAGATACTGTCTTGCTCTTACATGAGCTAGCTAGGAAGTTACACCCGACCTTCACAATCGTCTTTAGCTCTAAGTTGAGATGTATAGTGTAGCCCTGATGAACTCTTGGTCTTTACATGAACTAGCTAGGACTTTATACTTGACCTTGAAAGCCACCTTTATCTCTAGCTTGGAAATCTTGGGGTACAAGCTAATTGCCCAATTTGTTTTGCCATGTTTTGAAACTTGCGCCCTTATTATTAGACTTCGATGTTACTAGCACTTGATCAAACTCAAAACCCTGATGATTGTAGCATCAAGCAGTACTAATACGCTTGAGACACACAAATCCCCATTAGGTAATCAATCCTTGACTTCATTGCTCTGTTGGGATTGGTTTCCCGGAGGACTTTAATAACCTCCGGGTCCTCTGGCTGCTACCTTCATCAGGGTTTTATCAATTGCTACTTTAACATATAGTAATGTCTTTGCTAATTTTTCAGGCCTTACTAGCACTGGTGCTAGTGTTTAGAAAAAGCTACAATAAGGTCTTCTAATCGCAAAAAATTACACACTCCATACATAAATTTTCTGTATAAACCAGAGGAATGTTTTTTCTATGATTCTCAATCCTTGCGAGCACTATATTCAAATCACCCAACATTTTTCTTTAATGTTGCAAAGACTTATTACGAAGGAAAATAACTTTAATCAGCCTGGTGAACGCTTCTGTTCATGGCCTCCTGATAGGTAGGATAACCATTCTTAGCCTTTTTAGAATCAAAGCTCGGAATCTCCACAGTTCTCATTTTTAAGTCTACATTTCGGGTCTAAAACAAGACCCATCATCAATACCATTCTTAGCCTATTTTCTAATACTTTTCAGAAGGATTTCTATGTATGGAATTTTGTCAATATCAAAATTGAAATTCATCCAGCTGAATATAATGTTCTTATCCATCCAGCTAAATCTAATGCTCTTTGCTCTTTTGGAGTAGACAAAAGGTCATTCTCTGTATGGAAGTTTGTCAATATCGAAATTGAAATTCATCCAGCTGATTATAATGGTTTCTCTGTTCTGGAGCAGACAAGACAGATTCATCAGGCGCTTCATCGATGTGATGTGTGACGTGAAGGTAACTGATGAAATTAGGAGAGTCTAGATATATCATTGGTCTCAGGTATGCAGCATGTATTATTTACAGCTTAAGAAAGTTAATTCATTGGTAATTTTGTACAATCTAGTATGTTCACAGAAACCCAAGTATGGTTGAAGATTAGATAAATGATAGATATTGGTTGTAAATCACATCAGCAAGTGCAAATTTGGCTTATGGAGTCAAAATAGTTTTAGTAAAACCAATCAATCTACTTATCATGGAAGTTGAGGCATATCAGAGTTTAGTCAAGAGATACACATGTGAAACTGTAAAAAACACAGTCAGTTTGTCTATATAGGAAGTCAGAGCATAAAAGATGAATTATGAGTAACATAAACAAACACCATTGCCATAGGATAGTAAAAATATGCAATTAGAACAAGAACACACTAAAACTCTTTATGAATCTCAAGTTGGCTAAGTAGAAATCTCTATATTAAGCTGAAAACCAGTCACTTACAATAAACACAGTCCTTTGCTAAAAATGTCCAACCCTTAGCATATTCGACTTCTTGATCTTTTATAGATCATTTAAAACATAAGATAACCTTATCAGATGCTAGATACATTGAACTCTTGACTCTTGACACCTTGCCTAACCATATGACATGGTATTTATTACAAAAGGACAACTAATCTACTAAATAGTCCTATTACAAATAGGATTCAAACTCTTAATCACCTATCTATAACAACCTTATCTTAATTAAATTACATCCTTTGCCAAATGTATTAACCCCTGGTTGAATCTATATGATTGGCTTTAAATCTTGATGACCATAATGCCGACCTCCATCAAAGTAGGAAACAATCCCCTATTTTCTAGGCATAGGGTCCTTTGCAGTTTTGAAATGTTCTGATCATCATGAGTTCATCATTTCGAGGTTCTTTGCTGTTAGGAACTGAAGTAACACCTGCCAAAAATCCTCCCTAAGCTCCAGCTGTCCCAAACCATCTTTACACTGTTCAAATGAGTTGTAATAGACTATGCTACGAAAACAACATAGTTTCATAGCGCTTTTCGTACCGCAGCTCTTTTACCCTTTCTTCTTCAAAATTTTGATTTCTTTCCTCCAGGATTATCTTCATTATCATTTAATACATCCTCCCTAGAAATTTCAGGTCATAATTCATACTTTTGCCCTTCAAAAATTTATGAGAAAGAGTGAAAAAAGCTACTACAGTAGTTTCATAGCGCTTTTCACTCTTTTTACACTGTTTGTGCTACGAAACTGCTGAGTGAGTAGTTTTGTCCAATTTTTTTCAAAGTAAAACTATAAAAGTGCCAAAACTCAAAATAACACTGATTTCATCAAATCAAAAAGTCATATGAACTGAAAAACACAATTTTTATGAGGTTCCTTCTTAATTTTCACTTAATTTAGCTTTTGACTTTTTAATGATTGTCATTTTACACCTTTGTTCTTTAACTCATCCTGAATCACTTTCAGCTACTGTTCCAAGTCTTCCACTTGACCTTTAAGTTTCCTGTTAGTAGCTCTCAAGTGAGTATATATTACTCTGACAAATTTGGCTTCCTTTATTGCTGGGACAGTCCATGTGAAAAACTGCTCTGCATTGCTTGGGGTTTCATACATAGAACCAGTTTTACCTTCCCATAGTGCCTTCATTATTTTGAACTCTACTTTCTCAATACTATGCTTTCTAGCCCTCTTTCTCATCACAAAAAATTCTTGGTTTGCTAACCTCAACTTCTCTTCAGGATGTTGAAACGTTGTTTTCCTTGTCACTTCTTCTTTTCCCTCTTTTGTTCTGCTGACTGTATGCTTCTCTGCAGGTGTTGAGAGATCAAACACTTATTCAGGGGCTTTAACTGTTTCAGTATTTTCTTCAACTTCCTTAAGTTTCTTAGCATGCCTAGTTAAAGGCTTTCTATCTTGAAAGATAAAAGCTGCATTTTCACCCTCAAACTCAAGCTTCTTTACAGACTTAGCTTTTTTCTGTTTGTGCTCATCTTCTCCAATGAAGTCAGCTTGCACAATGGGTGTCTCTTCTATGTCAATTGCATGCAGACGTCATCTAAGTTTCCCTTTATCACTGGGATGTCCTCTGTATCTGTAGCAACGATTTTTCCTTTCAATGTCACTACTTGGCTTCTTGTTACTCTTTTGATTTCCTGCCTGCTAACATCTTGTTTCTGTTTTTCCTCTTTGACAATCTTTGACCTCTGTTTTGCAGGTAATGGAGTTGGTGTATCAAGCACTTGTGTTTGTTCTATCCTTTTCTCAACTTGTTTCCTTGGCTTCAATTTTACAAATTCCTTTGGTTTTGCAACCACAGGTTGACTAGACTCTGCTACTAGTGGTGATGGAGTTCCTTTAGTTTTAGGGTTTCTAGCAGGAGTTAGTGTTTTCAACTCAAAACCATTTGTAAAAAAAAAGGATGACCAATCCCTGCCCATCTTCCGAAGCTCATTCAAAATCAATAAATTCATCAAACCATGATGAAACAAATATGTTTCACAACCTTCAGATTTGGCTTGTACTTTATTAGCCATTTTAGCAAGACTCCTATGCAGGTAAAAGGGAAAATCAAGTGAAATCTTACCTGTGAAATGAAGAAGCAGCTTGAAATGATATGTGTAGACCTTATGATATATTCCTTCACATGTAAAATATCTCTGGATGCTAAGCAGCAACTTTGCATAAGTGTATTTGATGCATCTTCTAGGGATAGCATTATTGAGGTCCATATCTGCATACTCAGGTTTCATGAATTCTTTGCATTGCTCCATATCAAATTTGAAACTTTTGAACCAATTTTCTTGACCCCTTGGTATTTTTGTTACAAAAACAATAATCTCTGGTGTAATTGGTACACTTAGCATCCTAACCTTGGTAGTTGTTCCATTGAAGTGTAAGGCAAATTATTTAGACACCTGTGTGTGGCAACCCTGCAGCTTTTCACAAAACCAAAGAAAACCTACTCTGCTGAATGCCTTCATCACTGTTGGATCTTCAACTATGGCCTTCATATTTTCAGGCTCATGTCTTAAGAAGTGTCCCCCTCTGTGGACTTTCTTTTCCTCTACCATGCTTCACAGAAAACTTGTCAGCCTCACTTGACAAATTGAATCAACCTCGCTTGAATATGTGAAACAATAGCCTCGCTTGGTTATATGAAACAACCTCGCTTGATTATATGAAACAACCTCACTTGATTAGGATGAAGAAAAACTTGTATTGAACAGCCACAGGTTTGGCTTGACAGTTCAGAGCTTAAACATTCGAATGGAGGCAAGAGAAATGTGTATGACCAATTAAGCAAGATTTTGAATTTGAAATGTCATCTCATAACTGAATTATGCCTCATTCATTCCCTATCATGACAATGATGACTACAACATGGGTAAGTACATTGAATCTCATCATTAACTAACCTATCATACCACTAGCCTACCATTTCCCAATGAATTCTGACAATTTCCAGCTCAAATGACAAGACGGTTAAGAAACCGCGCTTTCGTAGCACCCGCAGTGTATTTTTCCCAGTTTGCGCTACGAAACTATTAGCACTTTCGTAGCGCAAATCAAATTTTTTGAACTAGTGGCGCTACGAAAACATGGATTCTTGGCTAATTGCACAAACTTTATGGAATGAATCCCAAATGGAAATTATGGATATTTTTACAATGAATAGACCTTTAAAAGAATTTATTTGAACTTAATGATGACCTTTGAACTTATAAAAATCTAACCTACCCTTAACCAAATCCTAAATTGACTTCTAAACCTAATTTGAACCATGACCAAAAACAAACATGACACAATGATGTTTTGAAAATTTTTGGGTGATAACAGAAGCCTTCAGTGCGATTTCGAGGGTTTCAATATTTTTAGTAGGTGCAACATCAAATGGCACTGAAAATCCTAGAATCTCGATGTAGAGCTGGGTGATAAGCGATTCGAGCTGTTCTTGCTGAATTTCTACGGGTTTTCATGCTTGTTCCACCTGCTGCTGCTCCTGACATAACTGTGCGACCTGTGTTTCTATTTCCGATCTGGTGCACGAAGCACGATACTCTCGATACTACAACTCGTCCGTGATTGTGGAATGGATCTGGTGCAAGTGGGCACTGGGGAGTGTGGCCAAATTAACTCCAATTTCTGACCAGGATCGAGCAGTTGCACACTGCACTGGATGTGATGAATGAAGTTCCCCGCCAGGTATCTATATCAATATTCTCTCGGCGGTGGAATCTATGGCCCAGGTGCTGATTGGAAGCACGCTCGATTGAACCATGCTTGCTTGAATCTCGCTTGCTTGAACCTCACTCGCTTGAACTTGAAGTTGCTGGATGCATTGTTGAACTCGCCGAGGACAACCATGTTATGATGCTCAATATTGCTCCATGATTCATCGATGACTGTATTGACAACATTTCAAATTTCATTGTAATCGCCTTCTGTCAACACGAGGGGCTCAATCCAGACCTTCTTTGATGCTTTTCGCTTCTTGCGTTGACCTTCCACAGACTTGGACCCTCTCTTGGTACCCCGACGAGTGTTTGGTTGCTTCGAAGGGGCATCTGCACTGCCTGTATCAAGGTCCTCTAACTCCTCGTCATTATGAATGTCTATAGTGTCCTTCAGCTGTTCTTCCATCTCTGTCATTACCGTAGGCTTCCCAGTGTCTTTCTTGGTGCACGGCTTAACCACAGATGGCTTGGGCTGGGCAGCTGAAGTGGCACCGATATCTGTTTCTACTCCAACTAGGAGGGATGCCAATTGGTGATTACAGTGATGAGGTCATCCTCTATGAAGAGGTAAGGTAGGTCATACCATACCCCAAACATATATTTCTTTGTGCGAATGTGCACATTGTGGAAGGAGGATTTGAAGTCCACTATGCGCTTGTATTGGTCATATAAGGTCGGCGAGAGGCGCGACTTCAGTTGCACAACCTGGTTAAGCTCCATCTGAAATAGAACGCAAAAAATATTACTTTTTGTGACTTGCACCGAATCCTTTGTCGCCCAAAACGATGCATATCACGTGGCTTTGCACAACTCAAGGTCAATGGTAGATAATTTTGATTGTGACGATGGCTTCCATCCCACGAGCGCGACGAGCAACAAAAACCACACATAGTGGAACAGTTTTCCTTCTTCCCACGCCTCCCGAACATTCTCCAAAAATTCTTGGCATAGATATTTCACCCAGTTGTACTGGACGCCCTTAGTGCATTGCGCAGCTATCGTAGTGACTGACGCTGGAAATTCCTTAGCTCGACACTTCCGCATCATTTTACAAGCCAATACTTGCATAGAAAATATGACAATGAGGTCATTGATGGTGTAGAAAAAAAACTCCCATGTCTTTTGGACCAATCCATATGTATCCTTCATATCGTCTGCGATTTTATTCTCCCAACCCTTCCCTCTGAAGGCTTCTGTGGGGTTTTCTCATTGGTATGGAAAAAACGTGATGCGATGGATGAGCATGTCATCGATGGGAATCTGCGTTCCCAGCCATAGGCAATCATCGTGCACTAGATCCATCAACTGGAACATACATGAATCATTGATGTTACCACAACCAAATTGTGGTCCGTTTAAAAGGTTAAGGATCCCAGAATTGCATAGTCCCATAGCCCATTCCATAGGATCCACCTTGATGATGCCAAATTTTTCATATGAGACTTTTTTCAAGTACTACGATGACGCAAGCTCAGGAAACTTTGCCTAGTCCGCCAAATCCCAATCCTCATATTTTAAAGAGGGGACACACCCCAACATGTCGCCTTTGACAAGAACATCCTCAGGCAGCAGGGGTGTATGAATTACTGCCTTGATTTTATCAGGGTCCCTGGACCCGTCTACTGACGGCTTCCGCAACGACATATACGGAGGCAACTGAGATAAGGGATTGACTTCCTCAACAAACCCCTATTCAGGCGCAGTTACCCCAGGTTCTTCTTCCATCGGTTGCTTCTTCCTTTCTGCGTGGGAAATTGACTTTTGCTTCAGGGTCTTCTTGCGTGGGGACTTCCGGGTACTTGATGACTGCCCCTTCTTTTGTTTCTACGACATAGCAAGGGTGGGCTGAGTCGCTTTCATAGTCTCTGGAATTAAGTGGCCTAAACCTGGTTGGCGCAACATTTTTTCAAGAGGCTCCCATGATGCAGACATAGGAGATGGAAAAGGGAGTAAGAGCAGAGGGAATAACTCAGTTGAATTATCAACAAGCAAAGGGAACTTGTGTAGACCTCCATGCCATATTTATAATGATGTCGCGGCTTAAACGACCTTATGTCTATTGATGCAACTAGATAAATGCTAAAAAAATTCCAAATATGGTGTAATCTCATCCTTAAATGCAAGTTACCCACTCCCTTAAATGGTAACAAATCTACAACTTCTATATTTACTGTTCCAACGACTAGTTTCTGGCTTGTCTGCGACTAAAACAACCTCCTAGTGCGACCTCTACGCTGGCTTCGCAAATGCCTACACCCTCTCAAACTTCATCACAAAACTGTTTGGTAATAAAAACTGACATACTTCTTTAATGTTTTGCACCCTTTCGCAACTGTCCAGGGTGCTAGGACATTATTCTGGCCATATAGTAATTTAGCGTGCGTAGGGATGGGGTCTGTTATCCTCCACAATTCCCCAAGGCTGAGAAAGGAAACTGAAGGAGGAAATATCAAACCTACTTGTGATTTGGTAGCTAGCCATACCAAATCAGATAGGGCTCTCTCTGTAATCTCACAGTTAATAAGGTGACTGGAGAGGGAAAAGATGTTGGGCTAGGTATTGAGCTCTAGAGTTTTTGAAATTTAGGGTTTGCTAGATCAGAAGAAGAGGTCAAGGAAACTAGGTTAGGTTTCAAAATATTTCAGTTGCAGGGATAAAAAGGGGCAAGGTAGGTATGTTTCAATGACACTTTGAGTTTGTCAATGTAGTGTAGGGTGGAAAAGCAAAGGTTCAAAATGAGCATGACAAGCATGAGTTCATTTATCAGAAGAAATATAACATAAAAATGAAATTCCTATCAAAATAGAGCATAAAATTTAAGAATTATGTTTACAAACTCATAGGAAGATCATTGAAAGAAAAGATATGGAAAGAAGGATGACTAAAAATTCATTAAAGTGATTTACAGAAGAAAAAAATGTCACAAAATCATACCACATGAATCCATATATTTTAGCTGCAACTAGCCTGTTAATTTCCTGCAAAAAAATGATGTATACAAGCTCCAAGTCTTCTACTCTCTAATGTCTAACCTTTTATTCATCTCAATCAAGGCTACATATAGACCAAAAACCTCTTTCCCCTCTCTCAAGAGTCGAATCCCTCATGACAGGAACAATTTACATGATTTTCTCTAACCCATCATCCAAATTAGTTGGTTCTTTACCATTTTCAATACGCGATAAATGGTCTGGGTCTGTGTTCAACCTTCTAGGATTCACAATCACCTCGAAATTGTATTCCTGGAACAAAAGGAGCCACCTACAGATCTTCCCCCCCAACACAGTCTTATTCACTAGGTATTGCAAAGAAGAATGATCTGTTAACATTTTGAAATGACCTCCAAGTAGATAATGACGAAAATTTTGCAGCACATACACCATGGCTAGTCCTTCTCTTTCCGTGGTTGAATAATTGTGCTCAACATTTGACAACTTCAGACTTGCAAATGCAATCGGATGATCAATATCTCCAACACTTGACTACGCTAATACAACTCCTAGCACGATACATGGAGCATCAACGTGTACATGGAATTCCTTTGACCAATCTGGGAAAACCAATATGGGCTCGGTCACCATCCTTTCCTTAAGTATGTCCAGACTCTTCTGACAGTCCTCATCCCAAAAAAAAGTGGCGTCCTTCTTCAATGAATTCTCCATTGGTGATGTGATCTGTGCATAAGCTTGAATAAACTTCCGATAATATCCAGTATGTACCAATATCGAGCGCAACTACTTCACACTCTTTAGAGGATCTAGATTAATAATGACAACAATTTTGGTTGGATCAACCATCAGTCCCTGTTTACAAACAATATTTCCCAGAAATATACCAAAAGGGACGCAGAAGATGCACTCATTTAAGTTCAGAGAAACCTGATACTTCCGACAAGTATCTAACATTAAGCCTAGGCTGGAGACATGTTTATTCAATAGTCCAAAGACAATCCAATCATCAAAATATACTTCTAAAAACTTATGGATATAATATTTGAAAGCAACAACTACTACGCACGAAAATATGCCTAGCGCGTTCTTCAAACTGAATGACATTCACATTTTATTGGAAGGAACCCCATTCCGTCGCAAAGGTAGCCTTGCTCTGGTCTTCAGGTGCGATCCTTATATGGTGATATCCTTAAAATCCATCAGTAAATGAATAGGCTTCCTTCCCTCCTACATTGTCCAAAACTTCATCTGAGAATGGGGTCGAAAGGGAACATGTACACATGCATCATTCAATTTGCGCAAGTCAACACAGATCATGATTTCACCTTGTCTATTTTTCTTGAACCATCATAGGACTCACCCAATCTGATTCCTCCACTGGCTCAATAATTCCTGCAACAACCATATTTTCCAGCTCTTCTTTGACCTTTTTTTTATACTTTGGGTTCAATCTGTAAGGGCACTACTTAATGGGCCTAGCATCCGGTTTTAAGCTGATCCTCATCACACCAAGATCTCCAATAATCCCTTTTATATCAAAAAATTTAGTGGGGAATAACTACTGATATTCAGTGAGAAGCTCTGCAACCATTCCTATTGTGTCTTCATCCTAGTCTTTGGCTTCTTTTTTGCTCCAATATTGACTTTTCTAGTTTTAACAGGTTTTGTAACATCTGGTAATTCAATCTCAAGTCCAACGATTGCGTGCTACCCCTCAGACTCATGGATGTTAATGTTTCTTGGATCCTCATAATTATCTTCAGCAGTCACATTGCGACATTCAACTGCATCCTTCATATGCACATTCCATTCTGGTAGGGCCTGTACTGCTGGTTCCCTTGGCACATCAAAAATAGTGTCTCAAATCTCCTGCGATGCCTCATCAATGCACTGGAATCCACTTTCAAAGCTGAAAGTCAAAATAAAGCTCTCTTTCAGCACAACCCATTTGGCAGTACCATGTTGCAGCTCGGTCTCCAGATACCAATTCATGGGGACCCTTTCCAATGTATGAATGAATATGTGAATCCATTCTGACAGCGGCTCCTCTCCCAAACTGCAGTCCAATTGGCTAAATGATTGTGCGAATCATGTGCGCCTGAATATTGTTATTTCATCCAGGTGATGGGGCTTCCAAATTTCAGTCGTAGAATTCAATGAAATTCCCTCCATTCAACAATATTTTCTTTGTGGGTTCTCCACTAGCATGCTGGTGTTGAGCGCAGATCTAGATCAAGCACGTGGAACTGCTGTTCCTCCGGGACATCCCTTTCAAATGTATCTAAAAACATATTAACATCTCCTATACCATCATAGTGGGGAAATTCATGTACGAAGAAATTCACATACCTCAGAGGATATACAACGCAAAGCTCTGGTTACCCGATTACAATGTAATGTGGATACTTCATGTAAGCAGTTCTACCAGTGTTCCAATTTTTCATCTGAGTCTGATAAGCACGAACTATCTTTTTCCCAACTAAGCCGGGCATCTAATGTGGGGTTGATCCAATTATCATCCTTCACGGTTAATTTGTAGACATGGTCAATATCTTCATCTGTATATTTGCTATGTACCGGTTTTGTTTATCTTGCTTCTTCTGCGGGGTCTAGGAGGACCAAAACCCTTGTCCCATTGTTTTCAAACACCATGCTCCTTCACTTGAGGTTAATAATAGCATCCATGTCAAAAGCCCAATCTATATCTAGCAGCGCATGATACATATTTTCATCATCAACAATTTCAACGACTTCAAAGTTAGCAAACGCCTTGACTCCTTCAATGTCAACTACTACCCGAGAGAGTCTGTCCATTGGGATAATTTTTTGTTGGTTAGCCATGCGCAATTGAATTGAGGACCACTCCAGTTTAGGTTCTCCCATTTTTTTCCATGTTTGTTTAGTTAAGACATTTGCATAGGATTCCATATCTAGAATAACTTGATCCATCTCAAAGTCTCCTATATGAGCGGTTAAGTGCATCTCTCGCTCAGTTCTTCTTTTGTTCTTGTGATTTTTTTTAACAGCCTTTTGTGCCATTTGAGGTTGGTATTTCTTGGCATAGTTAATGTTTGAAACTTTTCAACTACCTTCTTATTGCGCAAAATCTTGATACAAGCATGCAGAAACAATTTCAGTTCAGCTGGATCCGTCTCATCTGTGATATATACAACAGGCCTAGTCGGTATTTTTGATGTTGATGCATCGAGATCCATGAAATTCTTCTTTGCTTTAGTAAATGTATCCTTCTCCTGTTGTAAGTTAAATCCTTCCTTCTTCTTAGGGACTTTCTGAACCTAGACATATGCAATAGGTTGTTTTCCTTCTGCGTTATCTGCACCAATTGTTGCACCACTTCTGGTCACAATATTAACACTAGGCTCTTTGTTGCGCGGTTCTAACCTCATCATCTGAACGTTCTGTGTAGGCATCTAAGTATTCTTTTCACGCATTTTCACAAACAATACAGGGCAATATTCAATTATGTGGTCGAACTGCCAACAATACCTATAATATGGGTGCGTCAAGTTTTGGAAGTCACGCGTGAATGGGCCAAATTATCCACAATTATAACATATAATATGGCCTCTTCCACAGCCAGCTCCTCCTATTCTGTTATCTCTAAATTGGTCTAGATGGGCTGCTCCAACAGACAACCAAGAGTAACTATTACATACCAGCTTTTGACTGAGGATTAGCCTCTTCAGCTTGAGAGGGATCTCTCAAATTAACTTGTGATTTTTTCAATTAGGATTCAATCAGATGGCTAACTCTGTGATATTGACTTAAATGTGTTTGATTGCAGGTGACAAATGTGTAGGGTTCACTACCATTGGGCTTATGGAGTAAGTGTTAGGAAATTCAATGACAATGGCACTCCTTGTGGACGCTGAGGCATGTAATGTTTCAATGAAAGGACAACATACACAAAAATATTCAATGGCTTAATATTCAAAGGAAGTATGAGCATTAGGAACATGAATTATAAGTAATCAAACATCAAGATACTGAAATCAATATATTAAGATACATAAAACATAAGCTCATTGAAACACCAAAAGAATCTTAGGTAAAGAAGAAAACACAGTCACTATATATTACTGTTCATCAAAAATTTACAAAGTGGTAGTTGTTGGAATCATGATTGCCATTAGACCAAAACCCGCAGGCTTTAGTCTCCGCTACAATCGCCAGAGTTAGGATCCACAAGAGGCGATTAGTCCATGTCGCGAAACACATAGTGAGCGTTGAACCCAATGTGAAACAATCTCCCCCCCAACACGAGCCGGGTGAGTTTCAAGCTCGAGACTTGTCACTCTAATACCACTTGTTGGAATCATGATTGTTGTTAGACCAAAACCCACAGGCTTTAGTCTTTGCTACAATCACTAGAGTTAGGATCCACGAGAGGCAGTTAGTTCATGTCGCGAAACACACAGGGAGTGTGGAACCCAATATCCAACAATAGTGTCAAATAACATTCTCCCACCCTTTCAAACTCTTTACTTTCCCTATTTATAGAATTAGTCACCTTTACATCATGTCTGCCAACTGGGATAGTCCATCGAATACCTTCATGGACACCTAATCTAACTAACAACTGATTACAAGGAGGAAAAAGTAGAGGTAACTCTGTTTTCAAGAATTAGAAACCTAATAGGACTCTTTCACTCATTATTACATTATCAAACTATTAAAAATCCATACTTAAACAAGGTTTATCAAAAGAGTAGCCTTATGAGGTGGCAAAAGGCATGATCTAACAATAAAACACCATAGATGGAATATAGGAACTGTTCCTCGGATTCTAACTATGAGCTGTCATGTTGATGATGTGGTAGCTTGATGAGCTGGTGAGCTGAAGAACTTTTTCGAAGACCCTGCTTTCACCAAAACATTCCTCTGATATCCTTTAAGCTTTCCACTTGGCTAGCTGACCTTCAATACCCTTTCACAACACCAAAATAAAACTAAAAACTTATCGCTGCAAAAACATAGTGGAATAGGCATTTTTGTAGCATAGTTTGGTAGAAAATTTGTTTCATCCATTTAAGTCAACTTTTAGCCTCTATTTCTGATTGGGATATGTTTTCTAAATGATGTAAGCTAAATAAAACTCTTACCCTCATTTCATTTCCAGCCAAAATGATATTTGTTGCAAAAATTATCCTACAGGGATTTTGTAGCGAAATCTGGCCTTCAAGCCTGGGCTTCACTACGAAATTTCCTAATTGGCAAAAACTTATAATTTTGTTGTTTTTTCTGAAAGCAGTGTGTTCAATCACTAGGTCATCACTGCGACAATTCTTATCATCATGGCCTACAGATCGAAAAAATGTGCAATATAACTACTTGGGAGTTTGAATATATTTCTCCAACTTGGGACAATATTCTGTAGAGTGTTGTCCGGTTACTTTAAATAGTGAACACCATATTGTAGGGCTCACACTAGGCCTTGCCCCTGGATTAGGCCTGATCGGAGTCGATCCTCCAACCGCCAGATATTCACCATATACTGGGCACTGTTCCTTGTAGTGTCCTTTAGCTTTGCAGTGCACACACCATAACTCTGTGCACACGTCCTTCCCATTCTCATTCCACAAATTTTGCAATTCTAAGTGCAGGGTAGCCAACTGGCTCTGAACCTACTGAACCTTGATCTGCATCTCCAGAACTGGTGAAGCTTCCAGTTTCATTGCGATTTCCAAATATTCAGCTTGGAATGTTATCTTTTTCTCAGGTAAAGGAAGGTGTAGATGCGACAACAACATGTAAATGAGTCATTCTTTATGTTGATCATCACTAATGGTGAAGCCTCCATCCCTGATGATACATTTTAATTGTTGATCTGCCTCCCATACAGTTTCCTTCACTTCCTAGTGGATATCCTTCAATTCGGTAACACATTGAGCATATGAATTTGGCTTCCAGAAATGCTCATTCAATGCTTTCTTGAGATCATCTATCGTCGTATTTGGGTTAGCCGCTAGATACACATCATATACCATTCCAGTGCACGTTCCTGGAATGCAGTAGCAAGTTGTGATTTATTGACATCATCTTCATTAATATATTGTGCCTTCCACACAACCTCTGCGACGAACCAGAATTGCCCGGTATATTCATTCTCGACACCCTTAAAATTCTGCATCTTAATAGAGTTAGCCATATTGAATACTGGCGGGGGAGGTGGAGGTGGAGGTGGAGTGGAGTGTGGAATGGCAGTGTGAGGTGGATTTGGAAGTGGGGTGGATGGGATCTGAAGTGCAACTGTGTTACTATCTTCTAATTGCGTTGAATCACCTGAAATTATCGCCTAAGACTCTTCGCCATTGTCAAATCTACCTTTGAGGGGAATATACACAAAATCTTTGACTGGGTATTCTCTATAAATTTTTCCACTGCACGTAGAGCTAGGTTGGTCTCTTCTGAACATTCACTCAATGTGGCTGCACAAAGTACCTTTTTCACATAAAAGCATTTTAATCCACAACTTCAAAGAGCATAGAAACTTACCTCGCAGACCTTTGAAAAACTATTTTAGCTTCAGTGTATGACATAAAGGTATCAATAGAAAACTTAGTGACAAATCCACCTAGAATGATGTCAATCCAATAGTCTACTGTGCGAGTGATCCTATTGTTGGCTTTTTCCAATTGCTAAATCAACTCAGGAGTCCACCTGGTAATCGCGTCGTCCTTCCAGCAACATTTCAGTGATTCGAGACAACCACTCGCGTAGTTCTATTGTGAAGGAAGCAAAGAAGATTTCATGTTGCTTTGTATAAATGTATCTTTGTTCCCAATCTTCAGCATATAATCGTGGGTTCTGGTTCTCTTACATCGTGAACTCACACACCTTTTTATCCAACCAATCCTACAATTCGTTCTTAGTTTGATGCCGCATCAAATCTCCCTCAAACAGATCTCGCTCCTGGAAACATAACCATTTGTTGGCTCGAGGGGACAAGACCTTGGTTCATAGTGTACTTGCGCAACCACAAAAACCCTCCAAATACTGGCCCTTTCGACAACGATCCACTTGTGTAGATCAAAGTCTCACGCAAAGTAGCATGGAGGTGTGATGGAACCAGGTTTTCAAACCCAGAGGGGAATTATGATGTGGATCTAACCCTTGTTGGTTTGATCTGATCTGATCTAATTACTGTTGTGTTGTGCTAGTGCTCTTTAAACCGATTTAGATCTAAACTTAACAGAAACCCTTATTTATTGCACAAACACAGAGATATACTATTATATGATAAACCCAGAAAAATGTGCATCAAATAACAACAATCACACAACATATCTATAAGAAAACCATTAAATCATAAATTATTAGCGCATAAGAACAAAAATCATGCAAGTAAACCAGAGACTTTGCCAAAACTTCTCTTTATTAATAAAATCTTCAATTAATACAGTTTCTTCCTCTTGCGCACACAGCCCAGGACTTAGGTCTCCGCGCACACAGCTGCAGGAGCCTATTTCTTACTCAGAATAATCACAACTTAGTTGCCCAAAATCACATTAAATTTCATAATCATCAGATAGATATGATAAGATATATTTACTTAACTCATACGTGCCTATTTATGTCTTAGACACTCAAAAACCATGGTCCCAAACCATGGTTTGAGCCTCATGTTTTACCATTTCAACCATTACAAAATTAAGGAGCTTTGACCTACCCTAAAGCCCCTTGACCTTCTACGCACTGTTCTTTTCTATCAAAGTTAACAAAGATTACTAAGACTTGACCTAGGGGACCCTAGCCCAATAGCTCATCCAGAGCCCAGATCAGTGCGAGATCACCATTGGCAAAGAGAAAATTTTCTCACTAGCTTTTTGTCATATTTTTTCTCTATATCGTTCGTCAGTTTGGAAAACCATAGACTTGTACTTAGAATTTCTACTGCATAATATACAAACCCTCAGCTATTGAACCAATTTTCCCGAGTTGGGTTTTTTTGGGGATTTAGTCCAAAAATAACTGAGTTATTTGTGTGTGTTTTTATCTTTCCTTAATTGTATTTATTCCATTGTATTTATTTTTTTGTAGTTTGCAGCACATTGATTTCAACATTTTCCATAGAAAACAATAAATAATTTGTTCAGTAAATTAACAAATAGAAGAAATCTAATTAGTTGTTGTAGTAGGAATCTGGGTAATGGAATTTTCACATGGTACCAGAGCGTAGATAAGACGCAGAGGAGCTTAGTTGCAGAAGGAAAGAGAGAGCTTCGAGGAACTACATAGGCAGTTGCTCGAAACCCTAGGAGGCTGCACAGTCCATTAGCCAGTAGGGTAGTTTTTGAGGAAAATCTGTTTCCTTGAGTGAGTCGAAAAAGAACAAAATTTCCAGATTGAAGATTGTTAGAGCCAGAAGGAGTAGCAAAGATTTTCTTGCAGATCATATATTTAGCTGGGGTACAGTTATTTTGTAGCAATTTCTGGTAGAATAATGTCATAAGGGAAGAAGAGAACACACTAAGAGAATTCTTTCCTTAGGAAACTTCTAGCCAAGAAATTCAAATTATCCATGTAAATCAGGAGTAGTCATGAGAATATTTTCCCACTCCAATAAGGAGTGCATAGAGCCAGTCAGCAGTTGCGCAGAGGATAATAGGTACAATTCGACATTTCAGGCGAGATGGAATTAAAAGGGTTGAGAGATTAGGACTGATTGGACGATTCAACAAAATATGTGATCTGGAAGGAAAATATTTCCTTCCTTTTAAACGAATATGATCTCAAAACCTATATCAGTTCAATGGTATCTTTACCCACGAACCCTAATCAACATAAGGCCAACAAAAAGGAGATGGTGAAAGAAAAGAGGCTAATTCTTGATGGAGTTTGAGATCACGTAGTATCTCACATAGTTGGCAAGGAATTTTCCAAACAAATGTGGGATACCATTGTTACGCTATACCAGGGATCTTCCGAGCAATGGAAGATGTATTTGGAGGAGAAGATGAGTTGTACGAGGATGCAAAAAGGGGAGCGTATAGACTCCTTCCTTACTAAACTTCAGGAAATCCAAGATTAGCTGTATACAGTTGGATCAACGCTCAAACCTACAGAGTTTGTACGATTTTCCCTGAATAACGTTTAAGAGGAGTGGTAAGTATTCATCCATAGTATCCTGGGCATAGAAAACTTTCCAGAATAGGAAAAAATATGGGCAGATCTGCAGCAGGAGGAGATGAGGCAATACTTGGTGAAGAGCACCATAGGTGGCAACAACAACAGTGGGACGAAGGAAGTAAAGGAGGAGGAGCACACAACCCTTGCATCAAAGGGGAAGGAGGAGCAACGCAGAAGGAAGAAGGATGTATCAAAGGTGAAATTCTTCAGACGTGGTGAACTTGGTCACTACATCCCCAGTGTTCACTCAGAAAGAGGGACAAAGAGGAGAAGCAGGATCAACAGGCTACATCTGCCGAGAGAGATAGGTTGTCCTCCAAACTGGAGGAAGAGTTTGCCATGATCACCGATATACCTCCAAGGGTGAGGTGGGGTGATTTGGTTTTGTAGCCCTAGAGAGCTACAAATGGGAAATATCCTTCAGGAGCCCACCTCTTGGATCAATACCTTTCTACAAGAACCCATAAGAACAGTAGCAGGATGGACCAGTGACAGTTGGTTCATTCAAGTGCTAGAGTGACAAATGCAATAGCTAGTAGAAGTAAGGACTGAGCAGCACAAAGTAGAGTTGGCAGCAGTGCAATGGGCACAACGTAGAGTCAACAACAATGTAGAGGCTTCAGTGAAAATGCAGAGACTAGCAACAGTGAGGACTCAGGTGACAAATGCATCATACTGGACACAATTGGTTCAGTATGATGGACATCTCTCAGTTGCAACAACAATAGATGAGAGACAGTTTCAAATGTTGCAGCAGAAGCAACAACAAAGTTGCAATGCAGATACAATAGTTGGTAGCAATATGCAGGGTCAACAACAACACAGATGCACCGCAGAATCAAAGTTTCATAGCAGTTGGTGGGAAGCAATAGTGAGACATTAGCAGCGCAATAGGAGATGGTGCAAAATTAGAGTATTGCTATCAGGAGGGAAGTAGTACTAGAGCACATTCCTCGCTAAGAGGGAGTGTTGGTTTTTGTAGCATCGGATGTGCTCTAGCCTTGAGATTTTGTAGAGAGGCTAAGAAACATGTATTCTCAAAGACCCATAAATCGTTTGGGGAAATTCCACCTACAAATGGTTTAATTAAAATAATTAATCAAATTTTAATATTTCCTAAGTCTAAACGTAGGAAATATGATTAATTAAAAGGTATTAATTAAGTCAGGTGCGAATCTTCTAGAAAAAGGCATGGATCGAGTCTTAGTTAATCTTATCCATCGATTAAGTTTTATTCGTGGTCATTGAAGTCTCAACGAGAGATTATAAGAAGAAATCGATGGGCACTTGGAGGACACACTTGCAGAGATCAAATTTATTGGTAGATCGATTTCTTGAGTAGCAGCGCTGAGTTGCCAGAGAGAGAGTTAGTGAGCTCATTGCAGTGAACGAGGGGCATGGATAGTAAGGTCGGAAGAAGCTTTTCCAGATCAAATGAGTGCAAATAAGAGCGGCAGTAAGTGCCACAGAGAGGCATCACAGAGGCAACACAGAGATTCAAGAGGAGATTTCGTTTTTTCTTTGGAGACATAGTTGATTTAATGCTAGAGGTCGGAGTGAGAGACCAGAGGGCCAAGAGGGTCAAGTTTATAGACAAAAACTGATCAAATAGAAAAAGTGACTCAGTTCCTAGCTGTGTGACGCAGTATTGCGTAGGCTGACGTAGTGACTGCATAGAGGTGGCATAGAGCAGCTCATCCAGAGCCTAGATCAGTGTCGGATCGCCAGTGGTAGAGTGAGAATTTTCTCACTAACGTTTTGTTAAGTTTTTTCTGTATGGTTCATTAGTTTGGACAACCATAGACTTGTTTTCACGAGTTGGGTTTTTCTGGGGACTTAGTCCAAAAATAACTGAGTTATTTGTGTGTGTGATTCTATCTTTCTTGCGTTGTATTTATTCCGCCATATTTTTTTGTGAAGGCTAAAATGTATTGATTTCGATATTTACCATAGCAAACAGTAAATAATCTGTTCAGTTAATTAACATATAGAAGAAATCTAATCAGTTGTTGCAGTAGAATTCCGGGTAACAAAATTTTCACAATGATTCACCATTTTTGGAGTAAAAAAGTAAAAGGATTAAAAAAAATATTTTTTCAACTTGTATTTTCAACTTTTTTTTCAAAAATATGGGTAGAAATTTTCTTTAATAAAGTTGGAAACGGGCCAGGTCCCTTGAAATTTGTCTCATATTTGTGCATATATAAAAGAAAAGACACCCTCTTGCTACCTATATTATTAATATATATATTCTTTACATCTTTCAGACTATGTATTTTCCAAAAAACTCCATTGTACATGACTATCTGACAAAACATAAAAATATGATATTATAAGACAACAATTACCCACGACTTCCAGGCTCAAATTCTTCTAGAGCCTCCTTAGATGGCGTACCCAGTTGCACACTCCTACCAGCACCATGTTCCAGTTCTCGACTTGCAACATTAGTGATTCCATTTTCCATTGGAGCAAAGCCTTCATAGAGCCTGAAGACCTCCTTCAGAACATCCACAGTGGTTTTCTCCACTCGCAATTCAATATTATCTAGTTTATGTTTCAGGTTCAAAACACTAGTATTCAAATGTTCCATTAATTTTTGGATCAATTCCATGTCCTTCCCAAGGCAAAATAATTGAGCAAACACAACAACCATGTTTTCGTTTATCTCCTTGACAATCTCCTTGACAACCTGCTCACAAGAACTTTCAACAATTTCCTTTAAACTCCCGTTGCGCCCAAGCTTCTCAGCATGATTTCCACTTCTATTACTCACTGAATCCATTTTCCTTGCAATTCTCCCCTGCACCAGAGTAATTCGATAATTGTGTTGCTTCAGCGAAATACTATATATAATCGCATGATTCTTACCAACGTTCCTTCCCATCTTGTCAAGCATAAATGAATTTCGTTTCTGCAACATAGACAAGCCACCTTCCGCCCTCTCCATCACCGCCAATTTCCTCTCAACTCGAACCACGATGGTACTGAGACTGCACTCACCTGAGATATTATTTATTAATTAAGGGCAGAGAGCCCAATTTTTTTGTATCATGGCCTCCTTACTCCCCCGCGACCACCTATTCTTTAATTTCCATCTACCGTCTTCCTCTCCCAAGGAGCTCCATCTTATCCTCATAATGCTATCATATTTAATTACCTATTGTTCCTTGTTAATTCCCATGCTCCAGTTATGATCCAAAAGGATTACGATTAATGTTTTATTTAAGAGACATGACATGTAACACTATGTTGATCTATAAGTAAGGTTCCTTGCTTTAGTACACTCCTTTATTGACTTGGTCATCCGTAAAATGGTTATTTTCTCTTTTAACATGGAATATTTTGAAATCTTCTAATTTTCTAAGGAGATACATTATCCTAATGAATAATGAGAAGTTTATGAATCAATAAGGCCACCATTTATGGAAAGACTTATACATTTTTGGATAAGCACCATTGAATCACCTACAATTATCAAATTCATGATGCCTTTAGAGATGCTAATCTTTAGGCCTTTCTAGAGTGAGAGCACTTTAGCTTGAATGTTCGTGGCTTTCCCAAGTCCCCAGATGAACTTTATTGCAGATTTTTCTTCGAGGTTTAAAAGAACCCCTCCCACTCCAGCTTCCCCATCGTATTTTCAACTTATCTCCCTACAAATTTATTCAAGTTTCGAGTGGGATCACTCGTTGGGTGCAAAATTTAATTCCTCATCCAAGGAGTACCCATGTTGCATACTTTTGATGGACCCTGTTACACGGAAAATCAGAAATACATGAAAAAATGTGATAATGTATTTCTCATTTTTTGTGTAGCAAGGTCCATTGAAAGTATGCAACATGGGCGTTCCTTGGATGAGGAATTAAAATATGCATCCATCAAGTGCTCCCGCTCAAAGTTTCAGTGAAAAAATAGGGAAATAAGTTGAAATATGAGTTGAAAAACTAGGTTTTTCCTTTTTCCCTCTAAAATTCAATGATGTAATCTAATATTATTTTATTATTTCCCCTATTATTGTATAATATTCCTTAAGAGGCCCATTTAGAACTCAAAAATTCTCTAATGTTAGAGAACATATTTTAAGTTGGCTTTCTTGTATAACATTTCTAATGCCATTTCCACCACTGGCAACACTATTGGTCCAAGTAAAGAGCTCCCACATGTAGTTTGGTTTCATCATCTCATATATTGTTGAGTTGAAAATATTGTTCAATTTGTGCCACCCACACTGCATGGTTAAAACCGTCAAATTTGTGCATGTCAATCATGGGTGTCTTATTACTATTATATTGGTGACCCACTTGGAAATGATGATACCCCACGTATCGATGGTGGCTAGATTCTCCTTCCAGGTGGGTATCGTCATGGATCCCCTCCCCCATGGTGTCTTTATCCTTGATGAGTTGATGGATGGCTGCCAAGGCCTTTGCAATTGCAATTTTAAAATCAAAATATGCTAGATATACCACATAAAATAACACAATGAGATGATAAAAATGGAAATGTTCTATTAATATCTACAACAATACTATTCACTTGCCTCTTCGAGGGGGAAACCTCTAGTAGAGTGGAGCTCAACTACACAACACAACACAAGACTTCCCTTACTATCTTTGATAATATATAGTTTCATGAGACCCAAAACCATAAATACTTGTGGTCTCTTGCATAATACAGGTTAACCACTCTATTTATTAGCAATGGCCCATTATAACTAATTATCGTCCCTTTCTTATAATGCGGGCCAACCATAGTACAATGCTTACATTGTTTATTTATTAAACTAACTAATCATGACACTTACAGGGCGCCCTTGGGCTTATTACATTAATAAATGGGTTAGGGTAGAACCCTAATTTTTCCAAGGTGTGAAGATCATAAGAAGATGACACACGTCCAGGAGGAGCATCTCATATGCTTTTAATGTTTTAGTGGTTCATTTTTAGCATTATGGTCCCTTTCCAATAGAAAAGGGAGAGCCACTACTTGGAGAAACTTGCACTTGTCTAACATTGGTTTATTGAAGGAAGTATCATAGTTTGAGGAGTTTGTAGTTGTTTCCTATATGTTGCTTGGGATTTTGTATGAAGGTGTGTTGACCCTGATAGTGAGAGGTCAAAATATATGATGAGTTCATGAGTCGTTGATGGTGCCTGATTGAAAAATATTATAATGTTTTGTTGTTATGTATATTAGCTCTCCTACATTGTTCCTTTGGTGCATTGGTCATAGAGAGACACATTGTGTCCAACATGTATTTTAAAGGTGTGTCAAGTTTAACTATGTATGGGATAGTAGACGTCAAATTCTTGTTTAGTATATCATCAACATAACCCTTGTCTCATTTTTGTATTGGGTCATTTGATGGAATGATGTACCTTAAGTCCATATAGTCATGAATCATTGGTTGGTGATAGGAATGCATATAAAAGAGTCATATATCAGTCATATGTGCTTATTACAACAATGTATTTTCTCCTAGGAGCTTTGTACTTATATTACACATCATTGTACACCATTGGTCAAAAGTTGGTTAGTCTCTTGCACTTGATAGGGAGGCTTATTGCAAAGAAGCAGAGAGATTATGATTGCAGCCCCATTATATTCTTAGGGGGAGCATGGTCAGCATGAGAGGCATGTTGTGTAGTGGATTTCTTTGTTTCACATACTTATCTTGCAGGAGAAACATCAGAAGATCAATTTGTAATTAGCACTATGTTGAACATTTTATGGGGAGTATTTATCTCAGCCTAATATTACCCTTTTCCATTGATTTCAAAGGGGGGTAGAAGAGCTTGATGAATTGGCATCTTGTAGGAGGTTGAAATCAACTCCGAAGGGGGAGATTGTTGGAATTATGGCTAGTTTTTTGGACTTGATGTCATCCTATATCATGATCTTATCATACTGTGTCAACCTAGATTGTATCACAAAGATGCAGAGTTGTCTGGTAAAGTGGTGTCTCATGATGATGTCTTGATGGTTGCAAAGGAGTTATAAGAGGTTGGACAAGGTGTAGAGATGTCTGGGGAAGTAGTGAAACAATCGGGAAAAGTTCTAGGTAGAGGATCTAAGTTTTTCTTCATATTAACCTATCTTCACTGGGAGTCAACTATGCATAGTGAAATGATATTGCAATTTCGTTGGGAGGTTGTGTTAACAGTGTGAAGATATTCTGTAGGAGGTTGTGTCATCCTTGCGACGATGCCTGTAGGTAAATAAATTTAAAAACCATCGGTAAAACCATCGATTTTCCCATGGATTTCAAGTGCAAGAAGACGTTCAATGTCTATTTGATTCTATCGATATTACCATCAACAAATCCTTGGGTTTTCTCATGGTAATGTGAAGAAAGAAAGGTGGTAAAGAGGGAATGAACTTAATCAGTTAGTTTGTGCATTTTCCCAAAGTTATATTATGGAATAGGTGATTAGCTCCAGTGAACAACCCTTGAGAAATCTAAATGTGCAGAGATATTATGGTTTGAAGTCTGAAGGTAACATTTTATTGGGTGTTCTTGTCCTAGATTGATCAACCAAATTTAATTATGGGTAGATATTCTTTTGTTCTAGTCACAAGATGTATATTTTATGTGCTAGAGGTTTATTTTTGTTCTGCACACCATATTTTAGTCACTGAAGATTCCTTTTTATAAGCATCATATTTTAATCATTGAAGGATCATTTTGTTTATGTGCACTACCCTCTTACTAAAGATATGCTTAGATATATGATGATCTAGGAGGATCCAAAAAGGCTCAAACCTTGAAGTCCTCAAATCTCAGCAAAATCAGCACCAATTTGTAGATCTCGTCAACATAATTCTAATGGCATGAAGAATAAATTAATCCAAATCTGTATGAGGAGGTTATGTTGATCTGAAGTTTGAACCAAATAGTAAAAAAGGTTAAAGTAAACCTAGAGTGCCATATGGAACTCCCACAAGTTACCACATGGCAGGCCAGTCAGTAGGCTAGGTGGAACCCACAAAATTGACGTGGCACCCACCAGAGATTCCATGTGGCACCCAATTGCTATTGATGTGGATGGACACACCAGAAACACATGAAATCACCAGGACATGCCACATTGCATCACCATGGCATGCCAAATGTCCTCACCACACAAGTCCAATCAACATATGTGGACCAATTTGGTGCCCTCATGGTTGGCCAATTAAGTTTAGTATGTGAACAAAAAATGTTTTAATGTTCGATATTTTATGCCACGAAGCTACTAAGTTGGGAGCCCATTGGGTTTGAACCTAGGACTCGACAACGATCGAATGAGCCCATGGAGTTTGAACCTGGTGTTAGCACCCTATAATTTAAATTATAGGTTGAGAAAAGGTTTACAAGGGTAACCACAAACCTCTTTTTTCTAGAAATTGGCCCTTTCCAACCAGAGGGGGCTCCCTTACTCAAAATAATGTCAAAATGTGAAAACAATAAGGCTTAAGGACATAAAACAGAGGCCAGATATGTAAAATAAAAATAGGATTCAATGATGGTGGTTAACAAATTTAGGAGTAAAAACCACTAGGCATGAAGCCATAATTCAAATCTTACACGAAATTATCAGAGCTTAACGAAGCACTCATGTAAAAATAGGCAAGGTATGCATGAATTCAAGTTATTACATTTGTCATAGTATAGTGATAGAAAGAGCCTTTCATTACATTCAAAGCACCTAATTGTGAGTGAGTTTGAACATAACTTGAAACTACACAAAAATATATTCAATCACATGAAACAAAGCATGAATATCAGATGAATTCTGAAACATATATCTTTGATCAAATATCAAGAAGAAGGCACAGTTTACCATAAATGAGAACCTAACCGGGGGTGAATTCTAGCATAGTTTTCGAAAGGAAATAAAGCATTCAGAGCACCCACAAAGATGAATTTTGGAACTAATTATATTTCATTCATAAGTGAATATTTAGCATTTAAATGGAAAAGACAGAACATAAGAAGGGAAACACAGAACTTGAAAATCATACCACAAGAATATCTGGTAAAGTGCCAAATGTTCTGCACTGATGATTTTATATCAGAAAATAAAAACACATACACATGCCTCTTTTCTCCCAAGTTGAACAATTTTTCCCTATCTTGTTTTGTTTAAATACAACTACGGATATTTTCTTGCATGAACAATAAGATACCAAATGCAATGTATCTATTATTGACTAAGAAGATCGAAACAAACTTAAATTGGAAGCATCATGTCTTAAGGCTTAGATAAAAACTCGGCAACATCAAGTTCAAAAAATAAACTTTATGCACCTATCCATACCTATCCTGATCACTGACATCTTATCCTGACAACTAACATAATTGTATAAAGTTCCAACAATTACCAAAATGCAAAGCATGCCTGAGTGATGAGTTACGAAGTAGACTTCCAGTTCTGCAGGGTTATGGGTTGTACTGGATGAAACCGAGTTGATGGGTACATTGAAAATGGTGCTGTATTGGAGTAGGACCCACTGGATGCTTCTATCCACGCGTGCAGATCTGATGTAGGGGCATTGGACACTAGCCAGCAATGTGAGAGAATTGTCCACATGTTGTGGCTAGAAGAGTTTGAAAATGTTCAAGGAAATGTAATAGCAAAGGTGGCCACACCTTAGCTGTCAGTTACACTTAGGGTAGATAGGATTAGTGTAATAAGTGAAGAAGTCGAACAGTTTACTCGTGTCTGTCTATTTGGCTTCTGTTGATAGAATTAGAACAATATTATGTAATTATGCTTTTGTTGTAAATAAGAATAAAACTTTCCTCGAGAAGGAACCGAAGAGTCATGTACAAGATTATAAAATGTAACCCCGATTCAGAGAAAAGGGGGATTTTGTAGCAGAAGACTCGTTATGAGAGTTTTATCTCTGTTTCAATAGAATTACAGTGTTTTATAATTTATTGTTATGTTGGCAATCCCCAGAGGATTCTACCTCTGTGATTATTGGTTTGTATCTTCTGTGTAGATTAGAATTGAAATGTTTCTATGTAGGAACTTGAGAGAGGTCAGGTCTGCAAAACTCTGTGAAAAAGGCCATAGTACTGAACCTGAATTCCGTCGTCGGAATTGATAGAGTCAAGCGTTGAACCCTCTGGTTACTTAGAGAGTATTGGTTGTAATAGGAACTCTGTTGGTGGAACGATATTGTTTGAGGCCGAACCACAATATTAACGTAGAGAAGGTTCTCTTTGTTGAAGTTAGAACTATGAATTGAATAGAAGCGAGGGTGGTTTTGAAAACCAATACCACTCGTTTCGCACCACTTTTGAGTTCGAGGGTGAATTCACAAAAAAAACGCGATCCAGTTAAATATTGACACGTCGGCTACCAAATACCGCCCATTTCGCGTTTTTTCTGAGTGTTAACCTTCAGCTCTTGAAAAAACGCGATATCTATCAGGACCATTCGATCTGGAGGATGACAGATCCGAAGGAAATCGCGCAGTAAAGTGCACGAGGGATAACACAAGGTATGGCCCAGCGGTTTTTCATTGATAAATGTTTATTTAATAAGTGAGTGTTGAGTATTGAAGGTGGGTCCGAGAAAAAGTATTAACGATGAATGAATTAACCATTCTAATGGTTGTAAATATTATAAGCATTTGCGTATTTGTTCAAAGGTTCGAAACATTTGTTATTGTATTGTAAGACTATGGTCCGGGTAGTCTAATATTTATTTATAAGCCAAGGTATTATGCTGCCGAAGGGTTTGAGCTTGGGGTTTAAATGATTAAAAGAAGCCTTGTAATGTTGGTGCAAGGGCTCTTTCATAATAAAAAGGGGTTTGAAATATTGCTATTAAAGTGTTCTTAAAGCACGATATAGCTTTGAGTGCTTTATTTAAAAAGGAACCATAGGCCATATTATTTGAGGGGCGATCTAATATTAGACTATGGTATTTCATTATCAAATTCCACGAATTTGATAAATGAAATTAAAATATGAAAATTGAGAAGACACCTTTGGTAAAAGAAATTACAGGAAGAAGAGAGACCAGCTCTCCTTAACGCCAGCGCACCAATTTTGCTATCAAGATCTCATAAATGCCTAGCCACCATTTGCGCAACAAAATTCAAATTTTGAGTTTTCCTGTCATTTCCCACTCCAAAAACAATGCAATTTCCAGCAATTCATCACAAACACCTTATAACTCCCAATATGCATCAAAACTTTCAAAGCTTTCACATTTACAAATCAAATTTCAAAAATTTCAGAATTTTGTCAGCAAGGAATTGTGAAAATGGGTCTCCAAGTGACACGTGTAATTACCAAAATATACCACCTGTGTAAAACCTGAGATTGGTTTTTGTATATGAACTTGAGTTTGAGAGAAACCTCTCTTCGTTTCCTCAAATTCTACCCCAACTCCTTATAATCTGTTCCCCAAAATCATGACTAAAACAACAAATTGTACAGTTTGAAAAATAGGATTTGAAGATGCATTTGAATATCCAAATATATAACACCTGTGTATAAAATGGAGGTTTTTGTTTTTGGTCTGTGCTTGGGAAAAACCTCTTTCAATTTTTTGAAATTCAGCTCCATTGGGTCAGAAAAAACTTTTGTAAATGCTGACTAAAATGGTCAATTTCGGAGCAAATTCATAGCAGAGTGTAGCAAACCTCCATGTTTGATATGGTTGTAGATGGTCTTATGCAAGCTTGAGTGCATATATGTGCTTGATATGACCCGGTGATGATGTATCACCCTCTGAGTGCTTCCCTCCATGCTTGCAGACCTCCAAAATGGTTGTTCACAATTTGCGCAACGACTGTGTGGTTTAGAATCTACGCAACAACCTTCTTCCACTTGAAAAACCTACCTTCAATATTTTTCTAAGATGATTTCGGCCTTCTGCTCTGCAAGTTATCAAAACCTCCTCAGAGTGCGGGCTGTGGGTGGAGAGAGTGAGGGAAACTTCAACAAAAAATTGAAAATTTTCACTCCATATGTCTTGTTTTGGTCATGAATATAAAACTTTGGGTAAATGGGTTATGATATCATGAATAATGAATTATGGATGATGATGGTGAATTATGAATTTAGGAGGTTGTAATGGCCATGATGATTAGAGGTGATATGAGGGCTGATATGATGATAAATGGTGCATAGAAGAAGTATACAAAGGTGAGTTATGAATTTATGAAAGGAAACATGTGAATGGTGACATGGGGATATGATCGACACCACTAACAGACCCATAGAACCTTTAACTAATGCAACTTCATTGTCACGGTTTTGACTAATGATAAATGTGACCCCGTGAAATGACTCCTTGAACCCCCAATGACTCCACTTGAAAATATGACCTTATGACCCTCTCATGGACTTAGACTCTCTCAAATTTAATTTTGTATTTAAGGACCCTCTGTGACATGAAAAACTTGCAGTGACTTTAAATAATGTTCCTTTAGAATATGACAATAGTGATTCATAGGCTAAATTGATATACAAATTTCCAAAATGAATAAAAAGAGGTATGGAATTTTGATCCCTAGACCCTAGGACCCTAACATTGGCTCCAATGGGGATGGAAACCTCCTAGTGAGGTGCCAAGAACATTGCAGACTAGTAGCCTACACATTTGGAAATGGAGTCAAACACTAAAAACTGAACTTTACTAACTGACTGATTACAAATCTGGAAAATTTAAAAGAAAAAAAAATGACAACACATCACCAAAGTCTTAGGGCCTTCTCCTCGGGCTTCAAACGTTGATGACAAATGCCCACACCTACTGAAGACATATATATACTCATGCGAAATGATTTGCAGTGTAGCCAATGAAGAAAATCATTGTCTAAATTATGCTTGTATTCAACTCCACCAGACATAAAGAAAAATTCAGAAAATAGAAACTCAAACTTTCCACTGAATATCAGCTCATGATTCATAAATTCAAGAAAATTCATCTTCAAAACGTGGAGACACTAGTGAAACTTGAAAATCTGGGTTCTACTTGATTGGAATTTCCAAGTCAATGGTTCAACTTTCTGATGTCCAACCGTTGTTCACCATCAACAATTAGATTTGATCATTCGTTCACACCAGAGGAAAAAGTGACCTTTCGCTCCCAGGCAACGATGTCAATATGTTAGCACCTTATAATTGAACCTCTAGGCTGAGAAAAATTTTACATGGGTAACCATAAACCTGTTTTGGCTAGAAACTGGCCCCTTTCGACAAGAGGGGGATCCCTCACTCAAAATAATGTCAAAATATGCATGAAAAGAAAATGGGCATGAAACCATAATTTAGATCTTACACGAAATTATCAGAGCTTAATGAAGCACTCATGGAAATAGAGGCAACACATGAATTCATTCAAGTTATTACATTTGTCATAATATAGTGATAGAAAGGTCCTTTCATTACATTCAAAGCACCTAATTGTGAGTGAGTTTGAACATAACCTGAAACTACTCAGAAAGATATTCCATCGCATGAAACAGAGAATGACTATCAAATGTTTAGGGCTCCAATTTTTTCATATTTTATGTTATATAGATACACTCATAATTACACCTTCTCCCCGCATTTCGTTAATAATATATCCCTAATTACAACATAGACCTCCATTATCTCTTGGTATTCATCTTATGTGGTTAATATATAATTTTCCATATTTTTAGTGATTAAAATGATGATTATACAATAGTTTTGCTGATGATGGTTTAATTATATGTTTCTATGTCTAAGAAACATGTTCCTAAAGTTAGTTCGATACTCCAACTCATTCGGTACCAGACTGTGCTCATTCAATCTTGAATTAAAGTCGAAATTTTGGAAGCTTATAGAAGAAAATTGGGGACATGGGTTTTGTCGGGAATGACGTTGACATGTGGAATCGTGAGTCATAATTCACCCAAATTGCACGTGTGGACCTCCAACTCAAGAAGAATATTTATGCAACTCATCCAGTACCAAACTGTGCTAATCCGGTACTAGACTATAAAAATAGTAAAAATCTCAAACAGACAATTTTCTCCTTGATTTTCGTGGAAATGGAAAAATATATTTCCAAACGGCCAAATGGGCTTCGCGAAAACATAGCAAGATACAAAACCCACAAATGGTTTCTAAAAATCTAGAAAGGATAGAGATATATTGAAGGGTCTTCAACCTGAATTTGTAATTTCTGCATAAAAACCTAAATTTTTGAGATTTTATTCCAAAAATTGTAAAAAAGGTTTTAACGAAAATCTGAGTTGGGGGAATTCGGTTTTATCCATTCCTCGATGGATTTAATGTATAAATAAGCCTCATTGGTTTGTGAGAAGGAAGAATTTTTTCCTTATGATCATTCTTTTGTAATGGAGGAGTAAGAGAGTTATGATTTCATTGTTGTAATTTGAGCTTAGTTTTCAATATATGGAAGATGATTGATTCCAAATTTGTGGTGCATCCTTGGAGTTCATCTGAAGTGCCTATAGTAGAAATTTCCAGCTTGGGAGGGCCCCTCAAGATTGGTAATATGCTGCTCATTGTATTTTTAATTTAAATTTATTATTTGATATGTTTGCATGCATCAAATATCATAGATTTCTTTGCAAAATCTATTTCTCGGGTTGTATGTTAGAATTATTGTTTTCTATTTTGAAGAACAGGAAAGGTTAAGACGAGATCTCACCACTCACCTACATGTGCCATTAAGTGAAGACACTTGTGATATCTAACATTTCCTGTAGTTTGTTTTATTTAGTTTAATTTGGTTTTCTCATATCTTAGCTAACCATTACATGAATCCATTGAAGGACACAAAATGAAGTAAGCTACTCACGATTGACCACGCATGAAAGAGAATGATCTAAACCTTTATAGCAAAAAGTTATTTTTGTGTCCGAGTGATGAATCCTTAGTGGTAATTTCCTGTAGTTTGTTTTATTTTTCTCATATTGTTGCCAACTTTAGATTAGGCTAGAATAGGCTTCAAGCCTGCATTTCTTGTTCTTGCACCTCTAATTGTATGACTCCCTGGTTGAAAATATAATGTTGAGAATTAATAGTGTATATATTTAGCCCGACATTTTTGGCGCCGTTGTCGGGGAGGTGCTAAAGGGATTAAAGCATAGTTGCTTTCACAAGTTTTTTGTGTGATCTTAGTTGCAGGGAAACTAGAGTGTGTAGAGTGTACAGTAAGATGTGAGTGAAGAGCCATGCATCCACTATGGTGGGGTTGCTCCAAAGTCTAGTTGTCTCTAATTGATTTTCTAGTTTCTTTTTCATATGCATAGAATTAAAGGTAGGATCTAAAGCTTCATTTTTCGTTATTTTCTTTGCAAGTGTGTTTTTATTTAGATTGATTCATTGAAATAAGAGAAGCCTAACTTGTGTGAACAGATAACTTGGTGACAACAGGGTCTTAGTAGGATGGTGGCGCTGCGAGTATATGATTGGTTTTCTTGCATTTTTTTTATGAGTGTTTTCTTTTCAATTCTCTAATATTTTTAAAAGTTCTTGGGTAATGTAAGAACCCACCCTCTACACTAATCCATGTGTGAAACATGACCCATCAACCAACAACAAGGAATTAAATACTATTAAGAGTTTGGAATAAATCTCTCCATTCTAGCGGCAGCTGGGTATCAATCTCTCCCTCTCAGAAATAACAAATATGGGCAACCGTCAAGAACCTATCTGCCTCTCCAGAAGTGATAGACAAACAAGATTTCCATGAGCTACATCCACAAGAAGATCTAGAAGCCTCCTTTTATCACCAACCTGTAAAGTAGTCTGAAGAATCATTCAATGGGGAGAAATTACTAGAACCTGAGATCGAGGAGTTATTGACATGCATATCGCTAGATCCAGTATGCATCCAAGAGACAAACCATTCGAAAGAAGATTATCTCTGTGGCATGATAGAGGGAGATATGTAGAATCGTCTAAATGAGGAAGTGAACCAAGAACATCAAGATTACATTGAACATTGCTTCAAGACAACAATCAAATTGAACCACCACTCTCTGCTTCAACAACTCTTTACATCCTATCATTCAAGTTAGTTGGTTCCTCAGGTTCGGGTACTTATTAAAGTATATTGTTCAAACCTAAATGTGAGTATATCTATAATATTTTTATGCACGTGGCTTCAATGGAAGTATGCATATACTTGAAAAGGGACCCATTCTTAGGTTAGGTAGGATAGTAAATAAGTAAATAAATGTTGCATATAGTTGTTAGTTTGGTGCAACATCATTTTTATGTCTTCTACAATAATTAGCACTATCAAGATGATACACTAATCTTAAGGGAGTATCTTTGCTCCCGTAACTGTTAATATGTTTTCAGTTGATAGATACTTTTCCAAGTTTTCTAAATAAATGAGGCCATGACGATTTGTTGGAGTTTTGCATGCATTATCTTTTCAGCTGGATTGGGAGAACATCTTCATGACCAATTCAAGGAAGTAATTGCATTTCTTTTGATTATGTTGTTTCATTAAAATTTCCCTTCTTGCCTATCTGCTTCAAGAACATAACTTTCAGTATCTTTACATACCTATGAGGTAATTTATATTCAAATCCTAAGTTTTATGATTTCTTGTTAGTAGAGATGGAATAATTGATTCTTTATACTCTCTAATTATTCAGATTAGTTTACATATATTTTGAGACCTTGTTCCTACTCATCCGACATTAGTATTATCCATCCGGTAACTGTGCTCTTTTGGTATCTACATTCATTCGATACCTGTGCTCGTCCGGTACCTACATTGATTGAGTTCGTCCGGTACCAGACCCAATTTTTCATATTCAATGGTTGAATGAACGACTTCCAATGAGACTGAGTGAACTGTTGGTCAAAGGCCTTACCTTTTTATGGATTTTAAAATAGTTGAATCCTTTTTCTTCTATTACTTTCCTAAATTTGGTTTCGCTAAAGACTACCCTTTAACCTTTATTAGTTTTTCTCTACTATTTTTTGAACTATTTTCCTTGAAGAAATTTATAGTTTAGGTAATCATTAATAATGCAAAACTAAAAAGAAAAAATTCAATTATTAGAGATGGAATAATTGATTCTTTATACTCTCTAATTATTCATATTAGTTTACATATATTTTGAGACCTTGTTCCTACTCATCCGACATTAGTATTATCCATCCGGTACCTGTGCTCTTTTGGTATCTACATTCATTCGATACCTGTGCTCGTCCGGTACCTACATTGATTGAGTTCGTCCGGTACCAGACCCAATTTTTCATATTCAATAGTTGAATGAACGACTTCCAATGAGACTGAGTGAACTGTTGGTCAAAGGCCTTACCTTTTTATGGATTTTAAAATAGTTGAATCCTTTTTCTTCTATTACTTTCCTAAATTTGGTTTCGCTAAAGACTACCCTTTAACCTTTATTAGTTTTTCTCTACTATTTTTTGAACTATTTTCCTCGAAGAAATTTATAGTTTAGGTAATCATTAATAATGCAAAACTAAAAAGAAAAAGTTCAATTATCAAACCACAAACTTTTTGTCACAACAAATCATTTTCAAGATACTTCATTTTCATTCTTTATACAAATTTTCATATCATTTATAGCAGTAACTCGTAGTCCTGTCTTTAATTATGCCATGGGATTACATAAAGTTAAAAGTCTATATTATGTGGCCCATATGTAGCTAGTACAACCTGATCTAATCTCAAATTTGGTCAATAGAGCATCCTTATTAAGACTTGCAAGAGAGTCGATGAAGTCTCTACTCATAGTGGAACACTACTTTAAAGGCGAAAGCATACATGAAAACACTTATTAATAGAACTTTAGGTGTCTTTTGGTCATTATTTGGTAGCCTCATCCATATCACATTAAAAATGACTCATTCATGCTATGTCCTTTGAGTACCTATAAGTAACTTATCTGTCTAAGGCATTGTGCAGGTAATCTAAGTCACTCTAAAAGGCATCTTCCTATGCCTTTAAGGGGCTTTCTGAAGCCACTCCCCCATCTACCAATTGAAAAAGAAATGACTACAATCTATAACTAAAATGGTAAGAAACATGGGACTAGAGCCTTCAGTGTAAAATAGTTTTAAGAGGCTAACCCGTCGAGGATATGGACACCTGTGATACCACTAGGAAAACACATAAGGGCTATAGATGCTCATGGGCAATGGGGAATTCTTCCTAAAGAAGTGTCAACCAAACCAAGGTTTTTGTCGACACGTATGATGGTTACTCTATAGCGTTACAATAAAAGAAGCACGAGTGGATGAAGTCAAGGGTAAAAATGAACTCCATAAATTTGTTGCTAAAGAATGGTCTTAAGGTAACCTTGAGTTCTCTATCATTATTTTTTCATACTATATCTAAGATGTATTATCTTAAGAGTGGGACCATGATCTTAGAAGCCTAATATACTCAATTGTGAGATTTATCTTTATTACTTGAATCACTATAAATCTTTTGAGAGTAAAAAAGGGTTTACCAGTTTCCTATGGGGTTTTCATTTGTTGAGACTGTTGATACGCTTTTATTTTCCTTTCTAAAGGAGAAGAACAAAATCCATACTCTCATTTATACAAGACTCTCTGAGCATAAGTGTTTCTAATATTTTGATGAAGTTTCTATAGCCAAGGAGATAGAAATCTTTACTATAGAATAGAAAATTTGGTTATACATGGAGGATGAATATTCACAAGTGATTTTTGAAAACTGCTCAATTTTCATGAATTCATGTTAATTGTCATCAAATATTTATTGGAAATTTTAAAAGAATTTGGCAGTAGATGTAATTCATGATTATGATCAATTTGTATTTTCATGATCATATGATCTTATTTCTCTATGTTCATGATTAGCACTCATAAATTGCGGGTTCACAATTTATTAGAAGCTCTTATATTTTGTTCTTAGCAGCTCTCAAATTGGTATCAGAACGTTTGTAGAAGTTTGCATGAGGATATGCAAACTCTTGGGTTTGGGAGAGAAGTGCTCCTCAGATTCCTTCTAGATCTTCAAATTCCTAGCAATATCTATAACATCTTCAACCAGTTATTTTTCTCTTCAGTGGATCAAATTTTTTTCTCTTGGGCTTTCGTTAGCTTCCATAAGTTCTCAGCCTTACTCCATTTCATCTTCAAATTTCAGTAGTCCACATCATGATTCTGCAGACATTTCATCATGTTCTGCATAGTTTCCACTTCGACATGCATTATAATTCAAAGCAAAGGTAACTTGAGGTAAAACTAGTACAAATCTTTTTAATCTACTAAGAACTTGGAAAACATGATGTATAACCACTATTACCTACTCCACACTCCACTATGCATTAGTAAGCTACTCAGTGAACCCACCACCATTCACCATTACTCTGATACCCTATCCACTACTTTTCCTCCATCTATGGAAATTTCCAAAGTGTCTCTCCACAAGAATGGACACCTATACAAAAGAAACAATGTTACATAAATCTATAAGCAGAGTATCATAAGTTCTTCACCTTGTTTGCATGAGGACATGAAAATCCTTCGGTTTGGGGGAGTGTTTGTCTCCAGTTTTGTCATATTTTCAGCTATATAAATACACTCATCATTACACCTTCTCCCCACATTTCGTCAACAGTATATCCCTAATTACACCATAAACCTCCATCATCTCTTGTTATTCATCCTATGTGGTTGATACATAATTTTTCATATTTTAAGTGATTAAAATGATGATTATACAATAGTTTTTTTTAATGATGGTTCAATTATATGTTTCTATGTCCAAGCAACATGTTCCTATAGTTAGTTTGGTACTCTAACTCATCTGGTACCAGATTGTGCTCATCCGGTACTGAATTAAAGTCAAAATTTTGGAAGCTTCTAAAAGAAAATCGGGAACGACGTCGACATGCAGACTTGTGAGTCAGAATTCACCCATCTAGAACGTGTGGACCTCCAGTTCAAGGGGAATATTTATCCAATTCATCCCATACCACACTGCAAAAATAGTAAAAATCTCAAACTTCCAATTTGCGTCTTGATTTGCATGCAAATGGAAAAATATCTTTCCAAATGGCCTAATGGGTTGCGAGAAAACATAGCCAGCTACAAAACCCAAAAATGGTTTCAAAAAATCCGCAAAGGATAGAGAAATATCGAAGGGTCTTTGACCTAAATTTGTAATTTATGCATAAAAACCCATTTTTTCAGATTTCCTTCCAAAAATTGTAAAATCGGTTTTAACCAAAATCTGAGTTGGGGGAATTCGACTTTATCCATTCCTCCATGGATTTAATGTATAAATAAGCCTCATAGGGTTGTGAGAAGGAATAATTTTGTCCTTATCATCATTTTTTTGTAATGGAGGAGGAATAGAGTTATGGTTTCATTGTTGTAATTTGAGCTTAGTTTTCAATATATGGAAGGTGATTGATTCCAAATTTGTGGTGCACCCTTGGAGTTCATCTGAAGTGCCTGTATTAGCCATTTCCAGCTTGGGAAGGCCCCTCAAGATTGGTAATATGCTGCTCATTGTATTTTTAATTTAAATTTATTATTTACTCTATTTGCATGCATCTAGTATCATAGATTTCTTTGCAAACTCTATTTCTCAGGTTTTATGTTAGAATTATTGTTTTCTATTTTGACAAAAAATAAAGGTTAAGACGAGATCTCACCACTCACTTGCATGTGCCATTAAGTGAATACTCTTGTGATATCTAACATTTCTTTTAGTTTGTTTTATTTAGTTTAATTTGGTTTTCTTATAGCTTAGCTAACCATTACATGATCTAAGGACAAAAAAATTGAAGCTACTCATGATTGACCACACATGAAAGACTATGATCTAAACCTTTATAGCAGAAAGTTATTTTTTTGTCCTAGTGATGAATCCTAAGTGGTAATTTCCTGCAGTTTGTTTTACTTTTCTCATATTGTCGCTGACCTTAAATTAGGCCAGAGTAGGCTCCAATCTTGAATTTCATGTGCTTTCACCTTGAAGTCTATGACTCCTTGGTTGACAATTTAACGTTAAGAATTAATAGTGTATATATTTATCTCGACAAGATGAATTCTGAAACATATATCTTTGATCAAATATCAAGAAGAAGAAACACGTTACCATAAAGGAGCACCTAAACGAGGGTGAATTCCAGCATAGTTTTAGAAAGGAAATAAAGCATTCAGAGCACCAACAAAGATGCATTTTGAAACTAATTATATTTCATTCCGAAGTGAAGATTTAAGATTTAGATGGCAAATATAGAACATAATAAGGGAAACACAAAACTTGAAATTCATACCACAAGAATCTCTGATAAAGTGCCAAATGTTCTGCACTGATAATTTTATTTCAGAAAATAAAAACGCATACATGAGCCTATTTTCTCCCAAGTTGAACCCTTTTCCCATATCTTGTTGTGTTTAAACACAACTAGGAATATTTTCTTGCATGAACAATAAGAGACCATATACAATGTATCTCCTATTGACTAAGAAGATTGAAAAAAACTTAAATTGTAAACATAATGTCTTAAGGCTTAGATAAAAACTCAACAACATTAAGTTCATAAAATCAACTTTATCCACCTATCCATACCTATCCTGATCACTGACATCTTATCCTAATCACTAACATAATTATAGAAAGGTCCAAAAATAACCAAAATGCAAAGCATGCCTAAGAGATGAGTTGTGCAATAGACTTCCAGCTTAGCAGGGTACGAGTTGTATTGGATGAAACTGAGCCGATGGGTATATTGAAAATGGTGTTGTGTTGGAGTAGGACCCACTGGATGCTTCTTTCCACGCGTGCATACCTCATAAATTCCTAGTCACCATTTGCGCAGTAGTTGCGCAACACAATTCAAATATTAAGTTTTCATGTCATTTCTAATGGCAGAAGTGTCCTAAGATACATAATTTTATTAATAGGAAAAGAAATTACATGAGAATTTTGCAAGAGTTTACACCCATAGACTCCAACACTCTTGCAATTAGAAAAATGACATATTTATAAGCTACATGTCCTAACCTATTTTAGTTATGGACCACTTATTAAAACAACAAGTGTCCATTTCCAATAAATATCCTCCTAACAAATCTACTAACTTTTTCCTATATTAGAGCCTAAGATAAGACACTTTTCTAGAGTCATATCTTTTGTAACAATATTCTATTTCTAAGTGTCTCCAATATTAATTTAAATATTCTAATTTAATAATTATTTTATCCTATCTTTAAACTATGATATTTGGATCATCTAACATTCCCCCCTATGATCCAAAGATACATTACAACATATACCAAGTTCATCCCTGAACTTAGTAAATTTTATTCTACTAAGAGGTTTGGTGAATATATCGAAGATCTGATCTTCTGAAGGACAATAAATCGACTTGATGACATCATTTGCAATGAGTGATCTGATATGATGATACTTGGTGTCCACATGTTTTGTATTTGAATGAAAAACTGGGTTCTTGGCAAGATTTATTGTCGACTGGTTGTCGATGAATAACAATGTAGCTTCTGCTTGAATAATTCCCAAGTCCTGTAAAACTCTGCGCAACCAAACAATCTCACATGTTGCTTCCCATGCTGATATGTACTCTGCTTCTGCTAAAGAAGTGGCCACTGTAGCTTGCTTCTTGCAACTCCAAGACACTGCAGCTGACCCCATGTTCATTAAATAACTTGAGGTTGATGCCCTATCATCAATACTGCCAGCAAACTCAGCATCTAAAAATCCACCAAGTACAAAGTTTTTAGTCTTTTTGTAAAGAAGACCAAAATATTTTGTTCCTTGGATATAACGAAGAACTCTTTTCACTGCATTCCAGTGGTTGTCTTGTGGTTCCTGCATAAAGCGGGAAAGAATACTGGCAACATAAGAAATATTTGGTCGAGTAGTTGTCAGATAAATCAGGCTGCCAATTAATTTTCGATAAGTAGTGTTATCCACCCCCCCCCCCTTCAAATTTTGAAAGTTTCAAGTTTTGTTCCATGGGGGTAAGAACAGGCTTGCAATCATGCATTCCAAATCGTTGAAGAAATTCTGCTGCATACTTACTCTGAGAAATGAAGATATGATGTGGATGTTGGAATACTTCAACTCCAAGATAGTAGTGAATTAGTCCCAAATCTGTCATCTTAAAACCTGCATATAACTCATTTTTCACCTGTGCAATGTGATCATCATTGTTGCAATGATAATCAAATCATCTACATACATAACCAGAATCACCTTATTTTTACCTTGTTGCTGTACATACAAGGTATCATTAGATTCACTTCGTTGAAAGCCAACTTTCCAAAGGTATTCGTCCATTTTGGCATACCAAGCTCGGGGAGCTTGTTTTAACCCATATAAAGCCTTTATTAGTTTGCAGACTTTATGTTCCCGTCCTTCAATTTCAAAACTTGGTGGTTGTGTCATATACACTTCTTCCTGTAAATATCTGTGTAGGAAAGCACTTTTTACATCCATCTGATGAATTTTCCATCCTTTCTGGGCTGCTAATCCAAGTGTTAATCGGATGGTGTTCCATTTAGCCGTAGGAGAAAAAGTTTCCTCATAATCAATCCCTTCCTGCTGCACAAAACCCTTAGCAACAAGTCTTGCTTTTTACTTGTCGATATCTCCATTTTTCTTGTACTTAATTTGGTAAACCCATTTGCATCCGATGGGTTTAACATTTTGAGGACAATCAACAAGTTTGCAAGTGTTGTTGTCGAGAACTGCCTGATATTCATCAATCATAGAATGCTGCCATTCTTTATGTTTTACTGCCTCTTGATAAGTAGAGGGTTCAGTAAAATCATTTGCTATCAAGGCAAATTTTCCTTCACTTCTATGTGATCCCCTTGTTCCTGTTTTATTCTACTCATTAGGCCTTACATCTTTCAAAAGTTGAACTGCCCATTTTGGAAATTGATGTTTACTGGTTTGAGATTGTGGAAAATCACCATCATTGTAAAGAGGTCTGATGTAAACAGATGTTCATTGATCAATTGTAGATTATGGGGGTGGAGAGTCACTGTCAGAAGAACTGCTTCTGCTAGGAGATTTGGATGAACTTTCAGAAGACCCAGATGGTGTTGCTGAAGTAGATGGATCAGATGAATTATCTTCAGATGAAGGAAAATCAAGTTCATACCAATTTTGTGTATTTGGTTGACTTTGTATATTTCCTTTTCTTTTATCACCTTTTGTTTCTAACTTTTGAAGAAGACTTTATATTTCTTCAACATTCTTACTCTCAGTTTCATAAAAAATCACATCTCTGCTCATAATAAATTTTCCATTGGACAAAATTCGGTACCCTTTCTTCTCATCAGAATACCCAATCATTGTGCACTTCAAGCTTCATGAGTCAATATTAGTTCGTTTTTATTTCGGAAATAAGGCATAACATACTAATCCAAAAACTATGAGATGTTTAACTCGAGGTTTGAAACCAAACCATGCTTCATAAGGTGTGATGTTGTCTAAAGAAGCAGCTGGAGATCTGTTCCTTAAGTAGATAGCTATATGAATTGCCTCGACCCAATATATAGGACTTACCTTTTTGAAATTTAGCATCGACCTTGCCATTCCTAACAAGGTGTGGTTTATTCTTTCTACTACTCCATTTTGCTGTGGAGTGTAGACATTTGTAAGATGTTGTTTTATGTCATTATCCATGCAATACATTTTGAATTCATTAGAAGTGAATCCTCCTCCATTGTCTATTCTAAGAGTGCCAATATTCTCCTTGACTTCATTTTCAATAAGTTGGCTAAAAGTTTTAAATTTTTCAAATACTTTTGACTTTTTCTTCAAAAAATATACCCAAGTCATCCTATTAAAATTTTCAACAAAGAGTAAGAAATATCTGCATCCTCCTAGCGAAGTTTGTAAGGGTCCACAAATATCACTATGAACCAATTACAAACACCTATTTTCTCGCCATGAACTTGTCGAAAAATTCTCTCGATGTTGTCTTCCATAAATGGAAGCTTCACATTTTTCATTTTACCTTTTGAAGGTTGGAAGTCCCTTAACCATTCCCTGTTTTTGTAACTAAGAGAGACTTTCAAAGTGGAGATGGCCATACCTTACTTGCGATAGCTTGAGCGGTGAAATGTCTGTACTTGATGCTCATGCAAAGTCATAATTCCTTGGAATAACTGTCCCTTTCATCCTCAACAGTTTTCCATATTCATAACCTGTCATCATTGTTTTCATGTTTTGTTTGACTGAGTTAATTTTAACTAAGCCATCCTCCATAATCACTAGATGTCCTGCTTGTCGAATCGTGAATAAAGATCAAATTTTGCTTAAATGTTGGTACATACCATACATTTGAAATCATTATTTCTCCAATGTCAGGTAGAAAAACTTTAAATACACCTCTTCCATAAGGAGTATGTTTTGGTTTATCAGTAAGATAGAATGAATTGATATGACATTGTTGGAAGTTCCAAAATAAGTCACGTTGAAAAGTCATGTATTGAGTTGCTCCTGTATCCAAAATCCATGCATCTTCATATTCACTTCTAAGAAAGGTTGAAACCTGTAAAGCTGTTGATTTTTTATTTGTGAAGACATATTCTGAACCATCATGATCATCTTAATCATTTGCAAACTGTGCAGTGTTTTGATGAAACTTAGGAATTTTATCAATGGAAGTTATACAATCCTCAACATAATGTACAAATTTGTTACATCTTCTGCAAACAATTTCACTTAAATCTCTGCCTCTGCCTTGATACTATCTTTTGCCTCTGCTTTATCCTCTATTCATAGTTTGTCCTCTGCCTAGAATTTTTCCTCTTCCTTGATTATAGCCTCTGCCTTGATTGTTCCCTCTTCCTTGAAAATTGCTCCTGCCTAGACTGTAGCCTTTGTTGAAATTATTTCCTCTGCTTTGACTGCGACCACGACCTTGTACGTTGTGGGATGCTTGACTTTGATTGGAATGTCCTCTTCCTCAGTTTCTAGAACTATTAATTGAGGATTTACTTGTGCTAGCCTCTGTGAAGAAGAAATCTTCCCTAATTTGTTTCTTCTTCCCAAAATGTTTATCATGTTGTGCTAACATATCACTCAATTCATCAAACTTGATCTTCTCTAATTTTCCAATGACTTTCAAAGTTTCCAAAAAATGTGTGTAAGATGACAATCCAACAATTAAAATTGTAGTCAGGAAACTTTCATCGACAACTTGAAAACCATCATTTATTATTTCTTGCTTGATGTTTTTAAGCCGTGAAATGTATTCAAGAACATCACCACCTTCAGTTAATTTTTGTTGGAGCAATTTTAATTGAAGATCAACCTTTTTGGATTCAGATTGGGTATCAAATAGATCTTTGAATGTATGCAAAGAAGTCCATGCATCTGAGGCATTTTCAATATGAATGTACATTTCATTGTTAACTGAAGCTTTATAAGAGCTAATTCCTTGGCATTTTTGACTTCCCATTTTGCAAGTAAAGCTGCATTTGTTGGTCTATTAGAATTAATGTCACCATCACAAATGTCATGCCACAATTCATTATATATGAGAGTGATTCCAATTAGACGTTTCCATGTCTTATAAGATTTTACCCCTTCTAGCTTATCAGAATTAGAGAAAAAATTAATTAACTTTGACATTGTAGTGTTGAAGCAGTGCACCAAAAGAAACAAGCACAAGAAAGAAATGAGAAACTCATCACATGAAACACACCACACAAAAATGAAGTATCAGGACTTGGCCTTGATCCTCGTATAGTCATTGGAAAAAGGATAAAAATGACTGACCTTTGCACTTGGCTCTAGTCAATTTCTCTTTGAAAGTTTACAATGAAAGTTTTTCAAAATTTGACCGATTGACAACGCCCTTACAAATTTCCTTTCAAAAAAAATCTACCCCCCTCAAAGTAAAAGAGTAATTTGAGATACAAATAATGACCCTTATTTCTCCAAAATAATATTCCAAATATTACAAAAAAATCACCACTTGAATGTGGCTTACTCCAGATTACACTACTTTAAAAAAATTCACCCAAGTTAAATTTACTCCACTTATAACTCCAAAAAATAAATTTTGATTTCTTTGAAATTCACTTTAAAAAATGAATTTATGAAGTCCTTTTTTAAAAAGTGATTTAATTTTATGAAGCCACGTGAATGAATCTCCTTAAATCACACTTTAAATATTCATAAAGAATACCAAAAAACAAATGACGCCGAGAAACAATTCGGCCTTCAACGCAACTCCTTACATTTTCTGAACACTTTTCTTTATGAATCCTCTTCAAATTCGTAGGATCGGTTGTGAATAATAATGGCGGAAGGACTGGCTGAACGTTGGCTCACGCTGGCTGAACGCAGGTGACTGGCTCATGCTGGCTCACGTTGGCTGAATGCTGGTGACTAGTTCAATGTTGAAAGTCTAATGTCGATGGTTGAGTGCCGAGAGTCTAATGTTGATGGTTGAATGCCGAGAGTCAGTGGATTAAAATACGCCCACTATCTGGTTCGCTGATAAGAGAGAGACACAAGGAAGGAGCAGAGGTTTGAAAGAAGAGATGACTATATTTCAGAAAGCCGGGTTCTACAACCAATATGGATCCGTATACGTCTTGCAATTCGGCTGTGCCCATTAATTTATCTTTATAGGAAGTAGCATGAGCATAGAGGGTCTGGCAGCGTTAGACTGTAAGTATGCAATTAATCTCTTACAAATTTATGGAGAAATCCAAATGCCTGAAACGCAGGAATCTTCTCTTCATAATCCCCTCTACATTACTGGAGCTCCGATACCACAATAATGGCAGAAGTGTCCTCAGACACATAATTTTATTAATAGGAAAATAAATTACATGAGAAATTTGCAAGAGTTTACACCCATAGTCTCCATCACTCTTGCAATTAGAAAAGTGACCTATTTATAAGCTACATGTCCTAACCTGTTTTAGTTATGGACCACTTATTAAAACAAGTAGTGTCCATTTACAAAAATATCCTTCTAACAAATATACTAACTTTTTCCTATATTAGAGCCTAAGATAATACACTTTTCTAGAGTTATACATTTTGTAACAATATTCTATTTCTAAGTGTATCCAATATTAATTTAAATATTCTAATTTAATAAATATTTTATCCTAGCTTTAAACTATAATATTTGGATCATCTAAAAATTTCTCGCTCCAAGAACAATGCAATGTCCAAAAATTCATCACAAACACCTTATAACTCCTAGCATGCATCAAAACTTTCACATTTACAAATCAAATTTCAAAAATTTCAGAATTCTGTCAGCAAGAAATTGTGAAAATGGGTCTCCAAGTGACACCTGTAATTCCCAAACTATACCACCTGTGTAAAAATTGAGATAGGTTTTTGTAGATGAACTTATTTTTGAGAGAAGCCTATCTTTGTTTCCTCAAATTCTTCCCCAACTCCTCAGCATATGTTCCCAAAAATAATGTCTAAAACAATCAATTGCAGAGTCTGAAAAATAGGCTTTGAAGATGCATTTGAATATCCCAATCTATGACACATGTGCACAAACAACTCAACTATTATTTCAACATGTTTGGGTTCATTTTGGGTTACCCACATCCATTGTTAGTGATCGAGATTCTCAATTTGTTGGGAATTTTTGGTCAAGTTTGTGGGACTTGATAGATACCAAGTTGAAAAAGTGTACAAACTTTCATCCACAAACAAATGGTCCAACTAAAGTGGTCAATCGAATAATTATACATCTTCTTCGAGGATATTGCAACAAACATCCTAAGTTGTGGGATGAAAACTTGCACTACATTCAGCATGCTTACAACCGTGCAAAACACTCTACAGAAACATCGCCATTTGCGACATGTCTTGGATACTTGCCTAGATCTCCATTGGATTTCATTTTTGGGAAGGATGTTGTTATCGATGGCCATAACGACATAGAAAAAGCCAAGAAGTTTATAGAACAAATCCAATTGATACATAAAATAGTTCAAGATCATCTTGAAAAGAGCCAAGGAAAGTACAAAGCAAGGCACGACAAGCATCATGTAGATCACAAGTTCCAAGTTGGTGACGAAGTTTGGCTTCACATTAGGAAAGAGAGGCTTCAAGGGGAAGGTAAAACACTAAAACCAATCTGTTATGGTCCTTTCAGAATTTTGGAAAATATTGGTGACAATGCCTTCAAGTTAGATTTTCCTTCATATATGAAAAATTACTTTGTTGTTAATGTTCAAAACTTAAGGTTGTATGAGCCTCCTTTGATTGAAGATCAAGGAGAAAATGTTCAGATTCTTTCCATTGAGGATTTTTCTCTAGAATACCCTGATGAGTTTAAGCAAGACACCATTCTTGACAGAGGAATAAGGACATCAAAACAAGGGAGTGTAGACTACCTTCGTGCAAGGCTCAAAAGCACAAATCTAAGCAAGGATAGACATATCGAGATTGGAAATGTGAGGGAATTGTACCCTCATCTGCTGAACAACTAAAAGTGATATTTTTGGGTCCAAAAGCTTCCATTGGGGAGGAGTGATCAGGTGCTCAAAATTATGCTAAAAAATGAAAATTTTCGGAATGGTGTGGAACTTGAACGACCGCGTATATCTCGTCGTTCTGAATCCAGTGCAATTCGTTTCACGGAAAGACGACACCATATGCTCATAGAAACACATTATGTCCACTTTGTCAAACATGCAAATTTTTAGAAAAAAATGCAGGGATAGTCTAGTCAGTAGTCCATACTGCTGACTGGGCATGCCCATGTGGTAGGTTGACTAGTCAAAGGGTGTAACCTCTGGAAAATCGGATTGTGCCAAGTGGCACTGCGTCATTTGTTTGAATTAGCATGTTTTGATTGGGTTTCATGGTGGCCAATCACAGGCCGCCATGTGGCCCAGCCAGGGGCCACCACGTTGCAGCCGAGGGCCACTAAAATTTTGTCAAGGTCTGAGCTGAGTAGGCAGGGGTTGAGCTCGTGACCTCATTGCAACGAGAAAAGAGTCTTTGCCACCGCTCCATACCATTGATTCTTAACATGCTATGGGTTTGATATAATTTTGTTGTAACTATGTTTCCGCCGTGGGGGAGGGGGACATGGTCTAGCTCTAGCCCTGGTCACCGCTTAGGGGCGGGACCATAGGTGGGAGATGCTAGCCCTACGCCCCCCCAACTGACAATAACCGTAACAAGAAATGTCGACGAGGGATGCGATCAGACCCATGAAATTTAATGTGGCTAGTGGTTTCAGAGTGGGGGCCCAACCGACAGGGGCGGGCCATTGGCCTTAGCCCTTGGGCATGTGGCCTCCACACGAACAAATTTTTTGGCCTTAAGGCCTTAATGGAAAAATTAAGGTGCCCACAATTTGCGTCAGAATTTGACAGAATTGGTGCCCATTTAGCGGAATTGCAGACGGTTTTGTAGGTTCGATGCCGGCTTTGGTGGACAATGTAGAGCGAATAGTGCAGAAGCTAGGGGAAGCCATAACTTAAGGAGTTTTTGACCAAATTCGAAGAAGAAAGAGGCTACATAGGAATTTTTTGGAATTATGGAGCCATTGGAATAGGTTTCAGAGTTGTTTGAGTAGTGTAAACATATGTAATCACACTTTTGAGCATAATAAAAGAGGGCCACACCATTGGAAGCTGGACCAAGGAGACGTAGCCTAGGAGGGGTGAAATCCTTCATCATGCGATGTTGTGTTACTGCTTATGGTGATGTTCATGTCTGTTAGATGTTGTTGTTCAATTTTTTTTTTATGTTAATTTGCTCAAGAAATTCACATAAAACCTCACGGTTAACCTGAAATTTACCTCATAATCCTCAAACACTTTGTTTATATTCTGAATTGGAATTTAGCACAACAAACACTAATTTTCCCATTCAGATAAATCTCTAACAATGTATTCCACCTCATCTTTTGTGAGATGATACTTGTTTTCATGGCAAAAGAAAACTGCTTTCCTAGCATACAAACATGCACTTCCCAATAACATGCCATAGATATCCAAAGGTACAACATCCAGATCAACTTGATCTACTAGTTTGGATGCAATCACAAATCTAGCCTTACATTGTTTGGTTACATGTAATTTGGCTTTATCACACACCTAGCCAAGAGGGTAAGGTTTCAGATGAGGCTTGGTTTCCAAGCCTAATTTCTTAACCAAGGATTTTGAATTCAAATTTACTTATGAAACCAGATCAAACAAGGTTTCCAATTTAGTATGTTTCATTAAGACTCTAATGTGGAACAATTCAATCCTATTTCGTTCATTAAAAAAAGACTCATTTGAAGAACTTGTATTTGCATGTAATTCAGAATTTTCATTAGCATGAAGAGAAAAGTTACCTTGTATGCCCACTGTTGCGATCTGTTTTTCGTCACTGGAATTAGATCCAAGGTCCTGTTGTAGAGTTTCCACCGTCTTTTGCTTGCTCTTCCCACGAAATCATTTTGGTTTCAACTCCAGATGCACCTTCCAACAATGTTCATCATCATGGTCTTCCTTCTCGCAATGTGTGCAAGATGGATTTTCTCTTTCCTCCTTCTTGGTTGTAGCTTCCTTCTTGTCCTTTCTCTTGCATTTTCCTTTGAACTTTCCATTATAAGGTTTGAAAGACGATCTCTTTGGTTGCTTTTATTTGTAATTCTTTCCCTTGATTTTAAGGTGAATGAAATTCAAACTATTTGCATCAATAGTAGTAGGCTCAAATAACAATAAAGAATTCCTGATATAACTATGTAAAGCACCAATATACTTTGTTACAGTTTTAGGTGAATCAAGTGGAATGTTCAAATTAAAAGTTTGTTTCCTAAAATATTCTGAGAAGCTTTGTAATTTTTACCCTTTCCTTGTCTCAAATATTGCCATTCCATTAAAGCCTTTTGTCGATAAACCAAAGGATAAAATTGGTCTTATAATTGCAGAAAACAAATTGTACCAAGAAGAAAAGAGATTACCCAAGTCTTTGTTGCCTTTCTGAAACTTGTTCTCCCACCAAACAAGAGTGGTGCCACTCAATCGAAGGTATGCTAATTAGATCTTGGCCACATCCTCCTCGATCTGTTGAATCCGACAATAAACCTCAATATTTATAATCCAATTTTTTAGTTTCTCTACATTACATTCTCCATTAGATGTGGGCAAAAAAAACTTTACATCCAGCTTAAAAAATGGATTCTTAGATGTATTTTTATTGTGCATTTTAGAATGATGAGAAGAGGAAGAAGAAATTTCACTGGTGGATGGAGAGGGATGAGGTTCTTCTCCTCCATGTCCATGGTGTACCAATGCATGATCATCAGATTTTTTCTTCTCATTCCTGACTTTCTTCACATATTTTGCAATCAACTTGTCAACTTTCTCTACCATGGTGAAGAATATCTTGCGATAATTTCTTTCTTCTTTCGCTCATGCATCCTCATCTACCATGTTCCGTATTCGTGGTGCATGACCCGCTTCGAGATCAAAGGATTTGAGTTTTACTTCTCCTCTTTGGAGAATGTTCCTGGTTAGCATCCACTCATGCAACTCGCATCAAGACGACCTGCTATGATGCCAAACTTGATTCAGATATTTTACTTCATGGATGCATACAAAATTTCATATAAAAGAGTGTATAACCAAGTAACTTAAACACATGAAAATAAGCTTAAATCATAAGAAAACATGAGATCAAAGACAAAATACGATTTGATTATAGAGTTCACCCAGTGTGGGCTTCGTCTTCGGTCCCTGCTTAATGTGGGGAGGCCTCTTTCATTAAATTAAAACAAAAAATAATTACAAGAAAATTACAAATTAACACCTTATACCTCCACTTCAGGTGATGGCCTGAAAATGGAGACTTCGGTTGGAGAAATATATTGTACGATTGGATTCCTGGCGAAAAATCATGCAAAAATTACTATAAACTTGTATTGTTCTGTCACTGGCACTTCTGGACCCCAAATGAATCTTTTTAGCATCCAAATATTCCCCTCTTAAAGGTTTCTTCCCCTGGTCTGCTCAAGGTTCCCCATAGACCCTACTTTGCTCCTCCACTATTGATTGAAGGGAAAATGTGAAGGGTTTAAATGATAGTTGGCGACATACCTACCAACGTTCAGGTCGTTGGCCCGTTGGTTGGCAGTGTTGTGTAAAGGTGTGGTGCATTAGGGTAATTTTAAGGTATAAAATGGGCCTCCTAAAGAAATTATAAAATAATAGTGGAAATAATAAAATAATATTAGATTACATCATCAAATTTTAGAGGAAAAGAGAAAAAACTATTTTTTCAACTTACCTCCCTATGGGTTTACTCAAATTTCCAGTGGGAACAATCATTGGATGCATAATTTGTTTCCTCATCCAAGGAGTATCCATGTTGCACACTGTCGATGGAACCTGCTACATGAAAAATGAGAAATACATGAAAAACGTGATTACAATCACATTTTTTCATGTATTTCTCATTTTTCGTGTAGTAGGGTCCATCAAAACTCTGTAACATGGGTACTCCTTAGATGAGTAATTGAATTTTTCATCCAACAACTACTGCTCGAAATTTGAGTAAAACCTTAGGGAGATAAGTTGAGAAAATAGTTTTATTATTTTATTATTTTTTAATGTTTTTACTTTTTTACCCGAAAAATGGTGAATCATCCCCCATGGTTGACATCATCAACTTGAATCATATTGGTTCTTATAAAGTTTATTTTGGTTGTACATTTTTCTTAGGAGGCCCATTTTAGACCTCAAAATTTCTCTAATGGGACTAGAGGTCCTGGGGTCCTGTTAGCCACCTATAAATTTTTGACATAGCAAACAGGTGGCTAAAATGTTTCTGAGCCTTCAAGAGAAATATTTCCCTTGAAAATCTTTCATTCTTGAAGCCTCTATGTGTCTTTGCCTTTGAAGAGATCTTCACTGCTGTTTCCACTGAAAAAGCCCTGCTGTTTTGTGAAAAAGAATGCTTCAAAAAGGCCTCCATTTGCCCTTTTTCATCCCCTCAAAATACCCATTTTCCCCCATTTTTTCACCTTTCAAACATCCCCCAAAATTCCCTCATTAACCCTCCATCTCATTAAAATTCCCCTTTTAAAACTGATAGCTCCCTTTATTTGGTTTAAAAATGCCCTTTTCTGCCTACCGGAACCCCTTTCTAAGCCTCAAAAACCTTCATTTTGGTTTAAAAAACCCCTTTTTTACATTGAGGCCTTAAGCCCCTTTCGGCTTAGCCCTTAGCCCCTATTCCGCATATGACCCGCGCCCAGGACCAAGCGCTAAGCCCCATCGTGCAATCGCAATCAAAGTTTTCTTTAACACCTTTTCCTTTGTTTCTTCTATTTTCCTGATGCGATGAACCTTTGCTGCATAGACCTCCGCTTCAATATTGACCGTCGATCTTTCGAGATCCAACGGTCAGCGCTGATATCGCACCACGCCTATAACATCTTTTCATTACCCCTCCGAATGTGTATGGACCGTTAATCTCCCCTCTAATCCGATGGCCCTCGCATGATCACCAATCGCAAAAGTCTTAAGTGCCATCCCTTGTCTCCGCCGATTTGCGACCCCCGATCTAATCCCAACCATCCATCCATATGGATCCGACGGCTGAGACACCATCGCACTCCGCTCCTGAGCCTAGCATCATTGCTCCATCGATTTAACCTGGACCGTTGAATCCACAAGAACCAACGGCCCAGATTCAATCGCTCTCCGTTCATAGCCCTTCGTTGTTCCCCTTCCGATCTAATCCCGACCATCGATCCTTCCCAGATCTGATGGCCAGCACTCAATCACATCGCTCAAATCCAATGCCCCGTTCACCTCCCCTCCTCTGATGCCGATCATGCGATTCAATCCTAGCCGTTGAATCCACAAGAACCAACGGTCAGGATATTTTCCGCCTTCCCATTTCATACCCCACACAGGCGTTTCCACTTTTGATCGTAGCCGTCCATTGTAAAGATCTAACGACTCACAACTAACCCGACGGTCCGATACGCCCCTGCCGCTTCATCAGATCTTGACCGTTCATATAAAAGATCTAACGGTCGGGATTTAATCCACCAGCGACCCTGTCTACCTGTTCCGCTCATGCATCTTTCCACATCGTGCTCTCATTCCCACTGTCAGATCTCTCTGCCTTTTATCCAACGGCTGAAAATGCATATTGCGTAACTTTTGCGCCCGAAGTTTAATGTTTCAAAATTACGCGATAAAAGCGGTTTTGGGAGGACACATGTCAGGCAGCGAGGTATATCGCGTTTTTTTTGGAGAATTTTCAAAACCACTTCGGAGCTGCTCGAAACCAGCAGTTTCTCTGCTAAAACCACTCCTCCTCAATATAACCCTTCATTTAATCTCGACCATTCATTTGATCTAGATCAACAACTCATATTATATTGCGTTCCCATCCATATTACTTTCATCAAACCTTCCAAAGGACTTCATCGGGAGATCTCCACCATTGATCTCTTTCATGATCCGACGGTCCACGTTTAATCTTCCTCCGCCCTCTCGGTCCCACCACCAAATGCGCCTGATCTCCTTCATTTTAGCCTTTTTCTTTTGTATTCGCCCAAACATTAAACTTTTATGTTTAACACTAAAAGTTATTTGTTTCCACCTAATTCAGTTTAACCTCCTAAAACAACTGCACCGGTGAATCCTGATCGTAGATTGCCACTGTTCAGTCTAATCGGACAGTCCAGAATCCTCCTTGCACCAGATCTCCATCAGATCATTTTTTCACCATTACGCAACAAATTTTTAGCCTTTTCCACTACATCCACCAGCTCCATCACTACACCACCATCTCGACTGGCCTCTACAGCAACCCCACCCCACTCCCTATGGATTTCTTAATATGTTTATCGTGTTTTTGTAGGTTTTAAAGGGGCGTGAATCTACTCTGATTCACAGTCACAGACAATGTTTTTAGAGCACAGGAAAATATTTTTAGAGCCAGAGATCGCAGAGGAAGGTGCCTGAGAAGGTTTAAACACGATTTTTAGTAAATATCAAATCATTAACTCCGTTTCAAACCTTCCAGCGCCATTAAAACCTATTTAGTCACCAAAACAGTGAAGAGAAGCGGCAAAGTGTATCAGTGAGAGATTTAAGGGATTAAAGCCTACTATTGAAGATTAAATGCTATAATCCAGTGTTTAAAGGACGAAGATACAGATTGAAGATCCTTAAAATGATCCAGAAGGCTAATGAGGCCTAAAACGCATGAAACAAGCCATATCAGCGTTTTCACATCAACAAAATGTTATTTCCCAAGAAAGAACAATTTCCCATAATGTTTTTCATTCTCCATCAAGTTCCTGAGAAGATCATCACCCTGACAGAAGTCCTAAGATTGCCAGAGCATTAGTTGCAAAGTATGGAAGGCCTGAAAGTCATTTATCTGCCTTACTTGTCCTAGAGTACAAACAAAGTACAAACAACCAGAAAGTACCTCAGAAACATACCTCTGAAGTAATTATCAACATGTCGAAGACTCCTAGTTCATCCAAAGAGTACTAAAAGTCAATACAGGGATATTAAGATAGAATGGGTTGCAATAACACTTCTCCCTCTGTTTTAATGATGCATTTAAGTTCTATCTACCTCTACTGCCATTCTTTCAGCTATAAGAACTCATCAGAAACACATTGTAAATTTTGGCATACCATGGATTGTAAGCTGTTTCATTGAGATAGAGTTCTCTGTGTATAAGTTGTAAGATAGGTTGGGAGATGATTTCTAGTTGATATCAAGCTGCTGGACAATGATGTATGTGACTGGTGTTGCTATTTAATATGACAAGCATGTTCATTGGATCCTGATCTAAATCAGTGGTGAAGTGTTCTATCTTTTACTGTTTTCCCCTCTGTTACATATCACATTTCATTTCTCTGATAAGAATCAGTAATCTAGCTTAGGATTTACTGCTGCAAAGTACCCTAATGCTACCTGCTCTTCTTATCTTTGATGTTTTCTGCTAAGTGTGAAATCTAAGAACAAATTCAAGATAATTTAACTAGTATAGTAGTTAGTTTTATCCATGCTTGCTGATGTATGAATTTAGAGTCTATTTTAAGATGTTCTTGTTTGGTTTTATCTGAAAGAATTGGGAAACTGGGAGATTTAGAGTTAGCTCTGTCTCACTAGGGTCCTTTTCCAACAGTTTTCCTTTCTAAGATCCCTTAAGTTGAATGTCAAAAGCAGAGAAGGTTTAAAGTCTTTCTCTGATCTTAGGCTTCACTTTGTGTCCATCGTGAATGTTTTCTATTATCTGAAGAGCTAGCCTCATTAGGAGTGTGATCATAGACGGTTAAGGCATGTCCTGTCTCTAGATTTGCTCCTAAGTGGTCACCTTGGAAGGTTTCCTTGTTATTCACCTTCATTTCCTTATCATTTCATCCCATCACTATCATCTTAAGAGATCCTCTAATTTAGATGACCAGCCCATTTGAAAGCGTTGGATATTGAATTGCAAGTAAACCCTTTTATGACCCCATTGCCCAATGGACTTGTGTTTTCTTTGAATTATCTCCCCATTGCTAAAATCCTTCTTTACTCACTTCTTTACCTTACATTGAACCCTTCTTTCATGTTTCCCAACCAAACAAACAAAAACAAAACAACAACCCTTGTGCCCTATAACTAGCCTAATCCTTAAATTGAACTTCAAAAGATATATTATTCTTTACATTTATAGAGAGATCCCTCTCTGGACCCAGGAGGGCTAGATCCTGAGATCCCAAAGTGGTTTGATGTTGTCTTATCATTTGGTATTGCCAAATCTGCCAAATCTGCCAAATCATAAGAACCACAACATAATGGCGACTCCACTGGGGAATACTTTGAGTAAAACACTCCTTAAACATTTCTAAGAACTCAAAGCAGACCAATAGCATTGATTTGGTAGTTAATCACTGTGGTGGACAGTAAACCTTCTTGAATCACTTTAAATCATCCACCTGGCCACTCCACAGTTCCTAAATGACCAAAAGACTCCACTGGTGATCAGTAGGCCTGCTGATTATCTTTGTTTTCACAAGACTCCACTGGGAGACTAGTTTCATTACAACATCATCCATACCAAAGAAACACATAGGATTAAGATTCTTTGTTTAAATATAGTTTTCCCCTTAAAGAATGTCATACCTAGCTAACTTTCTTTGTCGAGATTGTTATACATACTGGCTTCAAGAACAATCCACACTAGAGCTTATCCTAATCCAAACCCATCTGAAATAATTGATAATCCAGAGAGTATTCTTAGGAAGTCTCTCACATCTAAAAGAATCAACTATTTCCAGACACATTAATAGAGCTAATTCAACACCTGAAAACTTTGCAGCTCTATTAGACACTTAAATCGACTTAGATTTACCAAGTGATCTACCAAGAACACAGTCATTCAGTGCTATAGATCAGACTGACTTAGAGCCTCCAAGTTCACCACCACATAGTGGTCAACACATTAGGAACAGAGAAACCCCCCCATCAACACCTCCTGATATTCATTTCATTCAAAACTTGGGCCTCTCTCACCCTAAATCAGCTCAACAGTTTGTTGCTGGTCCTAGCATTTCTGTCATCCATATACCTGCTGCTCAAACCAATCCTTTACCTCCACAAAACACTATCATGGCAGCATGGTACGCTCCCTTTGTGTTACCACAGCCTCTGGCTCCACTACCCAATGACTATCAGTCCAAAATCCATCATTTCACTGGAAAGGAATCTACCAGAGCTCAACATCATGTAGATAGGATGGAAGATGCCTTTGACTATATTGAAATTGAAGATGAAACTATCAAAATGAGAATCTTTGCTCAGAGTTTAGGAGGAGAGGTAAAGAAGTGGTTTAAAGGCTTACCTCCCAATATTATCCATGACCTTCCCTCTTTACATCAAACTTTTATAAACAAATGGGAAGTAAAAAGCAACCCTCTACAAATCTTAGCAGAATACAAGAATCTCAAGAGAAATCAGGGAGAGAGTGTCCATGACTACTCTACTAGATTTAATAGTGTCTACAATGCTCTTCCACCACACATGAAACCTCCCCAAGGAATGGCCTTAGTGAAATACCCTAAAGTATTTGACGCTAATATGGCCTACCAGCTTAGGGAGAGAGATTATGACACATTAGAAGACATGCAGAAAGGAGCAGTGAGTGTAGAAGCAAACCTGATTGAAAAAAGAGCTAGGATGAGGGCTGAGAACAAGGTAACCTACAGGGATGACAACATAGGTTCTTCATCTGATCCCAAATATGATAGTCTAGCCAAAAACATGGAGAGGATGGAAATAATGATGGAGAAAATGGTGATCCAAGTAAACAATCAGAATAGAAACCAAAATCAAAACCAGAACCAAAATTTTAGGAGAAACAACCCCCCAAATACACAAAGGGACTCTCATCAACAAGTCATACCTCCATTCCAAGAGAACTTCCTTGATCAGGATGAGGGAATAATAGAAGAATCAGAGGGAACTGCCATAAACATGGTCGAAGTAGATAACCAAGATCACACCTTTTCTACAAAGGATAATCAGACCTCATACTCACATTGGGATGAGGAAGGGTTAGAATATGAATATTATAGGTTGGGATTAGAAAATGCCATCATGCAGGTCCGAGAATAATATGATCTCAGAAGCAAGAAGAACATTGACACTCCCAAAACAAAAGCATTTGAAATCACCATTAAAAAGAGACATGAAAATATCCTAAAGTGACTGCTGAAAGTAACAAATCAGCAACTGAAAGTTCTGGCAAAAATAAAGAAAGAGACATCCAAACTACTAATAAACCAAGTCAAGAAACTAGCAGCACTAGCATTGCAGCTAATGCTCCTGATAAAACAGCTTCAAACATTGTACATAGTGAGAATCAACACGCTGATTCTGCCAATAAAATAGTGGCCAGTAAAACATAATTGAACCTTTCAAAAAGTTAGTCTCCTTTCAGTTTGGAAAGTGAGATAGCCAAAATCAAAATTTATGTTCCTCTCACTGAGTTAGCTACTCAGGATGTATATAAAGGTCAAATTTTGAAAGCTTTAAACTTAGGAGAAAACAGTGACACTGTCAATTTAAATGATGATCAACCTGCTCTCTTGTTTGGCCCAAAAATTGAAGGGAAATTTCAAGAAGGGGTAGTACCTCATTTTTATATCAGCCTCAATATTCATGACAAAATCCTGCATAATGCTATGCATGACTCAGGGGCTTCACACAACCTAATGCCCAAAGTGATTATGGAAAAGTTAGGCCTAGAAATAACCAGACCTTATAAGGACTTATATTCCTTTGACTCTAGTAGAGTGAAGTGCCTTGGCCTAATCAAAAATCTTTGTGTGAATCTGACACAAATCCCAGCCAAGTGCATGGTTATGGATGTTGTAGTGGAAGATGTACCTCTTAAGTATGGCATGTTGCTATCAAGATCATGGGGTGCCCAGCTGCAAGGTACAATGCAGATGAACATGACATATGCCACTATCCCTATCTTTAGCCAGCTTAGAATAATGTATAGAGAGGCACACATGAAATTTATGGTTAGCAACCCAGAGAAACCTGAAAATTCCCCTCTTTACTCTGTCCATACAGATCTGGATTCCTTTATCCTTTACAATGATGAGTTTACTGATGAAAAAGAGCTAGGAAACACAGATTCAAATAACAGAGTAGAAGCCACAAATTCGAACATAATGGCAGCTCTAGAAATAGAGGAAAACAAGAGAGAAACCCTGAACAGTGTGTTGAATAAAAAAATCAAAGTGAACAAGACCAATATTGCAAACAACAAATTACTCTTCACTCTAAACTCCTTGAAAGTCCTAAAAAACAAAACATAACACTACACAATGGTGAACATAGAATTAGGGATGAAACTGATAACAATTCTGCAAACAATCCCTTATGGCAAATGAACTTTGATGGATCTTGCACTAGAAAGAATGCAGGAGCTGGGGTATGGTTGCACAATTCTAAAAATAACTATGCTGAGAGCCATGCTTTTAAACTATACTTTAAGTGCACAAAAAACATTGCAGAGTACGAAGCTCTTCTCTTAGTATTGCATCTATTGAAAAAAATAGGAGCTAAGAGAATAGTTGTTCAAGGAGATTCAGAATTAGTCATCAAAAAAATCAACAGAGAGTACACTGCAAAGCATCCTAGATTAAGGGCATATAGGAATGATGCTATGGATCTGTTGAAAACATTTGTAGAGTATGAGCTTGTTTTTTTCCCTAGGAGTCAAAACTTTATTGCAAATGGATTGACCTACGCTGCTAGTTCATATCAGAAATCACCTAGTGAAAAACAGATCATTATTCAAACAAAATATAGACCTGCAGTGCCAGATAATGAGAAATATTGGCAGGTCTTTGAGGGAGACAAACAGATAGAGGATTTATTGCTTTGCAGGAATGAGTTTTAATTACCCGATTCAGACTCTAAGTCCGATGAAAACTGGTCAGATAAAGAGCCCCCTGATGAAGAAAAACCATCCCCCAATGCAGAAATAAACATGTTAACCAAAGAATTCGAAAATCAATCAAAAGAATACATAAACGAAGAAAAAGAAGACATAGAGGTGCTGCAGTCCAAAGATAAGAACATACCCAAAGGATTAGCACCCCTAGAGGACCTTTTTAATTTTAATGATGTGGCAAAGAAACCCACTATAGAAAACACTGAATTAGATGTTGAAGAATGCAACATAGGCAGCAAAGATAAGCCTAAGATGATTAAATTGGCCAAAACTTTGCCAACGCACATCAAAAAGAAATACATTGATTTATTTAAAGAGTTTGTTGATGTGTTTGCTTGGAGCTATGAGGACTTAAAAGCCTATGACACAGAGATTATCCAGCATAAGATCCCATTGAAAGAAAACCAAAAGCCCTTTAGGCAAAAACTGTGCAGAATTAACCCAGTACAATTGCCTCTAGTGGAAAAGGAAATCAAGAAAATGTATGAGGCAGGAATCATAGTGCCTGTGAGGTTTTCTGATTGGGTTTCTAACCTTGTAGCTGTAAGGAAAAAGACAGGATAAATCAGACTGTGCATCGATTTTAGAAACCTTAACAGAGCCTCCCTGAAGGACAATTACCCTTTACCCAAAATGGAACACATCCTACAAAGGGTAGTTGGCTCTAAAAGGATCTCACTATTAGATGGCTTTTTAGGGTATAACCAGGTCTTAGTACTCCCAGAAGATCAACTAGAAACAACTTTCACCACCCCATGGGGCACTTTCACGTATGTGAAAATGCCTTTTGGACTAATGAACGCTGGTGAAACCTTCCAAAGAGCTATGGACATTGCATTTTCAGAGGAAATAGGGCACTTCATTGTAATTTATCCGGATGACATAACAGTTTACTCAAAAACTGATGAAGAGAACCTCAAGCATCTAAGAAAGGTCTTTGAAAAGTGCAGAAGGTTTGGACTATCTTTAAATCCCAAAAACACTGTATTTGGCCTTCAAGAAGGTAGGCTTCTGGGCCATATTATATCAGAAAATGGGATTAAAATAGACCCAAAAAGAGTTGAGGGAATACTGCAGATTAGCCACCCAAGAAACATAAAAGAAATGCAGTCCTTTATTGGGAAAATTAACTTCTTGAGGAGGTTTATTCCCAACTTAGCAGACCGAAAAATATGACAAACATGCTTAAGAAAGAAGTAGGGGTTAAATGGACTCTAGAGGCCAAAAAATCCTTTAAACTGGTAAAACTTGCCCTTACCCCAGCACCAGTTCTAATCAGCCCAGATTTCACAAAAGATTTCCTTATATTCTCCTTTGCATCAGAGCATACCGTGGCCGCTGTCTTGTTGCAAAAAAACCCAGAAGGACAGGAGCAGCCAATTGCCTTTTTTAGCAAAGCATTGAGAGATTCTCCCTTGAAATATAATATAATGGAAAAGCAGACCTATGCTTTGGTAAAGGCCTTAAAATATTTTAGGGTGTATATTCTGCATTCTCACATCATTTCCTATGTGCCTAACATAGTGGTGAAAGATATTTTGTCACAAGATCCAGATGGAAAAAGAGGTAAATGGATTGCGGTGATATTAGAGTATGATTTGGAGATCAAACCCACAAAACTCATCAAGGGTCAAGGCTTGGCACAATTAATGGCTGAATCTAATTTACAAGCCCTTGACATAAACATGGTAGATGCCTTAGATGAACATGAAGGATTACCTGCTCCTACTATTGAAGAAAAATTCGAAAAATCACCTTGGTATGCTAACATCTTGTATGTGCTTACAAATCTTAATGCTCCTCTTGATTTATCAAAGACAAAAGCAAGGTTTTTAAAGTTAAAAGCTAGAAGTTATTGCATTTTAAATGAATGTCTATACTGGAAAAATGCAAATGGTTTGTTGCTTAAATGTCTGCTTGAAGTTGATGCGGGGAGGGTCAAACATGAGTTCCATGAAGGAGTGTGGGGGCCATTTATACTGGAAAACCATAAACAACAAAATCCTTAGAGCTGGCTTTTACTGGCCCACACTTTTCCAAGATGTACATAAAATGATAGTTGCCTGCAATAAGTGCCAAATCTTTGAGGGCAAAAGAAAACTCCTCCCTTTACCATTACAACCAATCACTGTTGAAGCTCCATTTCAACAGTGGGGCCTAGATTTCATAGGAGAAATCCATCCTACTTCATCCACCCAACACAAATGGATTCTCATAGCCACAGACTATTTCACAAAATGGATAGAGGCCATCCCTTCTAGGAATGCCACAGATTCTGTCATCATAAAATTCCTTGAAGACCATATCTTATCTAGATTCGGCTGCCCTAGGAAGATTATTACTGATAATGCTGCTACTTTTGGTTCCAAAAAGATGATTGATTTTTGTCATAGGTATCAGATTGCACTAGGTCATTCTACTACTTACTACCCTCAGGGTAATGGGCTAGCAGAATCATCAAATAAAATTTTGGTGACCATCATCAAGAAGCTGCTTGAAGAGAATAAAAAATCATGGCATAACAAGTTAGTGCATGCTTTGTGGGCAAACAGATTGATTACAAAGAAATCCATTGGAATGTCCCCATATCAGTTAGTATATGGAGCGGATGCAGTGTTTCCTACCAGCTTGGGGGTACCAGTGATAAAATTAGTCCAAGAAATACAGTCAGAAGAAGGCAGCATGGTAAGGAGGATCAATCAAATAATACATCTCCAGCAGACAAGGGAGGAGGTCTACAACAGAGCTCAAAAAGTGCAAGAAAGCATCAAAAAGTTGTTTGATAAGAGAACAAAAGCTTGCGATTTCAAAATTGGAGACAAGGTGCTAAAGTGGGACTCTAGAAGAGAAGATAAGGGTAAGCATGGCAAATTTGACAGTTTATGGCAAGGCCCTTATGTCGTTTAGTCCACCATTGGTCCAAATGCATTCTTTCTGCAAAATTTAGATGGTACATATCTGTTTGGGGGTCTTGTCAATGGCAGGATGCTCAAACATTACTACTGCTAAAGTTCAGAGTTTGAAGTTCTCACTTTCATTATAAATACCATTGCTTTGTTCAGTTCCAAAAAAAAGAAAAAAAAAAGAGAGGGAAAAATACAAAAAAAAAGAGAAGAGAAAAGGCTCAGAAAATCTCAAAACTTGAACCTGTGAAGTTCTAAAGAATGGCTCAAATCAGCTCAAAACCTAAGCCCAAGAAAGGGAAATTTGGTTCTAATATGCTCAAAACCTGAACCAGCAAAGAAAGAAGAAGAATCAGCTCTAACAAACTCAAAACCAGAGCTGGAGTGAAGAAGAAAAAATGACTCTAACAAGCTCAAAATCTGAGTCACAAGATAAAGAAGGATGCTCTAAAGTTTCACAATTTCAAGCCTTCACACTTTTGGTTTCAGTTTCCTGCAAAGTTTAGTTCATGTGCAGCGGTCTTTATGCCATGGACCCACAACAAACCAGATGGTCTAATCCTGGTTTGACTGTTTTTAAATTTCTGTCTTAGAATGTAGAGAAAGAAATCTGCTAGACAGTTTAATATTAGTAGATATTAGTGTAGGTAGAGAAGCTATGAGGCCAACTGTCTAATCTGGTATCATGGAGGAATAAGGGTAGAATTAGATTAGATTTTTCTGATTTCAATAAAAAATGATGAAGAAGGTCTGCAAGTATAAATGCACCTTGAAGAAAAAATGTTAGGATTGTAGGATGGGTAGGTAGATTGTTTGGGAGAATATTGCTACTGATTTAATATCCATCATGTTTGTGGCAGCTGATCAAAGAAGGAAAGAGATGTTTCAAGTACCAGGCATCTGGCCTACTACCAAAGATTATTTTCTGAGATTCTTGACACCTTTAAGAAGATGCCATCCCCATATGGAGCCACTGTTAGCCACCTATAAATTTTTGACATAGCAAACAGGTGGCTAAAATGTTTTTGAGCCTTCAAGAGAAACATTTCCATTGAAAATATTTCATTATTGAAGCTTCTATGTGTCTTTTCCTTTGAAGATATCTTCACTGCTGTTTCCACTGAAAAAGCCCTGCTGTTTTGTGAAAAATAATGCTTCAAAAAGGCCTCCATTTGCCCTTTTTCATCCCCTCAAAATCCCTGTTTTCCCCCCTTTTCTCCCCTTTCAAAAGTCCCCCAAAATTCCCTCATTAACCCTCCATCTCATTAAAATTCCCTTTTTAAACCTGATAGCTCCCTTTATTTGGTTTAAAAATGCCCTTTTCTACCTACCGGAACCCCTTTCTAAGCCTCAAAAAACTTCATTTTGGCTTAAAAAACCCCTTTTTTACATTGAGGCCTTAAGCCCCTTTCGGCTTATCCCTTAGCCGCTTTTCCGCATTTGACCTGCGCCTAAGACCAGGCGCTAAGCCTTGTCGCGTAATCGCAATCAGAGTTTTCTTTACCACCTTTTCCTTTGTTTCTTCTATTTTCTCGATGCGATGAACCTTTGCTCCATAGACCTCTGCTTCAATATTGACCGTCGATCTTTCGAGATCCAACAGTTAGCACTGATATCGCACCGCGCCCATAACCTCTTTTCATTACCCCTCCGATTGTGTATGGACCGTTGATCTCCCCTCTAATCCGACGACCCTCGCATGATCGCCAATTGCAAAAGTCTTAAGTGCCATCCCTTGTCTCTGCCGATTTGCAACCCCCGATCTAATCCCGACCATCCATCCATACAGATCCGACGGCTGAGACACCATCGCACTCCGCTCCTGAGCCTAACATCATCGCTCCACCGATTTAACCTGGATCGTTGAATCCACAAGAACCAACGGCCCAGATTCAATCGCTCTTCGTTCATAGCCCTTCGTCGTTCCCCTTCCGATCTAATCTCGACTGTCAATCCTTCCCAGATCTGACGGCCAGCTCTCAATCACATCGCTCAAATCCAATGCCCCGTTCACTTCCCCTCCTCCAATGCCGATCATTCGATTCAATCCTAGCCGTTGAATCCACAAGAACCAATGGTCAGGATATTTTTTGCCCTCCCATTTCATACCCCACACAGGCGTTTCCACTTTTGATCGTAGTCGTCCATTGTAAAGATCTAACGACTCACAACTAACCAGATGGTCTGATACGCCCCTGCTGCTTCATCAGATCTTGACCGTCCGTTTCCAAGATCTAACGGTCGGGATTTAATCTGCCAATGACCCTGTCTACCTATTCTTCCCGTGCATCTTTCCACATCGTGCTCTCATTCCCACCGTCAGATCTCTCCGCCTTTCATCCAACAGCTGAAAATTCATATCGCGTAACTTTTGCGCCCAAATTTTAATGTTTCAAAATTACGCGATAAAAGCGGTTTTGGGAGGACACGTGTCAGGTAGCAAGGTATATCGCATTTTGTTTGGAGAATTTTCAAAACCACTTCGGAGCTGTGCAAAACCAGCAGTTTCTCTGCTAAAACCAGTCCTCCCTGATATGACCCTTCATTTAATCTCGACCGTTCATTTGATCTAGATCAACAGCTCATATTATATCGCGTTCCCATCCATATTACTTTCATCAGACATTCCAAAGGACTTCATCGGGAGATCTCCACCGTTGATCTCTTTCATGATCCGACAGTCCACGTTCAATCTTCCTCTGCTCTCTCGGTCCCACCACCAAATGCGCCCGATATCCTTCATTTTAGCCTTTTTCCTTTGTATTCGCCAAAACATTAAACTTTTATGTTTAAAAAAAAAAGTTATTTGTTTCCACCTAATTCAGTCTAACCTCCTAAAACAACTGCACCGGTGAATCTTGACCATAGATAGCCACTGTTCAGTCTAATCGAACGGTCCAGAATCCTCCTCACACTAGACCTCCATCATATTATTTTTTCACCATTATGCAGCAAATTTTCAGCCGTTTCCACTGGATCCACCAGCTCCATCACTGCGCCACCATATCCACCGGCCTCTATAGCAACCCCACCCCACTCCCTATGGATTTCTTAATATGTTTATCGTGTTTTTGCAGGTTTTAAAGGGGCGTGAATCTACTTTGATTCACAGCCACAAACATTGTTTTTAGAGCACAGGAAGATATTTTTAGAGCCAGAGATCGCAGAGGAAGGTGCCTGAGAAGGTTTAAACGCGATTTTTAGTAAAGATCAATTCATTAACTCTATTTCAAACCTTCCAGCGCCATTAAAACCTATTCAGTCACCAAAGCAGTGAAGAGAAGCGACAAAGTGTATCAGTGAGAGATTTAAGGGATTAAAGCCTACTATTGAAGATTAAATGCTATAATACAGTGTTTAAAGGATGAAGATACAGATTGAAGATCCTTAAAATGATCCAGAAGGCTAATGAGGCCTAAAACGCATGAAACAAGCCATATCAGCGTTTTCACATTAGCAAAATTTTCTTTCCCAAGAAAGGACAAGTTCCCATAATGTTTTTTATTCTCCATCAAGTTCCTGAGAAGATCATCACCCTGACAGAAGTCCTAAGATTTCCAGAGCATTAGTTGCAAAGTATGGAAGGCCTGAAAGTCATTTATCTGCCTTACTTTTCCCAGAGTACAAACAGAGTACAAACAGCCAGAAAGTACCTCAGAAACATACCTCTAAAGTAATTATCAGCATGTCGAAGACTCCTAGTTCATCCAAAGAGTACTAAAAGTCAATACAGGGATATTAAGACAAAATGGGCTGCCAGAACAATTCTCCCTCTGTTTTAATGATGCATTTAAGTTCTATCTACCTCTACTGCCATTCTTTCAGCTATAAGAACTCATCAGAAAGACATTGTAAATGTTGGCAAACCGTGGATTGTAAGCTATTTCATTGAGATAGAGTTCTCTGTGTATAAGTTGTAAGATAGGCTGGGAGATGATTTCTAGTTGATATCAAGCTGCTGGACAATGATGTATGTGACTGGTGTTGATCTTTAATATGACAAGCATGTTCATTGGATCCTGATCTAAATCAGTGGTGAAGTGTTCTAACTTTTAATGTTTTCCCCTCTGTTACGTATCACATTTCATTTCTCTAATAAGAATCAGTAATCTAGCTTAGGATTTACTGCTGCAAAGTACCCTAATGCTACCTGCTCTTCTTATCTTTGATGTTTTCTGCTAAGTGTGTAATCTAAGAACAAATTCAAGATACTTTAACCAGTATAGTAGTTGGTTTTATCCATGCTTGATGATGTATGAATTTAGAGTCTGTTTTTAGATGTTCTTGTCTAGTTTTATCTGAAAGAATTGGTAAACTGGGAAATTTAGAGTTAGCTCTGTCTCACTAGGGTCCTTTTCCAATAGTTTTCCTTTCTAAGATCCCTTAAGATGAATGTCAAAAGAAGAGAAGGTTTAAAGTCTTTCTCTGATCTTAGGCTTCACTTTGTGTCCATCGTGAACGTTTTCTATTATCTGAAGAGCTAGCCTCATTAGGAGTGTGATCATAGATGGTTAAGGCATGTACTGTCCCTAGATTTGTTCCTAAGTGGTCACCTTGGAAGGTTTCCTTGTTATTCACCTTCATTTCCTTATCATTTCATCCCATCACTATCATCTTAAGAGATCCTTTGATTTAGATGACCAGCCCATTTGAAAGCCTTGGATATTGAATTGCAAGTAGACCCTTTTATGACCCCATTTCCCAATGGACTTGTGTTTTCTTTGAATTATCTCCCCATTGCTAAAATCCTTCTTTACTCACTTATTTACCTTACATGGAACCCTTCTTTCATGTTACCCAACCAAACAAACAAAAACAAAACAACAACCCTTGTGCCCTATAACTAGCCTAATACCTTAAATTGAACTTCAAAAGATATATTATTCTTTACATTTATAGAGAGATCCCTCTCTGGACCCAGGAGGGCTAGATCCTGAGATCCCAAAGTGGTTTGATGTTGTCTTATCATTTGGTATTTCCAAATCTACCAAACCATAAGAACCACAACAGGTCCAATCCTCGCGGGACCCCGTTTATGGCCCGTCCGCGTTGTATTTCAGGGATCAGTTTTGAATTACGCGGGAATGTTTTTTTGCAGTTTTTCAAATTTCGGGGCCGCCCGTTGGCAGTTCGATCAACCTACCTAGGCCAAGTGGGTTCGAACCCCGTCGGCCCCAACACGTGGTCGTTATGTATTGTTTGGTGATCAGGCGGGTCCGTCAGGGGTGGCCCTCCCACAACATATATTATAATATGTTGTTATATAGTTAGGTGCCAATGCCATTTATGTCTTGTGGTTAATATTTGTGGGTTGGAAAGGTTTGACCACCCGCCAACTAGTTTGGATTTTTTTAAATTTTAATATAACCATTGTTTTTGGGGGGTGGCAGGGGTGGCAACCCGCCACCCCAAAATTTATATCTTTTTTATTTTTATGACTATATTATTTAAAATTTCGATGCTTGTTTTTAAGGGTCACTGGGAAATTAATGAGGCGACAAATTAGCCCGTTTCGGTGGCCGGATTTCTTGTGCTGAGGTGTTGCCGAATTTTTGCGTCGTTAGTTACTTCCACTTGGACTAGTTTGACTAGACCTTTGACCGACTATAACTTGAGCATACGAACTAGAATTTGAGTTTCATTCACACTATTGGAATCAGGATGACGATAACTACGATCTAGTCTTGGTTTCACTTCAATCTTATGACTTGATTTTTGATCTATTTCAAGGCCACTTCTATTTCTGGAGCCACCCATATCACAAATTCAACCCATAATTCCATTTGGCACTCCAAAAGGCTGCCATGTGGCAGCCCAATCAATAGACCAGGTGGAACCTACAAAATTGATGTGGTACCCACCAAAGATGCCACGTGGCATGATGTGGCACCAAGTGGCTATTAACATGGTTGAACACGTAGGCACCACATGGCATCACCAGGACGTGCCACATGAAATCACATTGGCATGCCACAATCCTCACCACACAGTTCCAATGAACATATACGTGGAACAATTTGGGGCCGCCACGTGGCAGTAACTGGTTGGCCAATTAAGTTTGGTATGTGAACAAAATTTGTTTTCACGTTCAATATTTTTATACCAAAAAACTACTAAGTTGGGAGCACATGGGGTTTGAACTTGAGACTCCCCAATAAACAAACTCTTAAAATATCCATGCCAACCATGTGAGACAACAATTATTTTTGGAAACTCTGTCCTAAAAGAATTATATAAACATTCTTTATTTCGTGGCTTGAGGGGAGACACATGAGTGGGGGAGGACCCGAACAAAACTCAGAGCATGAAACTAGGCAGAGTTGGCTCATGGCCCAGTACGGGAACATATTTAGACAAGGTATAATTTCAAGAATATTCTACCATAATATTCCTAGTATATTTTGATGTTGTCGCATGTTTTTCGATGTTGAAATTCCAAAAGAGGTCCAATGGTGATGCTGACAGAACCATATGATGTTTATAGTCATTCTTCTTAGAATTTCTAGAGGAAGCCACTGACGTAGTTAAAATTATGATTTTAACAAAAAATCTAAGGGCTAATGGTTGAATCCCACGTGTGTCATTAAATATTGACACATTTTACGAGATGGAGCTATTGATCTGTGGTTGTCATTGATGTCAACCCAAGCAGCACCAGGGGATACCCCGATTTTGTATGGAAATTTTGACTTGACAACTTACCCTATTCCGAGTCAAGTATATTTTGGATGGTTTCTACTTGTCGATATGTTTCCATTGAGATATGGCATGCCACGTAATTATTCACGGTTTGACAGATATTCGTGTTTGAAGTAACCTAGTTAGTGGGCTAAAACCTCATGGGGTTGTGGCATGACACTAATCACTGGTTTTGGTCATTGAATAGTCAATAATTTATAATTTTTTAGGCTCTTAAAAACCTTCCAACGTTAACTTATTGAATACCATATCAACCTAAGCATTTATATAAATTGTGACCCTCATATCCTTCTCATGTAAGGATTTTGCAACTGAAAATAGGTCATCGTGGCATTTTTGCTATAATTTTTTTTCTGTGAAGCTTCAGATTCTTAAACCAAAACCCATTTGAGCCAAAATCCTGATGAAGTTCATGTCCAAATTTCAAATATTGGTTTGCTATATTTTTCAGAGATATGATTTAAGGAAGTTAGGGTTTTTGAAGGATCTTGAATTTCATGTCAAACAGGTGACCTTGGGAGAATCTTCATAACTTTCTCTCTGAGCATTGGATTCAATTTTCATAAGAAGTGACAGAAAGAGGACAGACTGTAGTTTTTTGGATATCATTTTTAGGACCAAAGGTTGAAACAATGACATGCGACACTTTGTACAAGTTTGCTCTACTGAACTAGTCTATAATCATGTCATCGTAGGAGATTGGGCATAACCATTTCTTGAATAATCAAATATTGATGAGACCTATGGGATTGGAAAGAGGACTGAGAGGGCTACCACAGGTTGCAATTTTAGACCTTGGAGATCCAAAATTACATAGATACAACAGATTCAATATTGAGCTTCTAGAAGGCAAGAAAAATTATGCATTCAAGGATCACTGCAGTAAGGACAACACATCAACATTCAAGGGTAAGTATGCTAAAACAAGGTATGTATCATTAGTGTTTGAATTTTAATTTGAATATCATATTTGACATGTGTTTTTACAAGACAATGTAAGTATTTTGTATGTATGTTTGATTGGGTTTTTTCATAAATGTTGAACGTATTTACATTTGAATTTTGAATATTTCTCTGACATATGGTTTGCAGGACAATGTAAGTATTTGTTTTTATATTGGTTTGGGTCTTGTTCATTAATGCATTTGCAAGAAGGAGGGCACGATAGGAAAAATTAGACACATACTAGAAGGACACTGCAATGCCAAAGTACCATTACTTGAAGCAAGCACAATAATACCTCAACAACTACTAGTGTTCAAAGAAGCAGTGTCAAGTCAAGTATCAGGTCATGTCAAAAGTCAATATTGTAAAAATCATCATTGTAAAATTGTAAAAGAGTCATTATTGTAAAAGATTAAATTTTCCTAGAGTTGGAGAGGCATTGTTGGGAGGTATAAGTGTCATTGTTGGATAATGTTATGGTTGGGTTGTAGGTCATAGTGTGATTGGGTGGTTGGTCTAGTTCAAGAAAATAACTGTGAATCATATTGTATCATGGATCATTGTCCCTAGTACAAGAGTCCACACTCTTGTCTTATTTCTGATCATTATAGGGTGGCAAGGAGGTGCTAGGTTGGTGCATGAAGTCACCTACAGGTTGGAGTCTGTGAACAATTCATGGTGGTAGGTTGGTCTAGGATGTCGGGGCATCAATTCAGTTGACTACTTAAGAAACCAGGGTGTTGGGGTGTCCTTCTAGTGGGAGCTGGAGAAGAATGTTTTTTTAGAATTCTAGGAAGTTGTACCTTTCATTTTAGTTGGGGTTGAAGATTAAAGAATTTATTAGAAAAGCATTCGGTGGTTTTTGACCCAGAGGGGGTTTTCCACCTAAAATTCATGTGCCTATTGTGTTCTATTGTTTACTGTTGTTATTGGATAAAATCAAGAATAATTGAATATTAACTAATGCTTTGAAAATATTTAAAAGTGATAATTTATAAGAAATACTAATTCACCCCCCTCTTAGTATTTCCAACAATTGGAATCAAAGCTTGGTTACTTCAATAATAGTCTAATAACTAGAAGGAGGTCATGGAGTATACTAAGAACAAAGTCCCTCTGTTCAATGGAAATAACTACGCACTTTGGAGTGAAAGAATGCAGGTTCATTTTCTGGCGCAAGGATACGAAGTATGGGAAATCATTGAAAAGGCTTTACAACGACCCTAGATGAACGAGGAAAGAAAAATATAGTATATGATGCACAAGCTAAAGATCTCATTATCAGTGGGCTTATCAAATCTGTCTCTCTTAAGTTACTGAGTTACAAAAATGCTAAAGAAGTATGGGGCAAGCTTGAGAATATATATCCAGGTGACTCAAACATGAAAGAAGAAAAATTTCAAATTTACAAGGCAAAATTTGAGCAATTCAAATTGAAGGAAGATGAAAAGATTGATGCATACTTACAGCGTGTTGATGAAATAACAAATGCATTGGGAGGTTTGGGAGAATTTGTTGACACGAAAATTGTTGTTCGAAAGATCCTTAGAACCTTTCCGACAAGATTCAACCCAAAGGTATCTGTCTTGGAATATAGTTTGAATCTAGCCAATCCCAGCAAAGATGAATTTCATGGAGTGCTTACGACATATGAAATGAGGATTGAAGAAGAGGATGACACATCTCACTTAGAAACAACATTCGCCGCATCCAAGAAAACTAGTAAGGACAAGCATACTCCGAAAGCGAAAACTTGTTGTTGTAAGGAAGAAGAAAAGGAAGAAGATGAAGAAGAATTTTCAGATAAATAATTTTCCTACTTCACGCGAAAAATGAGAACAGGAATGGGGAAATTCAAAGGTAAACTTTCATTGATATTTTTCGATTGTGGTGAGATTGGGAATTTTGCAGCCAAGTGTCCTCACAAAAATGAGGTTTTTATGAAAGGAAAGAAAGGTCTGAGGAAGTTCAACAAGAAAGGCAAGAATAAATGGTTTAAGAAGAGTTTCTTCTCCAAATGAGATAGCTCCTCATCTGATGAAGACAATGATAACAAAGAAGAAAAAAACAGAAGGGTATTGTTTATGGCCAAGCATAATGAGCAAGAAGCATCTGACGAAGAAGGAGATGAAGAAGAAGAGATGACTTAGGTTTAATTTCAAAACGAAGTGATAAGGGCTCTCAAAGAGCTCAAGGTCGAGAAGAAGCATGTCAACACTCTTGAAGATGAATTAAAGATAGAAAGGGAATATGTCCTAAATCTTAAAATCAAGGTTGAAGAATACAACCGAGTTGAAGAATCGCTTAGGGAAGAATTAAAGGAAAGCAACAAGGAAATAGAAGCATTGGAAGCTGAAATAGTTTCTCTTCGAAAGAAAGTAAAAAATGGAAAAACTCTTCAAAACTACACCAGCAGCTCCAAGGCATTGGAAGAAATCATCAACAATCAATGATTAAACAGTGACAGACTGGTCTTGGTTACAAAGAAAAATACGAAAAGGATCCAATTCCTTCTATGAAAACAAAAGAGGATGGATATGAAAAATATAACAAGCAGGTAGACCTTCCAGCCAAATCAAGAGACTAGGACTTGCAGGAAGAACCATGGAAGAGAATTCCTCGAAGAAGATTTCCTCCCAAGTATCAACGTATCTTCTATGGTCATTGTTATTCATGTGGAAGGTTTGGACATAGAGCTATAGAATGTCACACGTATGTTTGGAATAAATACAGTTTCGGGAGATATTTCAGAAACGGATATTCCGGAACTCAACAAAATATTAACAGATTTGATCATTTGAGAGATGATGTTGAATGTTATAAATGTAAAATTTTTGGATACCTGGCTAAAGATTGCATAATTGGAAGTTCTTCAAAGGAATTCTCGCAAAATTAGAATGAACAAATATGGAAAAAGAAGACTGAAATCTATGCTATCTCTCTCAAGGCTCAAAGAAACATAAACGTTTGGTATGTTGATAGTGGTTGCTTAACTCATATGACTGGAGATAGGAATAAGTTCATATCCTTGAAGGAAAAGAAGGATGGAACAATGTCTTTTGGAAATCAAGGGTATTCAAAAGTCATAGGAGAAGGTACAATCACACATGGAAGCAAGAATGCATTAGCGAAAGATGTGTTGTTGGTTGAAAATATGAATCACAATCTTCTCAATGTTGGACAAATGTGCGATCAAGGACACAAAATGCTATTTAACTCTAAGAAATGTGAAATCAGGAAAGGCGAGTTAGGTAAAACAATGTGGCTACAGCAAGTAGAGCTCCAAATGACATATTTTGGATGAGACACCTAAAGGGTGATTTTTGGCGAAAAAAGACAAAAGTTGGTTATGGAAGAAACGAATGGGACATATAAATTTCGACAATTTGGCCAGGATTAGCGAGAAGGAAGCAATAAGAGAAATTCCTAAAAATTCAAAACCTACCAATACGATATGTGAATCTTGTCGACACGACAAGAAGACAAAAGTTGAGTTCAAGACAAAAGAACACTATGCATCACGTCAATTGGAATTAGTACATACGGATCTATGTGGTCCTATGAGAACAAAAGGTTTAGATGGAGAATTATATTTTATGCTAATGATAGATGATTACACCAAAATGACATTCATCAGCTTCTTAAAGAAAAATACTGAGGCATTTGAGTGTTTTAGAATCTATAAGGAATTGGTTGAAAATGAAATTGATTTGAAGATCAAATGTCTCAAATCAGAGAATGGCAGAGAATTCGCTTCCAAGATATTTTGGCAGTACTGTGATGAAAATGGAATAAAAAGGAAATTCTCAATAGCCAGAACACCCTAGAAAGATGGAGTTGCTGAAAGAAAAAATAGAACCGTACATGAAATGGCCAGAACAATGTTAAATGACTCAAAATTGGATGATAAATTCTAGGTTCAAGCAATCGATACATCTGTATTCATTATAAACAAAGGTTTTCTAAATAACAATTGTAACATGAATCCATACAAATTATGGAAAGGAAGACCGACTAACGTCAAATACTTCAAAATAGTTGGAAGAAAATGCTACATCAAAAGAGAAGATAAAAAATTGGGCAAGTTCGATTCCTGTGTCGATGAAGGTATTTTCGTTGGTTATTCACACAAAAGGAAGGCTTATAACTGCTACAATCAGAGGTGAAAAAAAATAGTGGAAATCATAAATGTTACTTTTGATGAAGATTTTGTTACAAAGGATGACAATGACTTTAAGAAAATCTGAGGGATCTGAGGGAGAATCTGTGAAGGATGAAGAAGAAGCTCCAGAACAAGACCAATCAAATAAGGAAACAACAATCAACCAAGAGGAAATAAGAAATGATCATCAAGATGTACAAGAAAATTCTCCAAAAGCTTTAAAATAATGGTGTCAAAATAATCATCCGTCAAATCAAATCATCGGCAACATATATGAAGGAATTGGACCTAGAAGAAGTCGAAAAATTCATTCATCATAACAAGCCCACGTTTATTTTTTAGCAACTTTTGAGCCTAGCAATTTTGAGGAACCTAGTCAAGATGAACACTCGGTAGCAACTATGAATGAAGAGCTGGATCAAATTGAGAAGAACGATACTTGGGAATTGGTTCCACGACCAAAGGATAAAAATGTTATTGGAACTAAATGGGTCTTCAGAAACAAATTGAATGAGGATGGACATGTTACCAGGAATAAGGAAAATTGGTCTGTAAAGGATATGCACAAGTTGAAGGAATTGATTTTGAAGAAAAATTTTCTCTTGTTGCCAATGGAAGCTATCAGAATGTTTCTCGCTTATGCTTTCTCAAGAAAAATAAAGGTCTACCAAATGAATGTTAAGTCAACCTTTCTAAATGGTGAATTGGAAGAAGAAGTTTAGACTGAAAAACCCGAAGGTTTTCTGCTCTCTGAAAAGGAAGACTATGTATGCAGATTAAAGAAGCCACTATATGGTCTCAAGAAATCTCCTAGAGATTGGTATGCTCATCTTGATGGATATCTAAATCAACAAGGATTCAAGAAAGGAATCACCGACAACAATCTCTATGTGAAAGTGGATCAAGATAACCTAACAATTATCGAGGTATATGTAGATGATATAATTTTTGGAAGAAATGATGACAGATTAAGTAAAAACTTTGCCACAAAGATGCAAAGTGAGTTTGAAATGTATCTACTTGGCGAGTTGACATACTTTTTAGGGCTTCATTTTTCTCAGCAAGATAAAGGAATATTTATATATCAAACCAAGTACATCAATGAAATGCTCAAGAAATTCAAGATTGAAGATTGCAAGCTTTTCCTTACCCCAATGGTAACAGGTTTCAAGTTAAGTTTAGATGATTCGTCAAAGGATGTAGACCAGAGGTTATATATATCTATGATTGACAGTGTTCTATATGTGACATCTTCTTGGCCAGATGTAATGCATGCAGTTGGACAAGTAGCAATATTCCAAGCAACACCAAAAGAATCTCATATTATTTCTGTCAAAATAATTCTATGATATCTTAAGGGCACAACATAATATGTTTTATGGTATCCCAAAGGAAATAATCTAGTTATCCAAGCTTCTACAGATGCAGATTAGGTAGGAAGTGTTGATGATTGAAAGAGTACCAGTGGAGCAACATTCTATCTAGGTGGTTGCCTTGTTTCATGGTTAAGTACAAAGCAGTCTTCAATATCGTTATCCACAACAGAAGCAGAATATATCACGGCAACAACTTGTTGCAATCAAGTTCTCTGGATGAAGAAAAATTTGCAAGATCTTCAAGTCAAGCTTGATGAGCCTATTCCCATATTTTGTGATAACAACAGTGCCATCAGTATCTCCAAGAATCCTGTGATGCATTCCAAAACAAAGCAAAATCTGATCAAATATCATTTCGTTAAAGAGAAGGTCACTAAAAAGAATATCAAGATTGAATGTGTTGGTACAAACGAACAAATTCCTGACATATTTACCAAACCATTACCTCATGAAGCATTTGAGTATCTTCACCTAAAGCTTGGGATTATCCCAAGTTCTCACTAGACTCTTTCTCTTATCTAAGTAAGTAAAAAAAAGGGGGGGGGCGTTGAGGTGTGTACAGGTGTAATATTCCTAATTAGTGACAGCTAATTGGAATATTCTATTTGTTTAGTTTGCCGTCTATAGTTTGTAAATAAATAAAAAGTGAGTGAAGAGGGTCTAACTCACTTAAGTGAAATAAGACATCCACCTAGTAGCACAACGTTGTGACTTAAGTGGGAGTCAAGGGGGGGCCTAACACCACATAGAGGAGGGGGCCTATTTACACTCTAGAAGCTTCTGCAAGCTTCTGCATAGATAAGGATGAGGATGTGGATAAGGATGAGGATGTGGAGGAGAGAGAGAGGCTACGTTGGGTTTTGGAGGGAAACCGACATTATAAAAGATGGAGGAGCCTCCTCATTTCATTCATGCTTGAGTTGTTGATTGTTGAGTGAGAAATTTTTTCTTCTTTAGCACGCTGGCTGTTTAGCCTATCTGCAGCACTGTTTAGTGAACCAAGTGTCTCCGTGCGGAGATCTCACCCTTAGCCCTGGGGGACTTCGAGTGCCTTCTCGGGCAAGGTTATTTTTTCAGCATCATCAACGTTATTGCTGCAGCAGCATAATACTATGTTGTAGGTTGTTGCCGTGGAGTCGTCACGACACCTCTTCCTTCTCTTGTTTTTTAGAGGGAGAGTGTTTCTTTCCTTTTTGGAGGATCGGATTGGAAGACTTGGAGCTGATTATAGATCTTGGCACTTGGCCAAAGCATTCCATTCCACTCACTGCACAGTCCCTCTCAGTTACTACATTATTTTCATGGTGTAGCTGCAGTGAGGGTTTGCAGATTGATCTGAGGGTAAGATCTCAAGTGTGAGGATCCACCTTCCACTTTGGAGATATATTGGAGGAGGTCTACTTCAGATTTCTCATCATCTTCAGCCTTCTCTACTTAGTTCCAGATTTGAGTTGCAGCTGCTGCCCAGCAACTTCGGCATTTTTTCCATTTTGTGTATTTCAGCGAATCCCTTGGAGGATTGATGTATTTATGTTCTGAGGGTTAGATATTTTCTCCCCTATTGTATTTGGGCCATATATTGTCATATCCATGTGTTGACATCATTTTGGAGCAGCATTATATCATATGCTGCATCCTCATAGCCTGGGTTTATGCAGAAATAACAATGTTCTTTCATTTTCATGTACATGTATTATTGAGGCTTGCGTTGCTTTTCTTGAGAGGTTGTTTCCTCAAGAATTGTACATCTGTTGCTGCTACACATATTTCTTGGCTATATATATTCATCTTCTTGTCTCACAACTCATTGTAAGAACGTTGTCTCTTCATGGTTTGCTCATACATGCGTTTGCCTATTGCTGTATGTCACTTTTGAGTGGGATTCTTCAAGCAGCTCTATAGACAGAGTCTGGAAAGGGCCAGGTAGCCTCTGGATCTCGTCCTCTTTTCAGAGGCGAAATATCCGGTAAATTCCCTCCCATTCAATCTCTGGTTGGAGTTTGCCGTGTTTCAGAGATATCCCTGAAACGAGATATTACAGTGGTATCAAAACATAGTTCTGGCTCAGCCTGTGGACATTATCACAATGCCTACATTCTTATCTCCAGTACCGAGTGAGAAAGAGAGGCAACATGATCATATACCCTTTGGAGATTATTTTCGAGAATGGCAGTCCAAGGGGGAAGACTTCAAAGCAGCTTTTCCTTTCAAAGATTACTGTCAGCTCAGGCAGGATGAAAGCAAATGGAACAATGGAGGATCTAGAACGCAGAGCTTAGAGTTGCAGCGTACCACTGGGAGGACACCTTTTCCCATGTATGAGGGATCCACTGATCCCTGTGAGTCTAAGCCCAAGAAGATCAGAACAGTGAAAAAGATGAGTTTATTCTCATCTATTTTCAGATCCAGAGGAAATGCATCCACCTTAGAGGAGGTCAAGAAGATTGAAGAAAAAGAAGAGGAAGTACCATGCGCTTCCTATTCTCATCAAGAAGAAGATATTGAGCATGGAAGACATTTGGATCATCAGATTCTCAGTGATTACCTTGTTGAGTATAGATCTCAACCTAGAGCCTTCAGGGAGACTCTAGATTTTCCTCATTTCATCCAGCTGAAGGAAGAGAAGAGGCCATGCAGCAGAAAAGAAATCAAAGGCAATAGATTTTTGTTGTCTACTTTTGATGGGTCATCTAATGCAAGAACTTGGGTGAGAAAGTTGGAGGAATTTTTCCTACTACATCTTGTAGCAGGGGAAAAAGCTGTTGAAATCTCAGCGCTGCATTTGGAGGGTGAAGCCTATGATTGGTGGTGCAGCCACTTGAACCATGAAAGGGTGAAGACTTTTGCAGAGTTCACTCAAAGTTTGATCCAGAAATTTGACGGAGAAAGAGCAAAGAAAGAAGAAATCACATCACCTCTTGAGGAGGCTTGTGATAACGCTGTCACTCTCATGGAGGAGCAGCCACATGCATCAACAGTTGGGGCAGCCAACACTTCTGAGGAAGGGACTCTTGTAGCCCTACAAGAAGTTCCAAATGCACATCAAGGTATGGAAAGATTTCCACATTGCATTATTGCAGCAAATTATTTTGATCAATCTGGAGATCTACTTTTGCATGACGAAGGGTCAAATCTCATTGCTACTATAGAGCAGCTTGGTTGCACTGCGCTGTGCAACATGGAAACACTCAAGAAGGAATCAAACCATTATTCTCATGAGCCATTGATGGATTGTACATCACATTGGAGGTTGGGGTTTGAAGCCTTGAAGATTGATGGTAGACATCTTGGAGTTAGAAACCTTTTCTCCCTTCAAGATGACACTTTCTCAATGAGCTCTTCTCAGCTCAAAGATGAACTTCTACTTTCAGATCCAAGACCTCATTGGTTTTGGAAGACTATGGATGAAAGGGAAGTCTCAAGGAGAGATCTCATTGGAGATGCACTTCGACACACCATGGAATGCAATGCTTTTCTTCCCTTCTCACAAGAGCAGATAGAAGATGGAGGACATCTTAGGATGGATAACATCTCTCATGCTTGTGTTGGAAATCCCTTGAGCCATACAAATCATGATGGGAGGTTTTTGCTTACCACCTATTTGATTCTTGATAGGGTCTCATTGATCCTTGAGAAGCGTACATTTCAAAATCCCATGAAGTGCAAAGACAGGAATTTGATTTTGGAGGATGGTAGCCCTCATGGGAGGAGTACCAGGATGCAGAGAAGAAGGAGGCATCCACAAGTGATTGAGTGGATGTGGTTGATGAGAAAGGAGCTAGGAGGCTACTTGCAGATCTATGATACTGATCAACAGGAGGCTTGGCTGCGTTGGTTACTCTTGAAAGAGTTTGGCCATCACTTGGAAAACACTCTTCCTAAGAGTGGGAGGATGGAGGAAAGATGGCAGGATACTTGCATCATTAATCATCATAGAGAATGGATGCATGATGTTGATGTGTCTTCATCACATGTATGATGGAAGTATGAGGAGGCAGCAAAATACTTTGTTGCTTTGCTTGGGAGAGCAAGGGCAGATTTTCTCTCACACTTTGTATGATGTTGTAGGAGGAGGGGATGGCACTATCTCCTTGGTCTTTGATGATGATTGGGAATCACTTCCATCATGGGAAGTATTCCACATTTGTTGCAGCATTATTGGAAGAATCTTTGACAAGGAGCATGTCAAAGAACATAGTTGTGTATTGACAGGAGCTTGTTTGCATAAGCTCACATCGTTGTCACCTTGGATTAAAGACTTATGGATGAAGTGTGCCCAACAGAGATATGGTGGATCTATAACCCATAGGTCCCAGGATCACTTCATATTTGTTGCAATTAGAGGAGGTAATGATGAAAGAGACATCTATGGCATATTCTTCTTAACTTGGATTTCCAAGCATGAGGAGGATTATCTTCTTGCAGCACATGGTTCATTCTTCTTCACAGCATGCAAAAACACTATGGAGGACTCATGTATGGACCCATGTACTATCTTACTTCCAGCATATGGTGAGGATTTTGTTTATACATTCATTGATTTGCACACTCTTACCATTCTTATGCAGTGCATTTCTTCACAAGAGGGCAAGCTTGTCAAATTGCTCCATGAATGGTATTGGGCCAATCTACATGATGGAGGCAACCATCTCTTTTGTGGCCTTGGGAAAATGTTTTATCACCACATGTATGTTCAGTTGCTGCACTATAGCATGTATCATATAAATACATGCATAATTAACCATGTAAAAAGAAATTTTTTTCCATGTACTCTTATCAAGCAACAACTTGTAAAACTGCGCTGTCACTACGGGGAAAGTTGTTGGTACCTTCTTGCATCACTTGTAACCTTCAGAATTTTATTTATTTTGCTGTTGATCATGTCTTCATTTTCTGATATAGATAAGATTTGTATGGGAGGCTTGATTATGAGGGAGACACATGAGTTGGATGTGTCCGTGAGTGGGAAAAATTCTCACAATTTTTGCACTACATGTTCTAATGGGAGCATGAGAGGAGATATGGCCACCACAGCCAAATGTTCGTTTTCTTTTGAGGTGGGCCATAAGATTGATATTCATCCATTGTAAAGCCATGGGAAAGTGCTTGATCATGTATTATTGTTGTTACATTCAGCCATTTACTATCCTTTAGTAGATGTGATGAATCATGGAGATTGCTTGCCATGTAATTTTCTGAAGTTGTAGTGGATGAGACTGCGCTGTATCCTTGTGAGGAATTGTTTGCATCATGTATCATCATGTAAAACCTTCAAAAAACCTCTCATTAGGATGTTCCATGATGACCATGTCCTATTCTTCATGGATAGATTGTTTTGGGCCAGCTTGTTCTTCATTGTTGGAGGAAACTTCTCTGGAGGATTGTTCTTCACTTTGCCATTGGAGGGCAATAATTTTGCAGCCCAGGATCAGCGTACACTCTACACTTGTTATGAGTGGAGAGAAGGACAACACGGGGTAAGCTATGATGCTTGCCAAGTTCAGATTTTCAGCCCACCTTCATTACCAGAGCTTGAGGTGGAAGGAGATTTTTAGGAGTTGCCTTGTTGGGAGGTGGCTCATTTTGTTTGGATGATTTCTTGGGGGTGGAGGATCCACATGAGAGAGATGTTCCTCATTATATTCCAGAATCCATGCCTTTAGTGGAGATTCTTCAGTTCTATCCTTGCAGTTTCTTGGGGAGGTATTTCACCTAGGATCGATGGGAGGACAACTTACACAGTGACAAATACAACACAACAGGGGTCATGGTATTCGCCTCTTAGAGCATCAGTCATAGCCAGAGGCAGTGTGCAGTCCGAGATGTGGGACTTGGGTTATTATTGGCCATGGTGGCGATGGGATCTGAGAGGATTATTGGTTGGCTGGTACCTTGAGAGATCAGTTTGGGATCCCGGCATTGAGAGATCCCTTCATATCAGGGTGATGCAGAGGACAGGGAAGATTCAGTGGCGCATCTGGGACCTAGGCACATTTTGCAGTATCGGTGGAGAGCATCAGCAAGGAAGGAGACTTGTTCAGGCAGTTGCTTGAGGGCAAGAAACATTTTTCCAGGGGGGACTGTAATATTCCTAATTAGCGACAGCTAATTGGAATATTCTATTTTGTTTAGTTTGCCGTCTACAGTTTGTAAATAAATAAAAAGTGAGTGAAGAGGGTCTAACTCACTTAAGTGAAATAAGACATCCACCTAGTAGCACAACGTTGTGACTTAAGTGGGAGTCAAGGGGGGGCCTAACACCACGTAGAGGAGGGGGCCTATGTACACTCTAGAAGCTTCTGCAAGCTTCTACGCAGATAAGGATGAGGATGTGGATAAGGATGAGGATGTGGAGGAGAGAGAGAGGCTACGTTGGGTTTTGGAGGGAAACCAATGTTATAAAAGATGGAGGAGCCTCCTCATTTAATTCATGCTTGATTTGTTGATTGTTGAGTGAGAAATTTTGTCTTCTTTAGCATGCTGGCTGTTTAGCCTGTCTGTAGCACTGTTTAGTGCACCGAGTGTCTTCGTGCGGAGATCTCACCCTTAGCCCTGGGGGACTTCGAGTGCCTACTCGGGAAAGGTTATTTTTTCAGCATCATCCTCCAGGACAGCGTTATTGCTGCAGCAACATAATATTGTGTTGTAGGTTGTTGCCGTGGAGTTGTCACGACACCTCTTCCTTCTCTTATTTTTCAGAGGGAGAGTCTTTCTTTCCTTTTTGGAGGATCAGATTGGAAGACTTGGAGCTGATTATAGATATTGGCACTTGGCCAAAGCATTCCATTCCACTCACTGTGCAGTCCCTCTCAGTTACTGCGTTATTTTCATGGTGTAGCTGCAGTGAGGGTTTGCAGATTGATCTGAGGGTAAGATCTCAAGTGTGAGGATCCGCCTTCCACTTTGGAGATCTATTGGAGGAGGTCTACTTCATATTTTTCATCATCTTCAGCCTTCTCTACTTAGTTCCAAATTTGAGTTGCAGCTGCTGCCCAGCAACTCCGACATTTTTGCCATTTTGTGTATTTCAGCCAATCCCTTGGAGGATTGATGTATATCTGTTTCTGAGGGTTAGAGCTTTGCTCCCCTATTTTATTTGGGCCATATTTTGTCATATCCATGTGTTGATATCATTTTGGAGCAGAATTCTATTATAGAATGCGTCCTCATAGCCTGGGTTTATGCAGAAATAACAATGTTCTTTCATTTTCATGTACATGTATTATTGAGGCTTGCATTGCTTTTCTTGAGAGGTTGTTTCCTCAAGACTTGTACATCTATTGCTGCTACACATAATTCTTGGCTATATATATTCATCTTCTTGTCTCATAGCACATTGTAAAAACGCTGTCTCTTCATGGTTTGCTCATACATGCGTTTGCCTATTGCTGTATGTCACTTTTGAGTGGGATTCTTCAAGCAGATCTATAGATAGAGTCTGGAAAGGGCTAGGTAGCCTCCGGATCTCATCCTCTTTTCAGAGGCGAAATATCCGGTAAATGCCCTCCCAATCAATCTATAGTTGGAGTTTGCCGTGTTTCAGAGATATCCCCGAAACGGGATATTACAACAGGTCCACAGGATGACGTTTTTCAGGGTGAGTTATCCTTTTACATTGATGAAAAAGGGAGAGAGAATGTTGTAGGAAGAGGTTTCATGATCACAGGGGAAGTACTTGTGTTTCCATCAATTCCAAAGGGGCAGATTATTGATTTTTGGTTGTCATTGATGTCAACCCAAGCAGCCCCAAGGGCTAACTCGATCTTGCATGGGAATTTTGACTTGAAAAATTACTCTATTCTGAGTCAAGGATATTTTGGATGGTTTCTACTTGTCGAGATGTTTCCGTTGAGATATGGCATACCACGTAATTCTTCACGGTTTGAGAGATATTCGGGTTTGAAGTTAGTAACCCCAGTTAGTGGGCTAAAACCCCACGGGGTTGTGGCATGACACTAATCATTGGTTGTGATCATTGAATAGTCAATAATTAATAATTTTTTACGCTCCTAAAATCCCTCCAAATTTCACTTGTTGAAGACCCTCTCAACCTAAGAATTTATATAAATTGTGGCCCTCATATCCTCCTCATGTAAGGATTTTGCTACTGAAAATAGGTCATCATGGAATTTTTGTTATAATTTTTTTTATGGGAAGCTTCATGTGCTGAAAAACAAACCCATTTGAGTCAAAATCCTGATGAAGCGTGTGTATGAATTTCAGATACCGGTTCACTATATTTTCGGAGATATGATCTGAGGAAGTTAGGGTTTTTGCAGGCTTCTGAATTTCATGTCAAATAGGTGACCCTGGGAAAATCATCATAACTTTATCTTCGAGCATTGGATTTAAATTTCATAATAAGTGGCAGAAAGAGGATTGACTGTAGTTTGTTGGATATCATTTTCAGGACCAAAGGTTGAAACAGTGACATGTAGCACTTCGTACGAGTTTTCTCTACTGAACCAGTATATAATTAGGTCATCGTAGGAGATTGGGCATAACTATTTCTTGAAGAATCCAATATTGATCAGACCTCTGAGGTTGGAAAGAGGACTTAGAGGGATACCACAGGGCACAATTTCAGACCTTGGAGATCCAAAATTACATAGATACTATAGATTCAATATTGAGCTTCTAGAAGGCAAGAAAAAGTATGCATTCAAGGATAACTGCAGTAAGGACAACACATCAAAAGTCAAGGGAAATTCTGCTACAAAAAGGTATGTATGATTAGTGTTTTAATTTTAATTTGAATATCATCTTTGACATGTGTTTTTGCAGGACAGTGTAAGTATTTTTTATGTATGTTTGATTGAGTTTTGTTCATAAACGTTGAACGTATTTACATTTGAATTTTGAATATTTCTTTGACATATGGTTTGCAGCACAATATAATTATTTTGTTTGTATATTGGTTTGGATCTTGTTCATTAATGCACGTGCAGGAAGGAGGAAACTGTTAGGGTCCTATAATCTATAGGATCTCAAGGTGATTGATTATTTCATCTCAGATCTTTCATATTGTAAATAATATTCCATGATTGTAAACTATTTCCAAAAAGGTTAAAACCATAGGAAAAATATTCTTGCACGTCCAAATGCAACATTAGGAGATAATTAAGTAAGTTTTGATTGAATTAATCACATCATTTAAATGTGATTAAATAAATTGTAATAAGGCTAGGTACTACAGGTTTTAATTCTGTCAAAAAAGGTCAAAACTGGCAAAGAATGGCTTATCCAAGCTTTCAGAGACCCATTATAAGTTAAAAGAGCTCAAAGAAATTAATTTAAAAACCTTTGGAACTCCGCATTACCGTGTTTCATTGGTGGACCCACATTTCTTTTCGCATCAACCAAACCCAAAAATCCTTTAATTTCCATCTCCTAAAAACCTTCTGAAATGCGATATGTGATGAAGTGGGACCCATTCACCCGCCACACTTCCTTTTCATTTCATTTCCCTTAAAAATCATTAAACCTTACCTTTTCCGCCTTTCCGCTATATATTTCTACTTTACCTTTTCATCATTATATCATTGTTTTACCTCTGCCTTCCCATTTCCACGATTGCGATTAAAGTGGGGCCATTCTCCTTTACATGTCACCCTTTCCCCCACCATCCATCGCATTTCAAAAATTATAACTTGTTCCATTCCGCCAAACGTTAAATCTTGCAATCGCCGATATGCGATATCCATCGCATTGCAAGATCACACATTCTATAACTTACTGTTAAAGTGCTCGCAAGGTATTTTTTTAAAGTTGCGATGCGGTTGTCCCCACCATAGCAGCTTCGCCCCCCACTTCAAGCCACTTGAAATACATAGAAACCTCATAAACCTTACCTTACCACATAAACCTTTTTCCGCTTTATAAACTTCACCGATGCAGTGGGATCCATCTCCATCTCGCTACATCATCCTTCGACAATGCAAATCACACTTTGCTGGTTTTAGCATTTACCACATTTCCCTAAACTCCAAATTCTGCGATGTGCAGTAAAACCTAAGATTTGCGATTTGCGATGCGATCGGGTCCCACCTTACCTGCTACGTCACCTCCTCCCCCCCATACTTCACACTTCACATATTTTAAATTTTACCACCGTGCTCATAGAAAAACCTAAGATTTGTGATTTGCAATGCAGTCGGGTCCCACCTTCCCTGCCACATCACCTCCCTCTTCGCATCGCATCGCCAATTCCTTTTCTCTTATCATAAACTATAAATATTGTGATATGCGATATTTATGTGGATGCAATGAAGTTCATAACTAAAATCTACAGAATTTCAGGTCCGTGTATATGATTTTTTATGTTGTTTTGTTTGAAAAATGGTTAAACATGGAAAAAGGGACTCGGGTAGCAAAAAGATAGAAAGGTCAAGTTGGGCAAAGGAGTTTGTGCAAAATGATCATGTTGTAACTGCAAAATAGGAAAAGGGAGTTCATACAATGATTTCGCCAACACAACACTTAGACTGCCAGCATATCAGTAAAATGTGGTCCACATCCTAATTGTCCCACTACATCAACACTTGTAGGTGCACAACGCATTCCACCGAAGCTATAATTTAGTAACATTTAGAGTTTTGAATTCAAGTTTAAATCTAAAAATACCATGTCTATTAGAGACTGTATTATTGTAATATTTTGTATAAATACTTTAGTTTTGGAAGTATCAAAGGTCGATTGATTGAGATCAGCAGTATTTTTTTTTTTGGAGTATTGTAAGATTTTTCAAAGCACTGGAGCATCAATAATAATCAGAACATTCACAGGATTCTTGTGGCTTAAATACTGGTGATGTTTTTCTTCTGTTATTTTGTTTCATTGTTATCTTCCATTATAATCATCTGAATTCCAATTGTAAAGAAAAAAGCGTGATGAATAGGATTTACTTTTGAGTACCTTACTCTGGCTGCGTTTACAATCATAATGTTTTCCTTGAAGGCCAAACTAAATAATTCTTAATTTCTCTTTAGTTCTTCTGAATGCTTTCATATTTCTGTCAAAATCAATTTATAAATCTGAAAGATCTAGTAAATACTACTAGATTTCCCTATGTTTACTCTATGAAAAGTTGATGCAACCATCCAGTTATATTTTGACTCCATTTCCCAATAGACATTAATCCATTGAATACAATCAATTTTCCAAAACCCAAAACTCAAAACCCAAGTAAAATCATAACTAGCCTAAAAACTTATCCAAACAAAGTTAAATCTTATAGAGAGAGTCCTCTTTGAAACTAGCATGGCTAGATCCCAGTTTCCAAAGTTGGTTTGATGTTGACTCTGTAGTTTTGCTTCAGCCTTAGAATTACATGATGCTAACATAGTGGCAACCATACTAGGTATTAGGGTCCTATAATAATAGGATTCATAATTTTGAATTGACTTTGATTAGTCTTGTAATATGTACATACTTTGCTTTCTGCAATTTTTTTTTCCCATATTAAAAATAAAAATTGTAAAGAGGGTAAAAGTCTTAAAAGAAATCAAAGGAATTGAATGAAAAAATATCAAAAAAGAATAAAAAATGGACCCCAAAGAATAAAACATGAAAGTGATGCAAATCCAAATGCCACTACTATTTACTTTTACTGCAAAATAAATGATTATGTGCAGCTTGTTCAAAATGCCATAATCCATGATGAGTTAAATAGCTTAATCTTAACTTCTCATGTTTTAAATTTTATGCTGATAGATAGAGAATAAAGATCTAGCCAAACAGTTTAACCTTGGCAGATCAATAGTTAAAATAGAGAATAATAAGGATCTCAACAGTTTAATCTGAGACCTTGGATGAAATAAAGTTAGAATTAGATAGTTTCATGTTTTAAAAGAAAAATGAATAAGGGCTTGCAACTCAAATGCACCCATGTAAATGAAGAAAAAAATGTTAGGGTAGAAGATGGGTAGGTGTTGTGGAGGTAAATCCCCTCTGCGGACAGAGGCGATCCCTACTAGCCTAGACCGGGTCTAGCAACAATCGTTCACACTATAGTGCAAGTTCCTAATTGAAAATAAACCAACTAACGATGAAGGCTTACCTGGAATCCAACGCTGTCGTTTGTAGAGAATGTAGCGCTCCCGTTCCTTAGCTCCGGCAGATCACAATCCTCACGATCTCCGTGACTGGACACCTGCACACGCAAGAAACACAACAAACGCAAACGTAAAATCCAGTATATGCAACTATATGTCAGTCAGAGAATACATAACTCATTATCATAATCAACAACAAGAGTGGAACCATAACCAATAGTTGCTTATCATTAATCAATCAAAGAAGAATACAACCATAGCTCTGACGTTGAATTCTCCTTCGGAGGGTCGCCAACGGAACACGTCTCGAAAAAGCCTGTCGGGAATGGGACAAACCTCTCTCTTCGGATGTCTCGAAAATAATCTCCTTGCTTGGATTTGGCCTTAAGGGAATGAATCAAGGCTCTTACAGTATAAGGCTCTGATGGCTCTTGGGAACTTGGAGATTCAGCCATTCAGCCTTTCAGCCCCTTCATCAATGGATGAAGGCTATATTTATAGAGGAGAGGAGGAGGTTGGGATCCCTACAATAGTGGAAGGGAGGCCTTATCCCTTGGGAGGTTCCCCATAAGGTGGAAACAAGAGGCCAAAGGAGGAAGGCCGTGGTTATTCAGTCGAAACCACTCCTGATGACTCATCCACAAAGTTGTTGTAATCGAAACTTCGCCTCTTTTTTTAAAAAAATTTCCAAAATAAGATTGGCGCGAGTGCTTAACTGGGACAGAGCGCCAATTGGCGGGCCCTCTTTGAAGGATTTCCCCCATTGGCGCGGGTACTGAACTAGCTACCCACGCCAATGCAAAAAGAGGTGTTTTTAGGGTTTTTCACAAGGAGTTGTCTTCAGGGCAATGAAAGTACATGTTTAGGGGAATGCCATGAAATTGTTTTCAAGTCATGTCACTGCTCACAGGTCACGGAATGAAGCCTCCAATTGTGCGGGATGGGGAATTGCAGGGACGGTGACAAATTGCTGTGTAACAGATGCCCCCTAAAGCATGAGGCCCGAGAGAGAGAGAGAGGGGTGAAATGCTTTACGAGAACGTGTCCAACTGAAAACACCGCCGTCGGAAAACCTGCGTAGAGAAGTACAACTGATATCTCAAATACATGATATATATGAGGTATGGGCGCAGCCATCCATAACAGAGTATGTAATAGTCTAGACCCGAGGCATGGACGCAGCCATCCAATCAGTGAGTCATGTAACTAACCATAATAATCCACAAAATCGCAGCTTGGATCATAACAGACAGGAATCCAGGGTCTTGCGCTCCATCTCGACCCGAACAAAGTACAAGTTCAAGCATGCGAATATGTGAGCTGAAGTCAAACATGCAAGAACATCGCCCTATTACCAGCCAATGATGAAAGCTGTTAACAGACGCGATAGGTACCACCATTAATGCCAATGGTCCTTAAGGTACTACAGGTACAATCTACGGCATGTGAACAATGAGCTGATGTCGAACACCGCAGAATCACTCGATCGGAGGCCAATGATGAAAACCTCACGTTGAACAGGAAGAACCTGCCATTGAGGCATGCAGGCTCCAAGGTACCAGAAGGGAGTCTCTAGATCAGCTTCCTGGATAATGAGTTGAAGTCAACAGGAAGTGACCTTGATCGAAGGTGGGCCATAGTGTTTTCCACATCATCGACGCGAGACAGAGGAACATAATGTATTTGTGAATCAGGATCAGATGAGAATCAGAGGAAGGTTGGTACTTGCAGAGGTCAACTTCTCTTGAACATCTAAATGGCATGACAGTGAGTTTGGTAGCATTTGACATCAACAGATCAGAGGTCATGGCGACGAGGCAAAGAGCAGATGAGAGGTCAAAAGGGATTACCCAAACCCACAGAGGCAAATGAACAAACGAGATAAGATGTCCCCAACCTAACACGAATGCAGACAAGTGCCATGTTCAAGAGCGACATACTGCTGACACGACAATGATGTTGGTTCCATTTTACCCACCATTTCTGGCAAGTACCTCTTTATTTTTACACAAGCTTGAAGAGGATACCATATGCTTACTGTATAAGCCCATCCTAGTACATTTAATGAGCCCTCGGAAGGAACGACTCAAATAACGTCATCGCGACTGAATCCGATGTCATCAGGGTTTAACGAGTCTGACAAAGGAAGAACTCGACGTATTTTCACGTTTAGAGAGTCTGAAAAGACAACGGAAAAGTAAACTCCAACGGTCCCTTTTCGTAAATAGTTCCTCAGATCCGAAAAGGTAGAAAACTATGTCTGAGAAAACCTCCTAGTTGCAATAGGCTAGGGTATTCCTTTTTCGTAAGTAATCCATCCCAGCCCGAAAAAGGGGTAAACATATACTGGGTAGATGTCATTTCATGTCCACTTTAACGAGATCGAAACGACAAGGGACTCGGAAATATTTTCATGTTTAGAGAGTCAGAAAAAGAGCTGAAAGATGACTCCTCCTGGAGGAACGAGTGGTATAAAGGGTAGCAACTGGTTCCGGTAATGGTGGAACTGCTCAGAACAAGTAAGGGTCAAGAGGCTAGCTAACAAGACCACTCATTGCAGCGGTTCCCCAGGAACAGGTAAAACAACCAAGTGAAGGCATATGATCGGCCAAGCAGATAGTGACGATGGAATGAGAAAACCAAGGCTCATCTGGAAAAAATAGGCTGATAAAATGACAATCACAAGAGGTAAAATGGGAATGGTTTCATTTTTACACAAGCTTGAAATCAGGAAACTCTGCTTGAAGTTGGTTTCATTTTTACACAAGCTTGAAACAAAGATAAACTATGCTTGAAATCGGTTTCATTTTTACAAAAGCTTGAAACAGAAACAAACTATGCTTGAAAAAAGTAAGCATGCCCCCAGCATGGTGACTCAATTCGAGGTACATGCCCCCCAAGCTTTAGTCCATGCACCTGAGTAAACAGATGGAGGGAGTGAAGGTTCAAGTTACGAGATCTAAGAAAGACTCGACTGGGATTTTACGAGATCTAAATAAAGACTCGAATTGAACAGGAACGCGTTTCATTATTTTAATGAGGTTGACACATTAAAGGAACTATCCTCAAGGGACCTTGTTTCATTTTTTAAGGAGCTTGGCACAAGACAAGGAACTCTGCTCCCACAAACTCGTTTCATTTTTTAAGGAGCTTGACACAAGACAAGGAACTCTGCTCTGACAACCTTGTTTCATTTTTTAAAGAGCTCGACACAGGAAGGGAACCATGCTCCGACGAGCTTGTTTCATTTTTTAAGGAGCTTGACACAAGACAAGGAACTCTGCTCCACAGCTTGTTTCATTTTTTAAGGAGCTTGACACAAGAAAACGAACTGTGCTTCGAACACCTTGTTTCATTTTTTAACAAGCTTGACACAAGAAAAGAACCATGCTTGGACCAGCTTGTTTCATTTTTTAAGGAGCTCGACACAAGAAAATGAACTGTGCTCCGACGACCTCATCATAATGAACAAGAAGTCATCTCTTCCAAGATTTCCACTCCCGATGGAAGGAAAACATCCTGGAAGTCAGGACCCAATGCCCCCAGCACCTGATGCACAATGGCACTATCACTGGGTACATGCATGGGGTAGGTAGCCACATAGTTGAGCTGTAGTGGGGCAGATACAACGGGTGGATAAAAACTAGGAAGGGATGATGGCTGGCCAGCTGCCATATTAGGACCAAAGAACGAAAGCTGATCAATGGTCACAATCCGTCCTTCATGCGGAAAATAGACCACACGAAAAAGGGAGGAGACAAGCGCTCCCATGGCATAGGTGTAATAGCGCCCCAAGATCATATTGAAATCCAAGGGGCCTGGAACAACCATCACGTCCATATGGATGGTTTTACCTCCCAAAGTAACAGGTAACCTTGGAAGGATCCCTAACGGTTGACTCGTTCTTCTGTTAAATGCCAACAGATTCTGCGTAACAGGCGCAAGCGGCGGCGAACCGAAATCTTGCCAAGTAGTTGAGGATAAAACACTAACAAAGACGCCTTCGTCTATAATGGTGCTGGGTACGACCAGACCAAAAGCTTGTACTGTTATCTCGAAAGGCACATAAGACGGAAGGCGGTATCCTACAAATCGATTCCAATCAAAGGAAGCAACCAAACTACTTGGAGGGGCTACCATCGAACCGAGATGGTCTTCTCCTGGTGTTACGGAAGAAGAAGGAGCATCCTCCATGACCTCCATCTCGAAGGCAGGAGGAGTATCCTCCGGGACCTCCATCACAGGAGGCAGAGGAGCAGCTTCTTGAGATATAGGGACAAGAGAATATTTCTCCAAGTCCGAGGAATCTGAAGAAACAAGAAGAACTTGAGGGATGTGAGGTCCACTCTCAACGGAAAATACCTGGTGCACCGCAGATGGGGCCAGTTCAACCAATCCCACGACCAATGGTTGGTCGGGAACGGATTCTAGAATTTTAATTTCTGGGGGAGGGGGATCGACCAAGGATGACTCTTGACCAATCGTAGGATCAGCTGGTGGAGGACTCACAAAAAGCTTTTTGTAACCAGCTGGAAGGCAAGGTACTGAAACAGTGGAGTTGTCCAAAACTCTCTTGGCTTCATCCATATACGAACAAAGGTGAATGGCATGGTGCCCTTCACACAACTTACAGGGATTGGTAATCTTACCCTGCTTCTTAGGAGTCTTACCAGCACTAGCTGAAGACGTGCCCCCAACCTGACTCCCAGAAGCCAAAGGCAATGGTGGGTGACCGTTGGACCATACTTCAAGCACCTTGGGAATGCTAGGGCAGTCTCGAAGAAGACGGTCTCCTGTGCACAACATGCAAGGGAACTTGAATTTCCGTGGAGGGTTGTAGGTTTATCAAGAGGAGATGTCTCGGAAGCAGTAGCTGTAGCCTTAGCCTCTCTCTTATCAGACTTCTTCTACTTTGTCTTCTTCTTCTTAGCCACCTGGTTACTCGAATCCAGACATTCACCAGGCGAAGTAGAAGATGAAGACGCAGAAGCAGGCGAAGAAGGGGAGAGGTCCACCTTGGAATTAACATGATGTTGTTCAGGCGAAGGAGACAGTTGAACCGTAGCCGGGACATTAAGGACCACAGAGGTTGAAAACAACCAAACGGGCAACCCAACAGTTAACCCAGGAAGGGACAACGTTGCCATGTAAGGAGCGCCAAAATTTCCAAAAGGAGGAAAAGGACCAAGATTTCCTTCGGAGGGGATTCCTTGGTTGGTGAACTCCGGAAAAGTTTCCATCAGAAACAACTCAAAACAGCACCCTAAAGAAACTAACTTTAACCAGGAATATTTCTTGGGCAGTTAATTTTTTATGACATTGAAACAAAACTCTACCATTTCATCTTTTAAGAGTCGAGAAACAGGAAAAAGGTGACTCTATCACTTTCAGATTGGAAACAAGCGTGAAAGGACAAGCGCTTGATGACCTTTTCAAATTTAAAGAGTTAGAAAAGATCGAAATGACTACTCAGGAATTCTAGGCAAAGGGTGAACCAAATAACCGTGAACTGCAATATACACCTTGGTTTCAAAATGAAAGAGAAATCAACCAAGGACTTAACGTATGTGCAGGCGATCTCCCCGAATGCTGTGTCCGGTGTATCACGGGTATAAGGCGGCAGACTCGGCTTCCTACGGATAAAGGATAGAAACCTAGTGGGGTCTCCCTTTATATACGTGACGGTACGGGGAGCACAAGTTTGTACTAGCGCTGTTTAAATCCAAGAGGCGAACAACAACTACTAGGTTTAACGACGCCGAAACACGTCTCTAGCCCAGACCTCTAAATTTTTCGTTAATGTTTCAATGCTTCCTTAGGTTGATTGAATAAATTTTACGGTTGATCTTCAATTATGTCTCAGTTTCAAGGCCCTACCGCATGTCATCTAACAATCTCCTATATGTAGCTATATGAGAAAAGAAAAATTTTCAATTCGATGAATGCTATCTAGTTAAGGGAAGAATTTCAGACAATGATGCAACAAACAACAACACTGAAAACGAAAAATTTCCAAACTAGATGACTCACTATCCAAAATTACTTTCAAACATTCAACGATGCGAATAATGCAATGTAATCTATGAAAAATCCTCTTTTTCGAAAACTATGCAATTGTAATCTATGCACAGTTTCCTTTTTCCTTTTCAAATAATAAGAATGCACTTAATGCATTTTTCGATGAAATGAGAATCTACTTAATGCATGCTTTCAATGAAAGAGAATGCACTCAAAGCGATTTTTAGCTTTAAATCATTAAACAATGTGATCTAAGTTCAATGATAAATCTCAAAATACTCTTCAATGCAATGTGATCTAATGCATTTTAACAAAAAGAACACTTTGAGATGAAAACTAAATAAACGCAAATCTTATTAATGAAGGATGAATGCAAAAGAGATGTATGCAAACACTAAGAATGCAATCGTTGTTTCAAACACTTTGTCACGAAATCCCTCAAAAGGTGACAAGACATATGAGGTCAAACACAAAGAGGACTTCCAAAGCAAGCGATCAAAACAAGGCATTCATTCCCTTTTACATCAAGCAATCATGGAGGGAAGACATTTCAAACAATGAGCAATGTAATCTATGCTCATATAGAGAAAAGATCGGAAGGGAAAGACACACTGGTGAAGGATTCAGGGAAAAAGTCTCAATTTTCACACATCCTGAAATTGGCCCGACTTTGTCATTGACAACTAGCGCCAACTGGCGCGACTTTCTCACTAACAACTAGCGCCAATGCCCAATTGGCGCAGGTTGCTAACTGACAACAAGCGCCAACGCCTGAAAATGAAAAAACAAAGAATTTCTCCCAACCAAGACCAGACTCACCACTTCAAGCAGAATCTAAAACAAACCCAGAAGCAAACTACTGACCAAAAGAAAATTCCGAACAAGGGTAAACCCTAGCACCTATAGGAGATGGCGCGACTGTCTGGCTGTAATCTGCGCCATACAGGGGATGGCGTGAGTGATGAACTGGTAACCCGCGCCAATTGGCGCGACTGTCAGGGTGGAAACTGCGCCAATCAAGCCAACCATGAAAGGATGAAAAATCGGAAAAACAAAGGTCAAATCTGATCCTCTAGGGCTGAACCAAAAGCCAAACACAAAAAGAGCCAGCCAAAAGAGCCGACCAAGCAAGCATAATCGATAAACAACCAAAAAGACAAGATAATACTCCAAGTGTTCAGTTCATAAACTAAACCGGAGATTAACTGAAGCAGCTTTGATCTACTTCGCTAATGCAGAGCAATAGCGTTCCGAAGGCTATCTGGCTAACTTCAGGCTACGTCTGTAGTTTATAAAGCAAACAACAACAAGCTAGACGATCCCCAGCGGAGTCGCCAATTTGTTGTGGAGCTAAATCCCCTCTGCGGAAAGAGACGATCCCTACTAGCCCAGACCGAGTCTAGCAACAATCGTTCACACTATAGTGCAGGTTCCTAATTGCAAATAAACCAACTAGCGATGAAGGCTTACCTGGAATCCAACGCTGTCGTTTGCAGAGAAAGTAGCGCTCCCGTTCCTTAGCTCCGACAGATCACAATCCTCACGATCTCCGTGACAGGACACCTGCACATGCAAGAAACACAACAAATGCAAGCGTAAAATCCAGTATATGAAACTATATGTCAGTCAGAGAAGACATAACTCATTATCATAATCAACAACAAGAGTGGAACCATAACCAATAGTCGCTTATCATTAATCAATCAAAGAAGAATACAACCATAGCTCTAATGCTGAATTCTCCTTCGGAGGGTCGCCAGGGGAACACGTCTCGAAAAAGCCTGTCGGGAATGGGACAAACCTCTCTCTTCAGATGTCTCGACAATAATCTCCTTGCTTGGATTTGGCCTTAAGGGAATGAATCAAGGCTCTTGCAAGATAAGGCTCTTAAGGCTCATGGCTCTGGGATCTTGAGAGATTCAAATTTCCATTCAGCCTTTTCTTAAATTCCTTCATCAATGGATGAAGGTTGTATTTATAGAGGAGAGGAGGAGGTTGGGATCCCTACAATAGTGGAAGGGAGGCCTTATCCCTTGGGAGGTTCCCCATAAGGTGGAAACAAGGGGCCAAAGGAGGAAGGTCGTGGTTATTCAGTCGAAACCACTCCTGATGACTCATCCACGAAGTTGTTGTAATCGAAACTTCGCCTCTTTTTTTAAAAAACTTTCCAAAAGCAGATTGGCGTGGGTGCTTAACTGGAACAGAGCGCCAATTGACGCACCCTCTTTGAAGGATTTCCCCCATTGGCACGGGTACTGAACTGGCTACCCGCGCCAATGCAAAAAGAGGTGTTTTTAGGGTTTTCCACAAGGAGTTGTCTTCAGGGCAATGAAAGTACATGTTTAGGGGAATGCCATGAAAGTGTTTTCAAGTCATGTCACTGCTCACAGGTCACGGAATGAAGCCTCCAATTATGCGGGATGGGGAATTGCAGGGACGGTGACAAATTGCTATGTAACAGTAGGTACAAGCAGTTTTACAAAGCTTGGATAAACATCATTTGGCATATTACTAATTTCCCTCCCCACAATGTGTTCCAGTACTAAATCCTTCAGTCATAAGGGCTCAGAGCATTTCTCTGACTTTTGTTGGGACCAGACCTAGGGCTTAATGATTTATTTGCACTAAGGTATTATAATTCTCCTCATAAAAACCCTTTTCCTTCATCAAAATCCCTTTTCCTCCTTACATCATTCATTTTCCTTTGAAAAATCCCCTTTTCCTAAGTTTAAAACACATTTTCCTTAGGAAAAGTAAAACCCCCTTGAATAATTCCTTTTTTCTATACAAAAATACCCAAAAACCCATAAAAATGTTGTTATCCTAAGTATAAGTGTGAAATGTTAAATATGGGGCCACCACTATGAAAATCTTGCCCAAATACATAAGTTACACTTTACTTAGTGTATTTTTTTACGTTCCACAAATTCATTTCATATTAACTCCTAACCTAATGTATTAGCTCCACTATATACCCCTTAGCCCGTATTATATTAATTCCACTTTTTATTTAATTCCCAACCCAAATTTTAATTATAAATTATATTTCTATTCCACACATATGATAAATACTAGTCCCACTACCCACGAAAGTTTATATTACATACACCCACCCCCATTGATTAAAACATTAACTTTTAGCTTATCATTATACACCCGACTATGTATTAAACCTTAACTTAATACATAATAAACCTCCAACACCATTAAAAAACCCGAGCCCCACACCTTTAGGCTATGCAACTCTATTGCACAAACCCGCATCGTCGATCTCCATGACCCAAATCTAATTACAACGGATAATGAATTTCTCACATCCAAAAGCACGATCCTTAATCAAACCCTACCCTTGCGAAATAGGCATTTTTTGGAGTTTCTCTCTCCGTGAGGTGTCTAATTGTCCTTTGATCGCGTCCTCATATCCAATTCTGCTTACCACCTTTCGACAATGCGAAAACCGCTTGGCGGTATTTCCTTACCCCACGCCCAAACCACTTATCCTACGTGATGTAACCGCAATTCAATGCATTCACCGTTTAATAAAAATGCATACAAATCGACCATTTGCACTGTTTTCACTCTTTTCTGTTACCATTTGCACAAAAAGAGAATTTCGACCAAAAAGAACGCTATCAACTCTATTTTAAAGCTTAAATCAAACAAAATTCACCCAATTTAATTGCTACAAACATTTCCGAAGAAATCCAAGTGCTATAGAGACCAGCAGAAGCTTCTGAAAGCTTTCTACAACCCTAGAAACCCCGCTGCAGTTCAAACCATTTTTTACAGTATTTTCCCATTATCAAAGCCATAATCCCTCCTTGCAGACCTCTGTCTCATTAATTAATGTTTTGTTTTTCAGGTTAGTAGCAAAAGGAGAATTGGGATAAACAATTTAATACTAGTTAAAGCTTTTTACTCCTAAAAAACTATAAAGAAATGAATTTTAAATGATATTCCTTAACAAAAGATTCCAGTTAGCTGAAAAAGAAGAAGTCACTTATATAGATAGAGATAAAATTGGCACAGTAAATGGTAAAAGTGAAATAAGAATTCACAGTGACAATGAAAACAGAACAATAAAAAAACATCAGAGTTAAAGTGTATCAGATGAAAGTCAGAGTGAAAGTCAAATTAGAAAAAACAAAGAAATCAAGGTAAAACAGTAAAAGTAAATACAGAGGCAGTAATGGTTAAATAGAGATGAAAACACTTTCACCAACAACAATTAATTTTATCCAAAGTAAAAGTAAAACAGTTAAAAGAAGAGTAAGGTTAAAAGATGAAAACAGAGCAGGAAGGGACATTTTTCAGAAATTTCCTGTTTAAGTCATAGTTTTGCAGAAACTATTGTGGCCACTCTAAGATGAATCTTGCAAAAATAGAGGAGGTTTATGTTCCTAAAAGGCCAATATACAAAAAATTATCTCACTTTTTACACAGGTATTACAAAATGAGAGATACATGCACATATTCACAACCTATTTTTCGGACTGTGTAAAGTTCTGTTTTACATATTGTTTTGCAGAGCTTATTGTGAATACCTGGAGTGGAATTTTAGGAAAATGAGAGAGGTTTATCTCAATAAATATTTATCTACAATAAAATCTTTCACGTTTTACATAGCTATCTCGTATTGAGATATAAAAAAGTACCACTGGACCCCAATTTTTGCAGAATTTCTGGAGCAAAATGCACAAAGGAAGGAGACAGTTAGTGACTTGGAAGCCTAATCATCAACTAAGTGTTGCTATCAAATTCGAATTTCTCTTATTTATCACCATCAATCCATAAATATAGTGCCAAATAGATTCTTTAAAGAGATTTCCGGATTATCCACAGTGCTAGAGAACGAGTGCCAAATAGATTCATTAGTTTTGAGTTTCCTTTATTTAAGTTCTATTTATGTAATATAGTTTGAGATATTTGTAAACCAATCTTGATATTTTTTCAAGATATTCTAGTTTATAATTTGTATAAATACTTCATCATTTGAAGTATTAGTGTGGATTAATTGCTGAAGATTTCTGTAGTCATATTTTCTAAACCTGAAGGGTTTTTTGTATCAATTTCAAGTCAACAGACTGGATCAAAGAAATAAAGCATCATATTACAGGATTCATGTTTTGGGCCATTGAAGTGAAGTATTTTCTCATGTTATTTGTAATTTTTTCTATGTTTTTCATCCATTCATGAATGTGCTCTAAATTTTAATGTGAAATCAGGTATTGTTATCTCAGAATTTGTTAAAAGCACTCTGTTATTGACTCATTTTCATTTAAATGTTTTCTGTTGATATCCTGACTAGGGAACCCTTAATTGATCCCTGATTTCGATTGAACCCTACCTTTTCACTCTTTATCCGGATTAAAGAACCCTTAATTTCTCTTTATCCCGAGTAACACCATCTCACCATCAGCCTTTGAATATCTGAAGTGATCTTGCTATCTTGCCCTGTAAACAATTGAACTTTAGGCCTTGATCCTGATCTGACTGCTTGACACATTGACTCCATCTACCCAATGGAAAACAAATTTGTAGCTATCCATCTCAGTAAGTGATTTTCCCACCAAATCAAATTGAAACCCCAAAACCAATTTGCCCTATATAACTAGCATAAAACCAATTAAAATCAACAAAGATAAATCATATAGAGAGAGCCCTCTCTGAGTATTAGGAAGGCTAGATCCTAAGGCTTAAAAGTAGGTCTGTGGTTACCTCAGTAAATTCTTTATTTAACCTTGAGAAATTACTGAGTGATATCATATTGGCGACTCCACTTGGGAACACTATAATTTTCTTCCAGAATATTTTACAAGTTCAGATCTGATCTATGGTGGTGGATAGTGATCAGACATACAAAGGTTAAAATCATCCACCTGACGACTCCATTGTCCAAGATCCAGAGCTTCAAGTTCAGAAGAAACTCCATAACCAAAGAATCCATATTCCAAATCATCAATGGTGATACAAGATGACAGGGTTTGTGGAAAACCTTTCATCTCATGAGATTTTCAATGAATTCAGGGATGGGTTATTATAATTTCAGCTTGATGAGGATCTTCTAAGGGCCGTCTTTCTTATTTTGAAATCAATAAAATGTCCTCCTCCACTTAAAATATGTGTTCTTGAGTTAGTTTCTGAAAAATATGAAAATGGCATTAAACTTTTCCATTCTCAAATTCAGTCCTATAATTTCTGAGATCCTAAAGAATTCTTGGAAAATCTTCCTTCTCCAAAGCAAGAGGAAATTGTACTACCTTTTGACTTACAGATTGAGGATGATTATGCTTTCAAGTATAGGACTGAAGAAATAGTTTCAGGGTTTAATATTAAGGATACAACTAATCAATGAGTCATTGAAGGCCTAGAAGCACAAATCATACATCATGCTTTTGATGATCCTATAGCAAATTATATGGAGATTATTTTTAGCTCAAGTCTGCAAACCTGTTTTCTCTGAGGATCAAACACATCAGCAGTTTCCATTACACATCATATCTTTGATTATGAAGACACACGATCAAGTTATGCTTCCAAGTTTGATGAAAAGCAGTCAAATTATCCATTCATTTCTACAACTACTTGACTGGCTTCATTGGCATTTTTGTATTACCTGATTCAACAAGATTATCAGTAGATTAGAGTAGGTATATGAGTGAAAATAAGCTCAGAATTCTGAGCATCTTTTCAATTTCAGTTCAGTGTATTTTCAGATTTCAGTTTGCAGAAAAGGTTTGGTTTTAGTATGAGATGTCCAGTTATAGATTATATGATAGAGCATGTTGCAGATCTGGGAACAACCCAATAGAGAGGGTTATTGATCTTAAAGTTCTTGACATTTCGCCAGGAAATGTCATCCCCATGTGGAGCCACTGTTAAGGTCCTATAGTAATAGGATTCATAATTTTGAATTGACTTTGATTAGTCTTGTAATATGTACATACTTTGCTTTCTGCAAATTTGTTTTCCCATATTAAAAATAAAATTTTTTAAGAGGGTAAAAGTCTTAAAAGAAAAACCAAAGGACTTGAAAGAAAAAATATCAAAAAAGAATAAAAAATGGACCCCAAAGAAAAAAGAGATAAAATAAAACATGAAAGTGATGCAAATCCAAATGCCACTACTATTTAATTTTACTGCAAAATAAATGATTATGTGTAGCTTGTTCAAAATGCTATAATCCATGATGAGTTAAATAACTTAATCTTAACTTTTCATGTTTTAAATTTTATGCTAACAGATAGAGAATAAAGATCTAGCCAAATAGTTTAACCTTGGCAGATCAATAGTTAAAATAGAGAATAATAAGGAGCTCAACAGTTTAATCTGAGCCCTTGGATGAAATAAAGTTAGTATTAGATAGTTTCCTATTTTAAAAGAAAAATGAATAAGGGCTTGCAAGCTCAAATGCACCCATGTAAATGAAGAAAAAATGTTAGGGTAGCAGATGGGTAGGTACAAACAGTTTTACAAGGCATGAATAAACATCATTTGGCATATTGTTAATTTCCCTCCCCATAATGTGTTCCGGTACTAAATCCTTCAGTCATAAAGGCTCAAAGCATTTCTCTAACTTTTGTTGGGACCGGACCCACGACTTAATGATTGATTGGCATTAAGGTATTATAATTCCCTTCATACAAAACCCTTTTCCTTCATAAAAATACCTTTTCCTCCTTACATCATTCATTTTCCTTTGCAAAATCCCCTTTTCCTATGTTTAAAACACATTTTACCTAGGAAAAGTAAAACCCCCATGACTAATTCCCCTTTTATATACAAAAATATCCAAAAACCCACAAAAATGTTGTTATCCTAAGTATAAGTGTGAAATGATAAATATGGGGCAACCACTATGAAAATATCACCCAAAGACATAAGTTACACTTTACTTAGTGTATTTTTTTACGTTCCACAAATTCATTTCATATTAACTCCTAACCTTATGTATTAACTCCGCTATATACCCCTTAGCCCGTATTATATTAATTCCACTTTTTATTTTAATTCCCAACCCAAATTTTAATTATAAACTATAGTTCTATTTCGCACATATGATAAATACTGGTCCCACTACCCCCGACAGTTTATATTACATACACCCGCCCCTATTGATTAAAAAATTAACCTTTAGCCTATCATTATACACCCAACTATGTATTAAACCTTAACTTAATACATAATAAACCTCCAGCACCATTAAAAAACCTGGGCCCAACGCCTTTGGGCCGTTCAACTCCATTACACAAACCTGCACTGTCGATCTCCATGACCCAGATCTAACAGCGGATAATGAATTTCGCACATCCAAAATCGCGATCCTTAATCAACCCCTACCCTTGCGAAATAGGCAGTTTTCAGAGTTTCTCTCTCTGCGAGGTGTCTAATTCTCATTTGATCGCATCCTCATATCCAATTCCGCTTACCACCTTTCGACAATGCGAAAAGCACCTGGTGGTATTTCCTTCCCCCGTGCCCAAACCACTTATCCTATGTGATGTAACCTCCATTGAATGCATTCACCATTTAATAAAAATGCATACAAACCACCCATTTGCACTGTTTTCACTCTTTTCTGTTACCATTTACACAAAAAGAGAATTTCAACCAAAAAGAATGTTTCCGACTCTGTTTTAAAGCTTAAATCAAACAGAATTTTCCCAATTCGACTGCTACAAACATTTCCGAAGACATCCAAGTGCTATAAAGACCATCAGAAGCTTCTGAAAGCTTTCTATAACCCCAGAAACCCCGCTACAGTTCAAACCATTTTTAACAGTCTTTTCCCATCATCAAAGCCATAATCCCTCCTTGCAGAGCTCTGTCTCATTAATTAATGTTTTGTTTTGCAGGTTAGTAGCAAAATGAGGATTGGGATAAATAGTTTAATACTAGTTAAAGTTGTTTACTCCTAAAAAACTACAAAGAATGGATCTTAAATAATATTCCTTAACAAAAGATTCCAGGAAACAGAACAGAAAGAAGTCATTTATGCAGAGAGAGATGAAATTTGCATATTAAATGGTAAAAGTGAAATAAGAATTCACAGTGATAGTGAAAATAGAATAGTCAAATAACATTAGAGTTAAAGAGTATCAGATGCAAGTTAGAGTGAAAGTCAAATCAGAAAAAACAAAGCAGTCAAGGTAAAACAGTAAAAGTAAATACAGAGGCAGTAATGGTTAAACAGAGATGAAAACACTTTCACCAACAACAATTAAGTTTATCCAAAGTAAAATTAAAACTAGTTAAAAGAAGAGTAAGGTTAAAAGATGAAAACAGAGCAGGAAGGGACATTTTCAGAAATTTCCTGTTTAAGTCATAGTTTTGCAGAAACTATTGTGGCCACTCCAAGATGAATCTTGCAAAACTGGAGGATATTTATGTTCCTAAAAGGCCAATCTACAAAAATCTATCTCGCGTTTTACACAGGTATTACAAAATGAGATATACATTCACATCTTGACAGCCTAGTTTTCGGACTGTGCAAAGTTCTGTTTTACACATCGTTTTGCAGAGCTTATTGTGAATAACTGGAGTGGAATTTTAGAAAACTGAGAGAGGTTTATCTCAATAACATATTTATCTACAATAAAATATTTCAATTTTTAAACATCTATCCCAAATTGAGATATAAAAAGGTATCACTGGACCCTAATTTTGCAGAATTTATGGAGCAAAATGCACAAAGGAAAGAGACAGTTAGTGACTTGGAAGCCTCATCATCAACTAAGTGTTGCTATCAAATTCAAATTTATTTTCTTTGTCACCATCAATCCATAAATATAGTGCCAAATAAATTCATTAGTTTTGAGTGTCCTTTATTTAAGTTCTATTTATGTAATATAGTTTTAGATATTTGTAAACCAATCTTGATATTTTTTCAAGATATTCTAGTTTAGAATTTGTATAAATACTTCATCATTTGAAGTATTGTGTGGATTAATTGCTGAAGACTTCTGTAGTCATATTTTCTGAACCCGAAGGGTTTTTTGTATCAAGTTCAAGTCAACAGACTGGATTAAAGCAATAAAGCATCATATTACAGAATTCATGTGTTGGGCCACTGAAGTGAAGTACTTTCTCATGTTATTTGTCAATTTTCCTATGTTTTTCATCCATTCATGAATGTGTTTTAAATTTTGATGTGAAATCAGGTATTTTTATCTCAGAATTTGGTAAAAGCACTCTGTTATTGACTGATTTTCATTTAAATGTTTTCTACTGATATCCAGACCAGGGAACCCTTAATTTCTCCCTGATTTCGATTGACCCCTACCTTTTCACTCCTTATCCAGATTAAAGAACCCTTAATTTCTCTTTAGCCTGATTAAAATGATCTCACCATCAGCCTTTGAATATATGAAGTGACCTTGCTATCGTGCCCTGTAAACATTTGAACTTTAGGCCTTGATCCTGATCTGACTGCTTGACACATTGACTCCATCTACCCAATGGAAAACAGATCTATAGCTATCCATCTCAGTAAGTGATTTTCCCACCAAATCAAATCAAAACCCCAAAACCAATTTGCCCCATATAACTAGCCTAAAACCACTTAAAATCAACAAAGATAAATCATATAGAGAGAGCCCTCTCTAAGCATTAGGAAGGCTAGATCCTAAGGCTTAAATGTAGGTCTATGGCTACCTCGGTAAATTCTTTCTTTAACCTTGAGAAATTACTGAGTGATAACACTGAGGAAGAAATTTATCTTCCTCAGTAATACTTATCAAGTACATTTTTGACTTTGATGGTGAATAGAATTCAAACACTATAAGGCTATTCCATTCACCTGGTGATTCCATTGGCAGCAAAATCTAGAAACAAAGATTCACTAGTGACTCCACAATTTTTAGTTGATGTAAAGGTTCCACTGGTAGAAGAATCCAGATTTGTTGTGGACATGTGGTGACTCCATTATTTGATTGATTGACAAGATGAATCCAAGAATACAATGCATGTATGCTCCAATGGACAAAGATCACATTCCTGGATTCCCACACAAAATGCCTCAGGTAAATTGGGAAAGAAATCTTCCTATTTTTCAAGATGAGAACGTTGATAATGGTTTGATGCATCTCATTAAATTTCATATTCATTCATGGAAGTTGAAAGTTGAATGGCATGAGAACTGCCACATGAAGATGTTCATGGCAACATTAGATGGAGAAGCGAGGGAATGGTATGAAGGTTTAAACCCTGGTAGCTTGTTTTCTTTCAAGGATTTCCACAAGGTGTTTTATGAGCATTATAAAGGACATTCCCCATCTTTGTTATTAGTGGAAAACTGTTGTGATCAGTTTGAGGTTTTCATACAATACATTGAAAGTATTTATGAAGACCTAGAAGATATGAATGATGAGGATCTCTTAGAAGCACTTCATGGGTTCCATTCTCAAGTTGAATGTCATGATAATCAAGGGAAGATAGCTGAAAATGAAAGAAATCAAGAAATGAAAGTAGATCCACAGGATCTCTCTGTGGAGACAGATGATAATTCATCTGTTCTTTTGTATGAGACTAAAGAAGAAATTCAGTCTCATTATCAGTATTCAGGAGAGAAAGAAGACAATTACTGTGTTATCAAAATAAAACAAAAAGTACTTTCTCCTTTGTCTGAAAATGAGCTAGACCAGCTCCTTAACAATCATATTACAACCCAAGCTAATGTAGATTTGTAGTGTTCACATAGTCAAGAATGTGTTGGTAAGACTTCTTCCATTTTTGAAAATGAAAACCTAAGTTTAAATTAGGAAAATCCTGAAACTAGATTTATAGATCATCATGAAGAAATACAATCTCCTTTTTCAATGTTCATATTTGATGAAATTTCTCCTGAACCTGATTTTCCGAAGTACGATGAATTTGAAGATAATTTCGATGAGGAACATGATGAAACTATACAAGATATTGTTGTGATTAAACCAATTTATGATGATGATTCCCTATAAGGAGATTAACTAGCAGATATTGTTTTCTTTCATGAAGATGATAGGGTTGTCATGTTTGATAATCATGAAGAATGTTTCTTGTTTAAGGATGACTTAGACTATGAATTTGATGACTATGAACCTGCGAGAGACAATATGCTAGAGATTGAGTCAGAATTTCTCAAGCTTGAGGAATTTACAGCCAATACTCAAATAGTAGAAGGTTATACTTCCCCATGCCTTATTATCAATCAACAACCAAGTGTTCTTTTAGATCATAATGAAGGGAGTACTTGTGTTTTTGTTGCTGGGTCTCAAGACAAGATAATGCTTCAGGATTTTCAATATCCCTTCAGTAGTATTTTGAAAACATTGGAGAATATGAATGTTTTTTTGTTTGTCAGCATAAGCCTTGGTTTTATTTTCTATTGTGAGTTTCCTACATGTAAATCATTCTCCCTGCTCGAGGAAAGTGCGAGCAGAATTTCAGTAAGTAGTCATCTCCTCGATTGGTTACACTGGAAGGATCATTCACCTAATCAACAATTGTACAATAGATTAGGGTAGGTTGGTATCATTTCAGTTTGATTTAATTTTATTTTCAGCAAGTGTTGACATAATTCATCAAGGTTTGAAGCCCGAGGTGAAGGCCCTAAGGATTTGATGATCTGTTAGTGTGGGTTGAAGTTAGCAATGTGAAAATAAGCTCAGTGTTTTGAGAATTTTTTTAGATTGTGTTTCAGATTTCAGTGTGAAGAAAGTTCTGATTTCAGTTTGAGATTTTTAGCCACAGAGATTTTATAACAAAGCAAGTTATAGATTTGGGATCAGCCCAATGGATCAGGCTACTAGTCTACGGTGTTCTTGGCACTTCAGAGGGAGAGTGCCATCCCTGGATGAAGCCACTGTTAGGGTCCTATAATCTATAGGATCTCAAGGTGATTGATTATTTAATCTTAGATCTTTCATATTGTAAATAATATTCCATGATTGTAAATTATTTCCAAAAATGTTAAAACCTTAGGAAAAGTATGCTTTCACATCCAAATGCAGCATTAGGAGATAATTAAGTATGTTTTGATTGAATTAATCACATCATTTAAATGTGATTAAATAATTTGTAATAAGGCTGGGTACTACCGCTTTTAATTCTATCAAAAAGTGTCAAAACTGGCAAAGAATGACTCATCCAAGCTTTCAGAGACCCATTATAAGTTAAAAGTGCTCAAAGCAATTACTTTAAAAACCTTTGGAACTCTGAATTACCATGTTTCATTGGTGGAGCCACATTTCTTTTCACATCGGCCAAACCCCAAAATCCTTTAATTTTCGTCTCCTACAAACCTTCTGAAATGTGATATGCGATGAAGTGGGACCCATTCACCCACCACACTTCCTTTTCATTTCATTTCCCTTAAAAATCATTAAACCTTAACTTTTTCGCCTTTCCGCTATATCTTTCTACTTTACCTTTTCATCGCTATATCATTGTTTTACCTCCGCCTTCCCATTTCCCCGATTGCAATTAAAGTGGGGCCATTCTCCCTGACACGTCACCCCTTCCCCCACCATCCATCGCATTTCACAAATTATAACTTGTTCCATTCCGCCAAACGTTAAATCTTGTGATCGTCGATATGCGATATCCATCACATCGCAAGATCGCACATTTTATAACTTACTGTTTAAAGCGCCCACAAGGTATTTTTTTAAAGTTGCGATGCAGTTGACCCCACCACCGTAGCTTCGCCCCCCACTTCAAGCCACTTGAAATACATAGAAACCTCATAAAACTTACCTTACCGCAGAAACCTTTCACCGCTTTATAAACTTCGCCAATGTAGTGTGCTCCATCTCCATCTCGCCACATCATCCTTTGATAGCATAAATCACATTTCGCTAGTTTTAGAGTTTACCACATTTCCCTAAACTCCAAATTCTGCGATGTGCGGTAAAACCTAAGATTTGCGATTTGTGATGCGGTCAGGTCCCACCTTACCTGCCACGTCACCTCCTTCCTGCCACACTTCGCACTTCGCATCTTTTAAATTTTACCACCTGCGCTCATAGAAAAACTTAAGATTTGCGATTTGCGATGCAGTCGGGTCCCACCTTCCCTGCCACGTAACCTCCCTCTTCGCATCGCATCACTGATTCCTTTTTTCTTATCATAAACTGTAAATATTGTGATGTGCGATATTTATGTGGATGCGATGAAGTTCATAACTAAAATCTATAGAATTTGAGGTCCGGGTATGTGATTTTTTATGCTGTTTTGTTTGAAAAATGGTTAAACATGACAAAAGTGACTCAAGTAGAAAAAAAACAGAAAGGTCAAGTCGGGCAAAGGCGTTTGCGTAAAATGATCATGTTGTAACTGCAAAACAGGCAAAGGGAGTTCATATAACAATTTTTCCAACACAACACTTAGTTTTCAACATATCAGTAAAATGTGGTCCACGTCCCAACTGTCCCACTACATCAGCACGTGCAGTTGCACAACACATTCCACCGAAGCTATAATTCAGTAGCAATTATAGTTTTAAATTCAAGTTTAAGTCTAAAAATACCATGTCTGTTAGAGACTGTATTATTGTAATCTTTTGTATAAATACTTCAGTTTTTGAAGTATCAAAGGTCGATTGATTGAGATCAGAACTATTTTTTTCTTTTGGAGTATTGTAAGCTTTTTCAAAACACTGGAGCATCAATAATAATCAGACCATTCATAGGATTCTTGTGGCTTAAATGCTGGTGATGTTTTTCTTTTGTTATTTTGTTTCATTGTTATCTTCCATTGTAATCATCTGAATTCCAATTGTAAATAAAAAAGCGTGATGAATACGATTTACTTTTGAGTACGTTATTCTGGTTGTGTTTACAATCATAATGTTTTCCACCGAAGGCCAAACTAAAGAATTCTTAATTTCTCTTTAGTTCTGCTGAATGCTTTCATATTTTTGTCACAATCCATTTATAAATCTGAAAGATCCAGTAAATACTCCTAGCTTGCCCTGTGTTTACTCTGTGAAAATTTGATGCAACCATACAGTTATATTTTGAGTCCATTTCCCAATAGACATTAATCCATTGAATACAATCAATTTTACAAAACCCAAAACTCAAAACCCAAGTACAATAATAACTAGCCTAAAAACTTATCCAAACAAAGTTAAATCTTATAGAGAGAGCCCTCTCTGAAACTGGCATGGCTAGCTCCCAATTTCCAAAGTTGGTTTGATGTTGCCTCTATATTTTTGCTTCAGCCTCAGAATTACAGAATGCTAATAGACACAATAGGACAACTTAGACACATACTAGAAGGACAATGCAATGCGAAAGTACCATTACTTGAAGCAAGCACATCAATACCTCAACAATTGCTAGTGTTCAAAGAAGCAGTGTCAAGTTAAGTATGAGGTCGTGTCAAAAGTTAGTATTGTAAAAATCATCATTGTAAAATTTTAAAAGAGTCATTATTGTAGACGAGTTAGTTTTCCTAGAGTAGGAGAAGCATTGTTGGGAGGTATAGATGTCATTGTTGGATAATGATATGGTTGGGTTGTAGGTCATAGTGTAATTGGGTGATTGGTCTAGTTCAAGAAAATCATTGTGAATCATATTGTATCATGGATCATTGTCCCTGGTACGAGAGTCTACACTCTTGTCTTATTTCTGATCATTATAGGGTGGCAGGGAGGTTCTAGGTTGGTGCATGAAGTCACCTACAGGTTGGAGCCTGTGAACACTTCAAGGTGGTAGGTTGGTCTAGGATGTTAGGGCATCCATTTAGTTGACTACTAAAGAAACCAAGGCATTGGGGCGTCCTTCCAGTGGGGGCTAGAGTAGAATGATTTTATAGAATTCTAGGAAGTTTTACCTTTCATTTCAGTTGGGGTTGAATATTAAAGAATTTATTAGAAAATCGTTCGATGGTTTTTTACCCATAGGGGGTTTTCCACCTAAAATTCATGTGCCTATTGTGTTCTATTCTTTACTATTGTTACTGGATAAACATAAAGAATAATTGAAGAATAAATAATGCTCTAAAAATATTTAAAAGTGCTAATTGATAAGAAATATTGATTCACCCCCCCTCTTAGTATTTCTAACAGGAGCTGCACTTGTCAGAAGGCATTCAAGTTTACATTCATTTTTCTCAAAATTTCGCAAGGAATCCACTGCAATAGTCAAAATTGGGACCTGAGTAGAATATCTAAGAGCTCATGCTAGAAGGCCACATGTTTCGTTAAATGCTTGGAAAAAACTTCGAGACAAACTTGCACATTTCAAAAGGTGGTCATGTTTATACTCTAAAGTTGCAGAATTCTGAGGCGGAGCTGCTCCTATGGGGTATGTTGGAATTTGAGAAACAAATTTTCGAGTCATCCCAAGATGTGAGGCATTGCCATGTATTTTTCTATGTATTTTCCATTATTCCACTGAGATAATATAGAGGCCTCTCCACTTTGAAGTTGGGCCCGGAGACATAGCTCACACATTGTGAGTGAACTCCTTTAACAAATCTTGGTGCATTGTCTATAATGTCTTCATTTTGTGTTTATTCTTCATGGATGTTGCATTTATTGTATTTTCATGCTCTTTAATCAATCTTGTTTAACATCATGAAAGAAAAGATCTTGGATCATATGCACACAATATACTTACTATTCTACTCCTTAGCTCTATCTAGTATGCATTATTAATGAGATAAATTCCTCTTGTGGTTGTAGTACATTTGTAGTATTAACAAAATTTTCCTGTAGAAATATGCATAGACTCTCATTTGTTTCTTAAAAATTCCATTGTAGGGATATTATGATAACATGCACATTCATTTTTTGTTATGCTAATATACATTGAGTATGAATTTATAGATTTGAAGTATCAAATCATTGTGCATGATTGGCAAAGGTTTTGTACAAATTGTTATAAGGCTTTTGCAAATAATTTCATTGTTAACTTGTCTCATTTTTGTTGTATTATAGAAGGATTTGTATTGACTTGTTGTAGCAATATATAGTTTGTGTATGTGATAGAGTATTGTGTATAGAAAAGATTGTATGTGGGGGTTAAATAAGTGCACAAATTATAGGTTATTCTATGGAAATACATCTGAGTGACATGAGGAAAAATTATCAGTTTAATAATGTAGAGATTGATCTGGTTGCAAGAAAAAATGGTGGCTTAACTTCTACATATCTTATTTAGGATTATGTTGTTCAAATGTTGTTTATATTGATTGAATCTTGAGTTTATATATGGGTGCATGAACATGGTATTGTTATACTCTTGTTGTTGCTAGGGAAAAAATGAATTTCATATATATTGTAGAGGAGAGTATTGTGATGAGGTTTTTGCAGGGATCTACACATAGATATGACTAGATGAGCGCACTGGTTGTTAATTGTCCCAAATTTGTATGATTAGATCACATCATTTGGCATGGACTACAGGTTGATTCCCACAAATGACAAAGGTTTATAACAGAGTTCTATATGTGCCTTATACTGTCATAAGATATTATTGTGCATAGAGATTAGGGCTATGAGTAGATGTTCTATATGACATAGATTTGTTTTTAAGAGATCATTGTCTTATGCACCGGGACATGGATAACGCTTTCCAATAAATTTGATATAGGTTATGTTGTTTCTTGACACTTGATAATTTTCCATTATTCTTGATGTTTACATGTATGCTAGAGCACATGGATTGTTTCCATCTAGTAGTTGTGAAATAGATGTTGCAAGGTTTGCATGATAAGGTGATTATTGTAAGGGAAATTTTGTATGGTTACATGTCTTGTTGAGATGTATTGAGTTGTTATGTTTGAGATTGAAATAAATGTGTTGATGATTGTATCGATTTAATCGTAAAGTTATGGGATATTTGTGACATGCTAATGGATATGCGTATCAATTGTGTTTTGCATACAAGGATTGGATTTGATACAAAGAGGGTTTTGTATTGTTGAGAATTGTTTTTTTGATAATTGTCAAGGGGTTTCTTGATGAGTATGTTGATGATAGATGAGATTGGTTTTTGAGAGGAGATTTTGGCTTGAAATTTGACAATGTTGAAGAGATAGTGTTTGATCGTATAATGAGAATATTTGTTTGTTGATCAGATATTTATTGCAAAAATGTTTTGGTATCTTATTATTAAGATTAAGAATAATGTTGTATGTGAGTCAAGTTTTAAAATTGGATGAAACATGGCTTGCAATATTTTTTTTTGAGTTAGGTGGATCCAGTGTGAAATATTTTGAAATGAGGTCCACGGAGGGTCTAAGGGTTGAAGCCCTCAGTAAGGGAGTGGTAGCTTCCTTCTAGTGGTGGCCTACAAATTTGATCAGGGAATGGTGGCTTCCTTCCGGTGGTAGATGGAGAAACAAGAGGAGGTAGTAGCCTCAAGTAGCTTGGAGCTTGAGCCCTAATAAGAGTTTTTTCTAGTGTGATATGTAATAAAAGATTTTATTTATAATAAAATAAGAAGAAAAATACAACAAGAATGGTGGTTTTTCCGAGTTGAGTTTTCCGCCTAATATCTGATGTTCCTATGTGATGATTTTCTTATTGATTCATTGATATGCTTTATTTTTTATGTGTTATCATATACTGCTCATAATTTACATATCTTGTATGGAAATTATTAACTCAACTATTTATTAGAATCACAAAAGAAAAGTGAAAATACTAATTGCTCGAAATATGGATTCACCCCACCCCCTCCCCCATTTTAGTATTTCTAACATGTCTCCTATTATTTTTTGCAAATGTAGCACCATGAGGGTCCTTCATATCTTCTTGTTTTGAAGTTCGCCTACGTTTTGATTCTACATTTTGATTGAAGCCATAGGAAAGTAGTTGCCTTCCGTATAGGCCAATAGACCAAATTCCCTTCCATAAAGGATTGGTATCAGTTTGTGGAACTTGTCAAGATAGATGGTAAGCCTCCTTTACTATGAAAACACCCAAATTTTGTATCCCTGTCATAGAATGTTTCACCCTTCTTTATTTATGGTTTTTATTTTGTTGATTTCGATTAACAGATCATGAGAGTCTTCCACTCATCCCTTGTCATAGGTCTAGGTGTTTACATGTTTAGATGGATATTGTCATCCTCTAACTAGTAGGGGCAGAATTGAGTGCACCCTTCTCTCTGGGACTTTTCTTGGCATAAGGGGAGATGATAGTTGCAAGCTAGGTTCAAAATTCGTTGCCATGAGTCCTCCCATAATATTGAGTATTTTCCATGATCCCAAATTTCCCTAAAACAATGAGATTGGATGCTGGATTTTCTGAGACTTGTCAGATTCCATATTATAGAGCATTGTGGACTGGAGGATAATTAGATAATATTATGAATTTCAAATTATTTAAGCATATTTCATGTGCCATAAGTGTTCCCAAGGCTTCATGGAGTATTTTACCCATCTCGTCCATATTTTAGCACCCAAAAATTTGCTAAAAATTTTAGGGCCACGCAAGCGCAATCCACCTTCTTCCTTTGGCAAACAAAGGGTGTCCCATTTGACAAGAAATAATTTTTTCTTGAGATTTTTTGTTCCCCATAAGAATTTTTTTTGGAGATTTTGATGATTTTTGAAACATGTTTGGGTTCAACTAGGACTGAGAAGAGGTAGATTGACATGAACTAGAGAACATATTTATGGAGGATGAGACAACCTCTAATGTTCAAAGAGAGGAAAGTCCCACTTTACAATATGTTGTTGAGTTTATCAAGAAGTTCTCTCCAGGAAGAATTCTTGAGGGTTGTGTCAGTGAGAGGGGAAATTAGATATTTGGATGTAAGGGAGGTTACTGAGAAGCCAATAATTTTGATGATGTTTATTTGAGTAATATGGGGAGTATTGAGAAAGATCATAGAGCTTTATATATTTATAGTGGTGTTTGAGGCTTCCGAGAAGAGCTCAATAATCCTTTTATAGCTCTAAGTTATTTGACTTAAAGATGGTTCATAAGAAGGGTGTCTCGAAAAATTGTTGATGTGTGAGAGGGGTGTCATTGTGGAGCACTAGGCGTTTTAGGGTACCATGTTGTAAGGTTGATTTTATGCTTCATCTCAACCCTTCTAAAACAAGGATGAAAAGGAAAGGAGAGAGAGGGTCTCATTTTCTGATGCCTCTAAGAGGGTTTGAATGTGTCAGAGGGTTACACATTGACCAGAATTGAGAAAACCGCTATGGAGACTAGAGACATGACCTAACTTATCCATTCAACACTAAAACTAAAGGCTAGGAGAATGCTTTCCATGTAGGCCCATTTTAATTTGTGAAAGGATTTTGAGGTCGAAATTGAGCAAAATGTTAATATTTGTAGCTTGGGAGGTACTCCAAACCTTAGGCTAGAGGGCTTTGGAGGAATTGGAAAAAAAAAGTGACTTGTGGGAGAAGAACCCAAGCTTGTGGGCTTTGTGCCTAAGTGTGTGGGTGTGAAACTGTGATGATAATTGGTCACTTGGAATTTGGAGCTTGTAGGTCACCCCTAGAGGAACCAGGGGAAACTTGAAGCACTGAAAAAGGCCTTGTAGAAATGGAGATTTTTGTTTTTTTATAGGTTTCATGAGGGATAATTGGGCTAAAGTTGAGGTCTAACTTAGTTGTAAAGGCACATATTGAAAGGGCCAGACGATACCCAAGGAAGTATATAAAAATAGGAGTCGTTGAGGCTCAAATGAGAACATCAAAGTGCAACAAAAGGAAACTTGCATAAAAATAATGATATCTATTTTTGGGCCACAAATTAGAGGCATATTCGGTGAAGGAGAGAGGATCCATTTTGGGCTCTCCTGTGACTCTTTTAAGGGCATGAGAATTTTTAGTTAGGCCAAGTTGGAGAGGTGAAGATTGATTCCATTTGTAAATTGTTTAGAGTGGGTTTTCCTTTGTTATATCACCACAGTCCTGTAACTTTGTTTGGAGTATGGTCGAGCCCTATGCCCTATCTTGAGAATGGTGTCATGAAGCTTGAAATATGGTTGGAACCTTTCCTAGATGGTAGTGAAGAGGAGAAGGTGTATGGGTGAGGAATGATACAACCATTAAGGGATTGTTGGAGCAAGAAAATAGGGTTAAAACAACATTGTTGGATGCCCTATGTTGCTTGTAATGCTACGACAATATGCACATGATTAAGAGGTATTTTTAATGTGTTATTCTTCTTTTGTTGCTAGGTGTTGGGTCCTAGTTTGGATCAAATTGGATGGAGGTCCTAGTTTGGACAGTGATATGTACATCCTAGAAGCAAATTCATCATCAAAAGTTGCATAAGGTAAGAAAAACATCAAGAGGTTTCATGATATGTTTGGTCATATTCTTGAGTTGATGTGAGTGTTATAGGATAGAAGTGGAGCAATCAAAATAAAAATTGTTTGGGAGGGTTGTAGTGGCTTGCTGCAAGCCCTAAGTGTAGGTCATTGATGGAAAAATGAGTTGCTAGAAGAGGTAGAATTAGGTGATCTCAGGACTAATTCTTGAAGCACGAAGAAAGGAGGTCAAGGGAGCATATCGCAACATCCCAAGTTCATTGTAAGAGAAGGACATCTTGTAGTGATAGGTGGCATTCCAGTGTGTCTTCATCAGAAGAAACATGAAGAAACTAGTGGGAAGAAAGTCCCTAAGAGTTGTGTCCTTGATGGAATAAGAAGCGGCTAACTGGGAAAGAAGTCCCAAAATATTTGAGGAGTAGCAGTGACCAATTGAGAGTTTTTCACAAACAAAGTTCTAAACAACTTGATAGGAATCTCGATGTGTTGATGCGTTGAAGGACTGAAAGTCAGTTAGAGAGAAGTTGGAGCCATGTTCAGTGACCTAATGGAGTTGGTTCATTGATAAAGGTGGATTGGAGTTACTCTAGATCAGCAGACTAAGGATCGAGAAGGTGTTTTCAGGGTGTTATCACCAAATTGAGGTTGATGGGCTGCTTCAATAGTCAATTTAGACTAACTATTTCATACCTACTTTTGGCTGGAACTTAGCCTTTCCAACCTGAGAGGGCTCTCTCAAGGATAAGAATGATATTCAATAGATAAAGATAAGCAAGATAAATAACTCTTAAATGTGCTTTGAATGTTTTTATGTAGGTGAAGGATGCAAATAAATGGCCACCATTGGGCATGGAGTCAGTATGGAAACTCAATCACATATAAAATATCTCTCATGGAAGCTAAGGCATGTGTATTCTCATCAAAACATAACATAAGCATCAGACTCGATGCATAAAGGAAGTTGGAGCATGTTTAACCATGAATTCAAAGTAATTGCACACAAAGTAAATCGAAAGAAGATTAAAATATCCTGTAGGAAAAACACATACAAGAATACATGATGAATCTCAAGTGAGAATGAAGTTGGCTGCAACTGTATATTACTGACAGAAAAAGATTACAAAAGTAGCTTGTAGCATTACATCAATAACACTTTCTCTAACTATAAACCTCTCTCATTTATAGAGTGAGGACTCATACAAATGGTTTTCCACCTTGCTCGCTTCAAATTCCTACCTCAGAGACCTATTTCAAATAGGATTACATCAGTTGGAGACTTCCTAGGGATATTTTTTGTTTGGGAGATTTTGAATACAAAAGGACTCTTCTTTCATTAAATAACTCAACAAATATATTTTATAACCCTTATAAATTCCAACCAAATAATTTTCTGAGTGTACTAGACTATTGATGTGTCGTCATGCCACATGAATATTGAGCTGGACCTCTTCCAAGTCGAATTTTACAAATTTTACACAAATTTGGTTAGTGAAAATTTCGAAAAATATGCCTCAAAGATGAGTGCATAATTTCCAAACCCTGATGGATTTGTAGAAAATGAGAGAGGTTTTTGTATATGGGATTTTTCTGAAGAAAAAAATCCTTCATATTTCAAAAATTATTTTTCATTTGGTCATAAATTGAAGTTGAAGTTGACTGCTAAAACAATCATGTACAGGAAATTTCAGGAGAGTTCGTAGCATTTTCATTTCACCACCTTTTGCATAACCTTTGACATTTCTGAATTTTGGAGGGTCTTCCTTGGATCTAATAATCTAAATACATCCCTCTAGCACCCTCTACCATGTGTTTTTTGAAGGCATTTTAGCTTAATAAAACCTACAACGAGTTCGTAGCGAAAGCTCAGCCTCAAACCTGGAGCACGCTAAGAACTCACTTATTTTCGCAGAGTTTTTTGTAATTTCTTCTTATTTTCCCAAAAAACATCTTTGCAGCCTGGATATTTCTTTTGATGATAGCCTAAGACAAAAATTGACAAAAAATGTGTGGCTTACCATGTTTAAGATCAACATCTTGCATAATCACTTTAAGACCCTTTTTCTTCAATTCAGCTTGTACCATATCCATCTCCATCGAACTAAACTAGCATGCTGAGGTGTTAGCCAACTTATACACTAGAGTTATGACCTTGTAAACCTGAATTGAGATGGTGAGGTGGAAAAAGTGATGTTTTGTTATGATTGATGATGTGTCCAACATGATGAGCTGACAACCCAATCATCTTCTATGATGAGTGTTATCACTAACCAAAGTCTCCATTGATACAATTTAACCATTCCCGATGATTGATGTGATTCAAAAAGATATTTAATGCTTGAATTTTTTTTAAAATCTCCCTTTCTACAAAAGAAAGCTTTTAGGCAAGTTCGTAGTGAATTCTAACTGTTTTACACTGATTTCACTACGAACTTTGGTATTCTTGTTAAATTTCACTATAATGACCAGATTTTCTGATGCATGAGATATTTTTGGATTTTTCTTTGAAATTCACTCCTATCACACGAATGATGACCATTAAGACCCCTCACATATGTGCTTTTTTTGAAAATTATGAATTCAAAAGACCCTATTCAACTATAAGTTGCTCAACCTAATTAACTTAAGCCCAACCAAATTTTATCATGGATAAAAGTGGCTCCAATGGGGATGTTGCGCCCCTGTGGTGCAACAAAGAACCAACAGCTCCAGTTCCTTATTCAGTGGGCAGTTTCCAACCACTTGTCATATTCTTCAGCCTGTTTTCGATCCTTGATATGCTCTTGAAGCAAAAACAATTTTACACACTGAAACTTGCAACTACAATCTTCAAAATAAATTCTGAAAGAGATGCTTTCCCACCAAGCTTATTTATGTACATACCAATCCTACTCTAACAACTGAAGACCAAAATTTCAATTCAAGAAATATGAAACCTCCAGTATAACCAGTCAAAGAGTTGATCCAACCCCTAGGCTTCTTGACTGTTCTTCAGTGGACCATATATTAGCAACTCAGAATAAAAATTGAATCTATAACTTGAACTTATAAATGAAATAAAATCCACCTTCACCAATGAATGAAGTAGTCTTACCAAAGGATTTTGATAATCATGAAAAAATTACTCTTGATTAAATCATCAAATGAGCAATAGGATCCTTGAAAACACTGAAAAGTATCCTGTCTTGATGATCCAAAGGATAATTTTCATTCATAACTGTAGGTTGTCTCTGTTTTATGTCTTGAATTTCAACATCATTCTTGAGACAAGGCTCTGACTGTTCATAGAAATCTTCAATGGGAGGAATCATATCATGTGCTACATGGATGTTTAGAAATTAATTTCCATGCATTATAATTATAACTTCATGTATATCATCATGCAAAAACAACAATTTTTGATCATTTAAATCTGTAGCAGGACATTTTGGGACAACAACTTGTAGATCAAAAACTTTCTGATTATTCTCCATTAATGCTTCCTCATGACAACCTTTAAGCATAGTCAAGGAATCAACCTCCTACTGTTGATAAAAAGAAACATGTTTCACATAACCTTCTCCTTTCTCCTATCCATTTTCATGTTGCTCAACATTCAAAGGTTCAGAAAATGAACAAAGTGAAGAGCCTTGTAACTAACCATCTTTATGTTCCTCTTTATTACCTAAAGATTGGGAAAGCTGCAACAAATTTTCACAAATTTCATAGGATATAACTAGGTTGTCAAAGTGCTTATCCATTTCATATTCAAGCAAAGATGACACATCTGTTTGTTGGAAACCTTATTGATTATCATGACAACTAACATGAGAAGAGAAATCATAAAGTGCCTCTAACATATCCTCATCCATGCACTCTCCATTATCACCAAGACTTTTAAGATATGGAATGAAAACCTCACAAAAATCATAGCAGTCTTGTAAAAATGATAAAGAAGAATTAGTTTTCACATAATGTTCTAATAAATTCCTATGGAAATATCTTAGAGAGAACAAGCTTCCGGGTTGCAACCATTCATACCATGTTCTAACTTCATCCTATAGGGTGGCCATAAAAATTTTCATGAGACAATCCTCAGGAAACTCAAATAGAAACTTATGTACATGCATATGTAATCTAACCAAGTGAAGAGCAGCATGTTGATCAGTGGTTATCATTGATGTCAACCCAAGCAACACCATGGGATACAACGATCTTGCATGAGAATTTTGACTTGACAACTTACTCTATTCCGAGTCAATCATATTTTGGATGGTTTCTACTTGTTGAAATTTTTCTGTCGATATATGGAACGCTACGTGATATTTACGGTTTGAGAGATATTCGTGTTTGAAGTTAGTAACCCTAGTTAGTGGGCTAAAACCCCATGGGGTTGTGACATGACACTAATCATTGGTTGTGGTAATTGAATAGTAAATAATTAATATTTTTTTAAGCTCCTAAAATCCCTCCAACGTTCAATTGTTGAAATCCCTCTCAACCTAAGCATTTATATAAATTGTGACCCTCATATCCTCCTCATGTAAGGATTTCGCTACTTATAACAGGTCATCGTGGAATTTTCTCTATAACTTTTTTTCTACGAGGCTTCAGATTTTGAAAAAAACCCATTTGAGCCGAAATCCCAATGAAGCGCATATCTGAATTTCAGATATTGGTTCACTATATTTTTAGAGATATGATCTGAGGAAGTTAGGGTTTTTGCAGGCTCCCAAATGTCATGTAAAACAGGTGACCTTGGGAAAATATTCATAACTTTCTCTCTGAGCATTGGATTCAAATTTCATAAAAAGTGACAGAAAGAGGATGGACTTTAGTTTGTTGGGCATCATTTTCAAGACCAAAGGTTGAAAAAGTGACACGTGGCACTTCGTATAAGTTCGCTCTACTGAACCAGTCTATAATCAGGCCATCGTAGGAGATTGGGCATAAATATTTTTTGAAGAATCCAATATTGATCAGACCTATGGGGTTGGAAAGAGGACTCAGAGGGCTACCACAGGACGCAATTTCAAAGCTTGGAGATATGAAATTACATAGATACAATAGATTCAATATTGAGATTCTAGAAGGTAGAAAAATATGCATTCAAGGATCATTACAGTAAGGAAAACACATCAACAGTCAAGGTTAAGTCTGCTACAACAAGGTATGTATGATTAGTGTTTGAATTTTAATTTGATTATCATCTTTGACATGGTTTTTTTCAGGATAGTGTAAGTATTTTTTATGTATGTTTGATTGGGTTTTATTCATAAATGTTGAACGTAGTTACATTTGAATTTTGAACATTTATCTGAGATATGGTTTGCAGGACAATGTAAGCATTTTGTTTTTATATAAGAAGAATGATTTTATATAATTCTAGGAAGTTGTACCTTTCATTTCAATTGGGGCTAAATATTAAAGAATTTATTAGAAAAGCGTTCTCTGGTTTTTGACCTGGAGGGGGTTTTCCACCTAAAATTCATGTGCCCATTGTGTTCTATTGTTTACTGTTGTTACTAGATAAACATCAAGAATAATTGAAGATTATATAATGCTCTAAAAATATTTAAAAGTGCTAATTGATAAGAAATACAGATTCACCCCCCCCTCTTAGTATTTCCTACACAACATTATCTTTCTTTTCATCTTTAAATATAGGAAGATAAGTCAACCAATTAACTCTTGGAACTCATCTTGGAACTTCATCAAGCTATTAATCGTCAAGCAATGGAGTCACCATGAAACTATGAATTATCTGAATTCTTTAAGAATGGAGTCGCCAAGGTAGAATGTAGCCTCGAATGCTTCTGAGCTCCTGCTACCTTCAAGAGTTCAATATTTATGTTTGAGCACTAAATTTCAGGAAAATGTATCTTCAATCTCCCGACACATGCACCAAAATGTTATCACTAAATTGAGGTTGAGGGGCTGCTTAAACAGTCAATTTAGAGTAACTATTTCAAACCTACTTTTGGATGGAACTTAGCCTTTCCAATCTGAGAGGGCTCGCTCAAGGATAAGAATGATATTCAATAGATAAAGATTAAAAAGATTACTAAATCTGAAATTTTCTTTGAATTTTTTTATGCAGGTGAAGGACGCAAATAAATGGCTACTATTGGGCATGGAGTCAGTATGGAAACTCAATCGCATATAAAACATCTCTCATGGAAGTTGAAGCATGTGTATTCTCATCAAAACATAAAATAAGCAGTATACTCGATTCATAAAGGAAGTACATGATGAATCTCAAGTGAGAAAGAAGTTTGTTGCAACTGTATATTATTGACAGAAACAAAATTACAAAAGTAGCTTGTAGAATTACATCAATCAACCTTTCTCTAACTCTAAACCTCTCTCATTTATAGAGTGAATACTCATAAAAATGGTTTTCCACCTTGATAGCTTCAAATTCCTACCTTAGGGACCTATTTAAAATAGGATTACATCACTTCGAGACTTCATAGGGATATTTTATTTTTAGGAGAGTTTGAATACAAAAATGACTCTTATTTCATTAAATAACTCAACAAATATATTTAATAACCCTTATCAATTGTAACCAACTAATTTTTTGAGTGTAATAGACTGCTGATGTGTCATCATGCCACGTGGATGCTAAGCTGGACCTCTTCCAAGTCGAATTTTACACAAATCTAGTTAGTGAAAATTCCGAAAAATAGGCATCAAAGATGAGTGCATAATTCCCAAACCCTAAGGCCTTTGCAAAAAATGAGAGAGGTTTTTGTAGATGGGCTTGTTCTGAAGAAATACCTCCTTAAAATTTCCAAAATTATTTTTCATTTGGTCAAAAATTGAAGTTGAAGTTGACTGCTAAAACAATCATGTACAAGAAATTTCAGGAGAGTTCGTAGCATTTTCATTTCACCACCTTTTTCATAACCTTTGACATTTCTGACTGTTGGAATGTCTTCCTTGGGTCTAATAAGCTAAACACATGCCTCTAACACCCTCTTCCATTCATTTTTTGAAGGATTTTTAGCTTAAGAAAACCTACAATGAGTTCGTAGAGAAAAATCAGCCTCAAGCTTGGAGCACGCTACGAACTCACCTAGTTTGGCAGATTTTTTTGTAATTTTTTATTATTTGCTCAAAAATCATCTTTGCAGCCTGCATATGTCTTGTGATGATATCTTAAGACAAAAATTGACCAAAAATGTGTGGCTTACCATGTTTAACATCAACATCTTGTATAATCACTTTAATACCATTTTTCTTCAATTCAGCTTGTACCATCTCCATCAAACCAAACTAACATGCTGATGTGTTAGCTAACTTATACACTGGAGTTAAGACCTTGTAAACCTGAATTGATATGGTGATATATCAAATGGTGAGGTGGAAAAAGTGATGTGTTGTTATGCTTGTTGATGTGTCCAACATGATGAGCTGGCAGCCCAATCATCTTCTATGATGAGTGTTATCACTGACGAAAGTATCCATTGATACACTTTAACCATTCTAGATGATTGATGTGCTTCAAAAAGACATTTAATGCTTGAAAAACTTTGAAACTCTTTCTCGCTTCAAAAATGGAGTTTTTAGGAAAATTCGTAGCGAATTCTAACTGTTTTATACTGATTTTGCTATGAATTGTGGTATTTTTCTCAAATTTCATTGTAATGACTAGGTTTGCTCATGCATGAGATATTTTTGGATTTTTTTTTGACATTTACTCCTATCACACGAATGATGACCATTAAGAACCCTCACATATGTGCATTTTTTGAATATTATGAATTCAAAAGACATTATTCAACTCTAAGTGACTCAACCTAATTAACTTAAGGATAACCAAATTTTATCATGGATAACACAGGGTACGACCGAGAGGAGTTGAAATAGCACACTACATCAACTAGATGGTCAGTGTATCTTGTTCAAGGTAGATTGGTTGTTGAAGTGACCAACACCAAACCCTAGTTGTATATATTTGTATCAGTGGATGTATGAGGACCATTATCTCTGGTATCAGAGCCCTAGAAAATTGTATTACCAGTGTGTTAATATAACGAATTTGGGTTGTAAAATTGTAAAATGTTGTCTATATTTGTGCACATGTTGATTTACTATTATTATTGTTCTATTGTGCAAAGTATTTTGTTGTGATACTTGGATTAGTAGCATCAGTGATTGTAAGATTCTAACATAGACTCCAATATCGTGTAAAAATAACACATAATGTCAGGTTTCTTCAGTGATTTGAGGGAGTGAATGGTTTCATGGACTAGAATGATTCCATCCACGATTTTCTAACCTTCCACATATCCAATTTACTAAGGAGATATGAGAATGGTAAGGATGGGCTTGAGGTGGTTGGAAATCGCCTTGGTTATGGTTTTAAAAAAACATTATAAAGTACAATAGGTATGAATTTACCTGGTGAAGCCGCATTTTCCTCCATTGTCACCAAAATTAAGGTGACATTGAGAGTTGGGAGAATGCACTGGTTGGCTCTTGAGTCTTCAAAGATATATACAATATCATTGTGGAGGAAGTGTCGACATCACTTAAATAATGTTACTATGAAACCATCTAGCCTAAGGGATTTTCTGTCCACCGTTTGATGAATGGCCTTGTAGACTTTTGTTGCACAAATAGGTCTCATAAGAGTTGTGTTGTGGGCTTCCATTACCAGCTTTAGGATATTGGTCATGATTTTGTGAGTAGATTCACAACGTCAAGGAATCAAATAAAAAATAATTTCCACATATAACTTCACCAATATTTATTCAATGTCTTCCTCTACCTCTATATGTTCACCATTCTAAGATCTCACAGATGTGATTCTATTGTTAGATAATTGTTATATTGTAGAACAAATTGTTATGTTACCCTTCCTTTAGCTAATTTTTTTGGGACTTTTGTTTCTAGTATATCTCTTCTTTTTTATATCTTTCCTCCAATCTTATAGTGAGGGATATTTATTTTTCTTCTCATCCTTTGTTGAAGGGACTCCATTTCCTTTTCCAAATTTAGTTTTTCATGGAAGATGTTTTCAAACTCTACTTTCTTCCAATTTTTGAGGAGTTTTATTTTCTTGAGTTTTTGTGGGAAGATGAACATTTATGATCCCTCTATGGGGCTCATGATTTTCCACCATGCTTGGATTTTGTTGATTAAGTTTATATATGTTAACAAAAATTGTTCAAACCTGAACAATATTTTTAGGGGTTTTCCCATGTTCGTCCATGAGAAACAATTAGCTAGTGGTCTAAACAAGTCAACATGAGAATCTCCGTAGTAAATTACTCACCATGAGTGAGGAGGTGCTCTGCAACAAGGAAGCGATCCAACCTAGAATAGGATTATGCCTTTCCTCCCTGCCTGTAGTTTTAGGTGTAGAGCACATTGGTGGTTTTCATATCCACCATGTCATTGTCCTCAATGAAGTCACATAAGTTCTCTGATTCATTTTCCAAGTGATCATGTTGAGTACCCACCTATTATCCATCTTTTCTACTTTTCAATTATCATAGAAAGTGAGTGGAGGTGCCTAAGCATTTACTTATTTCGGGCAAGAAGTTTAAGGCCATAGATATCGAGATAAAACCATGCAGATTGATGCCCAAAATATGGAAGGAGACAGAAAGGGCACATGTGTCTATAGAGAGACCTACAATATTGATATTAGTCCAATCCCAGGTCATACTAAGACCCCCTGACGCTCCTTTAGTGTTCATAGATACAACTTTGGATTTTTTCCAAAGATGAGACATTATTAGTTCAAAAAATGAATTGGTACATTTGGTTTCTTGAATTAACAAGAAGGTCAGAAGCTCTTGTTGAATCTATGATGAATAATACATTGCTTATAGGAGCTATTCAGACCCCTAATGTTCCATGAGATTACCTTTATGAGGAAACTATTTTTTGAGAGGCATAGATCTTCGATATTTTCTTGTATTGGCTTGAGTCAACCAGTTTCCTTCCTAATGTATTGATTCTTTGGAGAGATGAATTCTTACCCCTCTTCTTAAAATATTTTTGTGACTTTTTTTGTTCTTTGATGGTAATTCTTTGGACTCCTAGCTGCTGAGAGGCCTTGGCCTTTTGGAGTGTGACTATTAGAATATTAATCTATTTTTGAGGGATTGCTTCCAAATCATTGTGATGAAATTTCTCTTCCATTTCCATTAGATCTATCCCTTCTATTTCCATGAAGTCTTCCTTCTATGACAAAATTACATCCTCCATATGCCTTGGCTCATGAATCTCAAGGCTCTTTCCTCTGAGGGACTTGGTATTGACTTTACTGGGTGTTCCCATGGATTTCTTGCCTTTATTGTCGGAGGAAATTCCTTAGGGGCATCTTTCTCTGGAGACCTTGAGCCTTCTGTTAAATTAGCTAGGACATCAAATTTTTTTATCATATTTTGGGAGCATTGGCTGTGTTGGTCTTTTTGTATGGCATCTATTTGTAGGGATTTTTGTGAAACCATGTACAGTCGTGTCCTTTGCTTCTCTTCTTTCCTTTTTGGTCTTATTTAAAGGACACTCACATAATAGGTTACCATGGACATGGAATCTCTTGCATCTAAAGGGAATATGATCGTAACCAAGGGTTTGTATCTATTCTATGTCCTCTGATTCCAGGGAAATTGATTCTAGGAGCATGTGAGAAATGTTCATGTATACAAAAATACATGCATAAGAGGTATGCATACCATGTTTTTTTTTGTTCAATAGGCACATAAATTCTCTCGGCGTGTTTCTAATATCCTCTAGTATCTCGAGGTCCTAGTATTTGTGAGGGAGGGAATACACGTAGATCAAAATTTAAGCCAAGGAGAAGTCTTGTTTGTCAGGGTTGAACCATTCCACCCAGTGACACATATGCAACCCAAGTGAGTTAAAGAAGTAGCCCCTCCCCCCTCTAGCACAACATTTAGGTCTTCTATTGTGGATAAAATTATACTGAAAAATAATTTTGATCCTAGTTTTACCTCATAGTGAGCCTTTGTCTTCCATCTTGTAGTGATCCAATGGAGAAGAGATTTTTTTGTTAGCCATATCCCTATAAACTTGCAAATCAATGCATGTTCTTGCACACGTTGGATTATTGCATTCAACCTAGTTGGGGGGATGTGAATCCACAAGATTTCTATCAACTTAATGATGCAAGTGCTTATGCTCTTCTGAGCTAGAACCCACTCAAGTATGTGTTTGAGTTTCTCTGTAGAGCTTGACTTGATGGCCTCTACATAAGTTGACTTTAGAGTGTCAGGACTGATGGATGGGAAACAACCTGAGGCATGGTTGGAGGCATTTGGAACCCCTCCCCCTAGGGCTGCGACATAGGAAGACAGGGAGGGAGAGACGAGAAAGGGACCAGGTTGCAAGTGCAATGTGAATGAACCCTAGGGATGGTGGCGTCCGAGGCGGAAGTCAATGTGGAGTTTTTCTTCTATTTTTGTATCCTTCTTGTCCAAACCTAGCATATTGATTATACAAATTAGACTAAAGCGGGCGATGTAATTTTTTAAATTATATTTTATTTTTTTTATTTAAAATTTATTTTTTAAGTTATATTTTATTTGTTTTATTTAAAATGTAATTTTGAATATATTAAATAAATGTAGTGTTTTATTTTTTTATTTTATTTTTGGATTTTTTGAATTGTGAAGATGATGATAATTAAAATTCATTAAGATTTATATGGTTTATTGGACCTTAGAGAGGTAATAAATTAATTGAACTTATTTATATTTCATTGTTATTCTAGAAAACTAGTGAGAGAAGTGCTCTAAAATTATGAAGTTTTGCTTATTTAAAAGGTCAAGATGATTAGTAATGTGACAAATATCTTGAAAATTAGATTGAATGTGTATAAGATGAACAATTTAAGAGAAAGTGATTTTCGTCTTCCACTCTTTTAGTATTACAAAGGTGAAAACTCCCATGGTGTTTTCCAACTACTAGTTTCACTATGAAGCTCATGAGAATTAGTTTTTAGCTTAACAATGTTTATTTTCTTTTGAACACTGAAGACAATCTAAGAGAAAGTGGATTTCCTCTTCCACTCCTTTAGTATTACAAAGGTGAAAACTCCCATGGTGTTTTCCAACTACTAGTTTCACTATGAAGCTCATGAGAATTAGTTTTTAGCTTAACAATGTTTATTTTCTTCTTAACAGGACAGATAAATCACCTCATAATATTTTAGTTTTTGTCTTTCCTCTAACTCTTTTTCACCCAACAATTTCTCCATAAATTTTAAGGTAATAGTATTTTTAATATTATCCTTATTTTGGGAAATAATCTCTTTCTCTATCTCTCATTTATCTACCCAAAACTAAATATCCTTATGTCCCAATAAAAAGTAAAAACTATGACTAGAGTTAAAAAACAATATATATAACTTGCAAAAATTAAATTTAAATAAGAAAAATCTCATATATTCCTTCCAACCACATTGAATAACTCCAATGGATGAAAGAAAAGAAAAAAAAAAAAAAAATAGACCGAAAACAAAAATTGAATGCAAACCATAAGAACCGTTAAAAGCATAATCATGCCCTGATGCATTAAAACGAGTTGAATACCAAAGATGAAGATCATAAACGATCAGAAACAAAAGTAAAAAATAAGACTCTGGTAGTCCGAGTTTTTATCTCAGAATTACAGGTCTTTAATTGCTTGGTAAATGAAATTTCGTCACAAGATATCTTTTAGGCCATATATATATATGGATGGTTGCATCGTTTAGGTTACACAGTTATTTATTCTATATAACAACACCATTATGATGATTTTTTGGTTTCCAAAACCACTGCATGCATTTTATCGAAGGATTTTTAAAAATCTCAAGCGCAATAAATATATATATATATCTATATGTATGTATGGAGTGGAACATTTATTTTGGATCTCATGAATTTGATAGTTAGTGAATATTATTGTATTACATTGATTTCAATATATATTAATGGATTGCATTATTATATTAGATGATTTTGCATAAAGATATGAGGTCTAACATAAATTTATTGTAGATTTTGTAGATCTTGAAGCTCTTGAGGATTTAAGTAAAGATAGATTTATTCTTAACAGACAAAAGTAATTGAGCAAATTTAAAATAAAACTATCATATTATTTAGATATTTAACAAATTTTGTGTTATTTAATACAATTAGAATCAATCTAAATCCATTTTTACTTTTGAGTTATCAAGTTCCTAGACATATCAAAATTTTCAAGGTGCAAACCTCTTTTTGAGTGAATTTCTAGAGATTTGATCCCCTGAGAACTTGATATATGCAGAGTTAAGATGAATCTATGTTGGTTTTGAACATACTGATAAAATGTTTTAACTATAACAAATTTTTAATTTTCACTTGTTTTGTATAATATTTAGAAATATTTTTGCTATAAATATTTTTTAAAATGTCACATCTAACACATATATACATTGAATTATTTATGTTATTAAGTTTTTTTAAGATGTTACATATCAATTCCATATTAAACATAGAAAAAACTTATTAATGGAATACAAACTCTCTTTCTCTCTCTCGAAATTATATATATATATATATATATATATATATATATATATATATATAAAATTTTATTTATTAACTCCATATTAAGAATAAATTAATTACACATATTTTTTGGTAATAGAAAATATATATATATATATATTATTTTTCTTTATATAAAGTCGATATAAAATTATGTTATTTATACTTGATACTAAAATGTTTATGTTATTTTTTTATTAATATATTTTTGTCATATGTGAACTTAGAATAAATTACACATTATCAATAATACTATTTTTATATGTCTTTTTGTAGCTCCATATTAATTAGTGAAGAAATTATATATCTTCTTCCTCCTAAAAAATATTTTATTTATTTATTTTTACTTTCAATTACTTTATATCTCTATATAAATTTTGATGTAGGATTACTGTGGAAATTGAAGTATTTTATTTATGGTTGACATTAAATTTTTTATTAGTGTTTTTTATTTTGTTAATGAAAGTAGTACTTTATTATTTTAAAATATAACCTTACTTGACAACATCTCCCTCATAGTGAGAGCATCTCAACGAACCATTTTTAAAATAAGGTCTCTTAACTCCAGATCTACAAGTGCGGAGAGAGATTAAATTTTTTAAAATGTTTGAGTGCAAACCTTGAAGAAAGATACAATTGGATCCCTCTAGGAGTTTGGTAGATCCAAAGTTAAGTTGGACTATAAGAAATTTTTTATTTTCACTTGTTTTATATAATATATACATAGTTAAAACTGAAATATTGATCATGATTCACACTCTCCTCATTACAATGATAATATATGTTTTCTAATATTTTGAACTAGAAAATATTCTCTCTATGAATTATTTTTGTTATTAATATTTTTTAAAATATTGTATGAATTATTTTTGTTATTAATATTTTTTAAAATATTGTATGTTGAAAGAATTACGAATTTTCCTCATACCTTCAATTAGAAAGAACCTAGTAATGAAATAAGAATCAACTCGCATTTTTCACTTAAATTACTTTTATTTTTTTCTTGTTTTAAATATTACATGTCAACGGAACATGAAATCAATTACACATAATGTAATATCAATAATATTATTTTTACATGCATATCAATTACACATCATGTAATATCAATAATATTATTTTACATGTCATTTGTGAATTCCATATTAAGTCATAAAGGAATCACATATTTCCACTATATTAAAAAATAAATTTTTTATTTTTATTTTTATTTTTATTTTATCTTTATATATAAAATTTGATTTAAAATTAAAATAAAAATTGAAGATTTTATTTATAACCAACATTTTTTTTTCTTATTATTGTTTTTTAATTTGTTTTCTTTTTTACAGAAAAGGTTATGGAATATTATTGAAGACTTGGCCTAAATGCCAAAATTCTATTTACAAAGTGTAGAGCCATAGCCCAAAGTACCTCACCACTCACGATAATTATGAGGCTTATGCTTGACCTCCATCTCTTAAAAGATGCTACTATGAGATCAATTTCAGAAAATTTTCCAAGTTTATGGATACAAACCAACTGATTTAGAAGAAGACAGTAAAACATGACAGCTAGTTAATTTAAGGAATAGGTTCCCAGGTTTCTTTTCCATCCCTCATCATGTCCCGAGCAGGAAGAAGGGCTACTTTATTGGCTTCTAGATCTGTGTCCTTGTTATTGATTCTCAACACATGGAAGAAATTCAACGTCTGGAAAGAGTTTCCCAAGTCTTTGATTCTAGTAATTGGCCTTGCCATTTTTAAGTCCAATGGTGAAGAATTTGACACAATAGCATTTATGATGATCTAAGAGTCGCCTAAAACATTTGCTTCCCTGATGTTTAAGGCTTTGAGTAACTTGAGGCCTTGAAAAAGAGCCAATGCCTCAGCTTGGTTGCTGGATGAGTGGCCCAAACCCCAGGGGAAGAAGTGAGGCTTTTTGCCATCTGATTTCAAAATGACACCACCGCCTTTCCTGGATTTCCCTTTGCTGCCCCATCAAAGAAAAGGGAATGTCTCGATTGATTTGTAATCTAGTCATGAAAATATTTTTCTGTTTCCCTTATTTGCCAAGCTTTGGGAAGGGAGACATTGCTCACAACTTTCTGAAAATGCAGATCAAGGAAAGAGCCCCAGTCTATATCTTGTTGACTAAGACTAGAATCATCTTTTAGATCTCTCAAGCATTCTTTTAATTGGCATTTTATCTTGACTTCTACTGCTTTGGGGTTCTGCTCAATATTTCTGAAGATCTTTTTGTTCCATTCGAGTCAAATCTGCCAGCGAATTATTTTGGGAAAAGAGGACCATGCGGCTTTGATTACCTTATTTTTTAGAGGGGGCCAGGTACCTATTCAACAATTTTGTGAACAGCTCAAGAGTGGAGCTGGGAAGAACGAAGTTGGGATTCAAGTTGCACAGCAAGTCAAACCAGATTTACAATGATAATCTGCATTCCAGCATTAAATGAATCACGCTTTTCATTTTTTCTTTGCACATGGTGCACCTTGAAGGTCTGTGATACCCTCTCTTTTGCATCAAGATTTTGCTGTGGCATAATAGCCAACAGAAGTGGTCGATTTTGGGCCACGAGGGGAAGCTCCATATCCCTTTCCATGGCTCAGGATTTGGTAGAACGTGAGGCCTCTCCCTCAGCTTGGCGTATCCCAGCCCAACGGAGTACACCCCAGCCTTCGAGCCCCATCCTCTCATGTCTTTTTTACGTGCAAGTGTGAGCGCCATACCATGCAGGGTGCCAAGCAGCGTACGCCATTCGTGCTGCAGCTCAGGTGAAACGTTAATTTGAATCCAGCCTACCCAGGATGGACCTTTTTAATTTGTTCATATAAATATTATTTTATTATACAACCTCTCTCCACTTAACCCTAATATATTTTACAAATGTAATACCATATTTATTTAATAAATTATATATATTTTTTAATTAATATATATTTTTTATAATTGTCTTTTTGGTTTTTCTTCTTTGATAAATAAATTTATCTACAATTTACCAGTAATTACATATCCACAGTTTTGGATGCCAAATAGACTAATTACATATCCACAATTCTACAGTTTTGGATACCAAATAAACTTTGTGCGTTCAAAGTTGACATGCCCTGTCTAGGTAGGAAGTAAATAATTGAATTCCATGACAGATACTTTAACAATAAACGAAAAGGAAAAATTTACACGGTCTAAACCATCAAGCTACAAGCCTAAACCATTTCAAAAAGGCTTAAAAAAAAACAGACTCGTTGTGATATAGTTTTAACATAGTTTTAACAGAATATTATGAAGTAAATAGTAGATAAACAAAAGGGAGGAGAAGGCGAATACCTAGCCATTATGGGGTAGCTTCCTTCGGGACGTCCTCAAAGAGAGAAATTTTTTTATAATTGTTAAAAATTGGTATTTGTTTTTATTATAAATTCAATGATGGTAATCGTATTTAAATATTATAATAAAAATCAAAATGTTTTTATTCATTTCAATATGGAAAATTGGTTTGAGAAGTATGTTTATGAACTTTTTTTTGGAGAGATTTTAATAAAATTTAAGCCCAAGAGACATTTACTCTATTTTCAAAAGAAACCAATTTCTTTATAATTAGAAAAAGATTACTAAGTAATGATGTCATGAAGTAATATTCTAGTTTAAAAAAAAAAATTGTTAACTTTTGGATATTATATAAAATTGAAAAATAAGTAAGTTCTATAGGCATCTCTTATACATATATATGGATTTTTTAGTTTGAAATCCATAGCGTATAGATGCCGATGGAGCTAGAGATTGAGATAGAGAGGTTGTTGAAGTAATGGAAGTAGAAACAACTCTAGATGGGGATCCATTATTTACCTTGAACTAATTGATCTAGTTTACGTAGTAGTTTAAGCTCATGAGTTGCTTCCCTTTGAAGTGAATTTTGAAGCTTATTGGATTTATGCAGGGGGGAGGAGGGGTGGGGGAGGGCTAGCCTACCAATCATTTAACTACTGAGATGGCCCTTTAGATAGAAGTAGTTAGCAAGCCTTGAAAGATTCACCTCGTGTATTACACTAATGACTAGGAATTAGGAATCATGCCTATTACTCTGTATAGAACTAGAAGGTAACATTTGAGACAACATGTGAAAATGCACATCAATCATCTACCTAAGTGGGTGTTAATCCAATGATGGTCATGTCACTAGAAACCTCTCAAAAAATTATCAAGATAACTCTAAAAAAAAGAGGAATAATTTTCTCCTCTCCAACACATTATGACATTTATCTAGAACAATGCAAAACTATCATAGGAAAATAGTAGGTCCCTTAAACAATTTAGGCCTTTGGACAATGATATCTACATAATACATCATAGGGAAATTAATGTGTTAATTGTTACCACTCAAACTAGCATGGTTCCTAGGAGGGGATCCTAGAAGGGAAACTACTAGTTCAAGGGCAACAATGGAGCAATAACCCATTATCACCTCAGTTATGGCTCCTTGCTCTTTACAGAATTTCACTGATGGGAGGAGACATGGTATAAAAAGGATCATGAAGATGAATGGATTAACAATAGGATGAAATGTGATCCTAGAATCCTATTCACAAGAGAGGCTCAACTATGTCGTTTTCTTTCTTGGAAAGCAAGGTGAAAGGCTCTCTAGGAAGGGCGTAGGATAATTCTAACAACTAGGGTTTGAGTATATGACTTTGCAAGGAGATTCATAGTTCCTAAAATACTTGTGGAAACTTGGATTCTAAGTGGTCTTTGTTAAATTGGCTTCAACAATTTGTGGGACCACACTGGACTAAGTGGACCCCAAATTAGGCCAAAGGGATATGATTGAGCAACCAATGGTATGATTAAGATAATTTGGGAGAAGAACGGGATAAAAGGAAATAATTTATTTAAATTTAAGGCAATGATCCCTATGAGGTAACTAGCCTTGGGAGACTAAGGGAAAAAATCGGTCTTAAGGTTAGGGCTCGAGATATCTCATGATCCAACCGTTAGAATGGTTTCAAAATTGGAGGACCCCTAGGAGACTCACTAGCACAGTAGATTCCAAGAGATCAAAATTTTATGATGGGTGGTTTCCAAGAAATTGGATGCCCTAGGAGACCCAATGGGGCTAGACCTACAAAATATGAACTTTAAAGTGATCACCAGAGGGGGACCAATTCTTTTTCATTTTTGAGAGATGGATTCATCGAATATTAGGGTTTAGATTGATTTTCACTTGTCAATAAAGCCTAAAAAGAAAATTCTCTAGGCTTTAGGGCTTAATGGAAACAACTTTAAGGTCATTTATACTTCGTTTATAAATATTTGGAGACTTATCAAGAAAAATTAAACAATATTGTCTCTAAAAATATTCATTCATTCTAACATTACCCATACATGATACAACACTATTGAGAGATTTAATTTCCACAATTTCCTTCCAAGAAAAGTAGAAAATTAACCCTATAATAACGAAAATCCTAGCATCATGAATGCAACAAGATAAATAACAAGAATAACATTAAAACATTAATTACATGTCATAAGAATATATCCAATCACCAAGATATGCCAATCATAGAATCTCCAAGACAATTGAGATTATCCAAACATCAAAATTCATCCATTCATCCCAAAAATCTCATCCTCAAAATATAGCGAAAATCTCACAAGTATATATGATCCAATGAAAGTGATGATGATCAAATTATTCCATCACATTTATATTTATACACTTCCTAATGAATTCAATTTAGCTGATTAGGCCTAGTTTATCCCCTAGAATAAAATAATGTGCATAATAACACTAACTTTTGGTGGCAAGCCCACTAAATAGCTCAATAATACATGAATAAGTCTCTCAAGAGGGTTGAATGATAAATAAAGTGAGTCATTGGGCCTTTGAGAAGCCCAAATGAAGTTGAAAGGGTGCCACGATGTAGAAATGGATTCCCATCTTAGTGCACAAGGGGGTGGCCCCTTGTTTTTCAAGCAAAAACTCGTAGTGCTCCCAAGTGGGTGTAGGGGCACAAGATCATCCTCATGGGTCTCCAAATGGATTAGAAGTGCCTCTAGACCATCTGTAAGGGTTGGAATGATGACATAAGCCCTGCCTCTGTAGCAGGAAAAAATACTTGGACCCTGGAACATCTACCAAGTGTACGGTGCATCTATGGAGCCGGTTTGGCATGGTGAACTAGGTGCATCATCCTCCAAAGGTGGAATAGGAGCAATCAAGGAACACTTCTAGGGATCCATAGAAATAATATCGGCTATGGGGGAGGCCCATGCACTAGTACATTTGGCGGAAATTCCGACACTTGGTTCCGACGCTTTTGACCAACTGTCGGAAATTTTCCCAAATTTTTTCCATCCCGCCCAGAACCGTCGCTATAGCGACATCTATAGAATACTGTCGCAATACCGACGTTTAAAATCTGTCGCCATTGCGACGTTTGAAGGAAGACGTCGCAATTGCGACACCATGGCCCAAAGCGTCGCTAAACTACTACATTTGGCGGAAATTCCGACACTTGCTTTCGACGCTTTTGACCAAATGTCGGAAATTTTCCCAAATTTTTTCCATCCGGCCCGCAACCGTCGCTATACCGACGTCTATAGAAACCTGTCGCAATACCGACACCTAAAACCTGTCGCAATACCGACACCTAAACCCTGTCGTAATACCGACACCTAAACCCTGTCGCAAATTTTTTCAATCTCACCCGAAGCCGTCGCTATACCGACGATTAGAGAGATTGGTCGTAATACCGACACTTAGACAAAGTGTCGCAGTGGAGACGTCTGAAGGAAGACGTCGCTATGGCGACCCTATTCTCCACGGGGTCGCTATTGCGACAGATACGTCCAAACGTCGCAATTGTAACACAATGTCTAAGTTGCAATTGCGACGTTTGGAGGCATCCGGCGCAATAGCGACGCTTTGTGTATGTGTTGTGAGGAATAATTATTTAATTCAACTTAATGGTTCATTATATAATCATGTGATCATCACCAATGATATATCTTAAAAAGCAACTGAAAAGCCATGTGTACAAAATCGATGTATACTCTAGAGAGTGGTTCTCATATCACTATGTAAATTGTTGTATGCTACTTCAACAAAATTATAAGATAAACTGTAATACACATCATATATGCACCATAAGTCCTCCCTCAACCAAAAAACATACATC